>JAIUCV010000766.1:5000-349238 GCA_026724425.1 Erythrophleum ivorense | reverse complement strand
AAGCAATATTAATCATACTTACTAAGTTTAACGGGTAAAACTTATTGTTGCCATGGTAAGGGGTTCAGAATTTGCTTAAGCTTCAACTTCACGTGTAGGAATGCTAAGAATTCTTTAATCTGCAGCAACAACAATGTCTTACTGCAAACATTTCTAGCCAGGGAAAAAAGATAATAAGAGATAAGTAAATAGGCCCTTGAAAATAAGTATATAAAATGCTCCATCATTATGAAAATGACATAAAGGAGTATAACTGTAAACTATACTTTTTACAAAATATATACATAAAGTTAAACAGATTACATATCAGTATAAAATAACAACATAATTCATATTATTTCTCATCAGTGCAAGACATAGTGGTTAGGTTAACACACCTTGTATAAGGTGTGTTAAATTGAATTGTTCCCTGTTAGGGGCAGGTGAGCACTTTAGAATAGGGGAGATAAACTCAAAAAAATGGCACACCTCATATAATCGTTGTTGCCTTCAAATAATTAAACTACTCTTCCTCTTCTTTCCCTCCCTTTCCCCTAATATGAAACAATTCAATTTTCATTTAATATGTACTCAAATCACAGAAATTAAAAATACGGCAATATAAAGACAACATTTATTCAAATCATTCAGATCCGTTGTAGTGACTTCCTCGGCAAGCAATGGAACTTGTGTAAGTGAGCCATCATTTTTGGAGCACTCTTTATGGGGAAGACCTTCAATTATCGATGTCAAAGGTGCCCCCTTCTAGAAGAGGTGCCAACATATTAAATACGTATATGATATGGATAAAAATAGGAAGAAGGATAGAGAAGAAGAAGAATAATTTGAGAGGAAGAGGAAAGAAACTCAGAGTAGATTAAGATAGAAGAAATTCATCATTCGCACATCCAAGACGCTACCCTCTGGCTCAGTTATAACATCCCTAACGAACAAATTCCTTTTCAATCGTCTAACGCACTCCATTCAGGAATTAACTGAAACCTGTACTACATAATGACCCTTTAGCCTTTACTATTGCAAAGAAAAAGACTATTCTACCTTTAGTTATATTCAGTGCATAACACCATCCCTCTGATAACCTCATCCTTGTCCCCAAGGATGCAGTGACTTGGCAAGTCCGAGAAATCCCTCTGCATGTTAACCCATAATTCACACGTTGGCTTCTTTCTCCATCCCTCCCTTTCATTTGATTAAGACTTCAATAACAGGATGGGTGATGCCTCTACTTCACTCTTCTATCCAGAATTGCTTCAGGTTCACATTTATTGACAACAAACCCCCAATCTTCAAGGAGTTGGTGGACTTTAATGGCATCTTTAGGACTTTTTTCAGTAATGAAACATGAAAGGTAGGATGAATGCGAGATGTGGATGGCAACCTTAGAGTGTAAGCTACTACTCCAACCTTAGTAATGATCTCATATGGTCTGAAGTATCTAGGGGATAATTTTTTCAGAGGCTCTAGACACCAAGGAATGCTGTCAGAATGGTTGTAGTTTTAGAAAAACCTAATCTCCTTCTTGAAACTTATGTTTTGACCTCCCCTTGTCAGCTTGTTGCTCCATTCATAGTACTACCTTGCTCAAATTCTTATGTACTTGACGCCATCATAAGTTCTCTAGCATTAAAACTCTTATTTATAACCTCTATTAGAGAATCTTATGGAATATACAGAAGATGTATAAGAGGTGCTTGCCCATACATGATTTCATATGGAGTGGCTCTTACAACAGTGTGAAAGAAGTGTTGTACTACCACTTAGCCAATGGTACCCATTTGATCCACTCTTTCGAAGCATCCTACACTAGACTCTTAAAATAGTTTTCAAGACAATGATTTAACACTTCACTCTGGTCGTCTGATTGTGGATGATAGGCAGATGAGAGACACTGAGTAACTCCCAACTTCTTGAGAAACTTTTACCAAAATTTGTTAGTAAACAAAGGATCTCGATTGCTTACAATGGAGGCTGGTGCATCGTGTAACTTGTAGACATGATCCATTAATATTTAAGCTAACTGGCTGGCAGTAAAAGGGTGAGCTATGGAATAAAGTGGGCATACTTGCTGAGACAATAAACTAATACTCAAATAGTGTCCTTTCCTTCTAATTTTGTAGATGCTCTACGAAATCATGGCTATGCTCTGCTACACTCCTTCTAGTACAGGTAGCGGCTGTAGTAGACCCGGTTGTGCATTAGTTTCATATTTGTAGTGGAGACATGTGTTACATTGCTGGATGAATGCCTTAGTATCCTTCATGATTCCCTTCTAGTAGAAGATTGCCTTCACCCATTTCCACGTTGTTTTCACCCCATAATTTCACCTTTGAGGTGATGCATGTAACCACTCTAAGATAGTGTTTTTTGAGTGTTGACTATCATCCCTACCACCAGTTTATTTTTCCAGGTTTAGAGTATGGCCCATTCCAGCGATATTTGGGGCATGAAGATTTATCTTCTCATAGACTATGAATTATCGATACTAAGAAGGGATCATTCTACCATTGGTACTTTATTTCTTCCCATAGCTCTATGGATATAGAAGAAATAGTCATATAAAGTAACTCTCCATGGTAACTTCTGGATAACACATCTGCTGGTGATATTTTCCCTTCCCTTTTTATAATAGATTTCATACTCCAATCGCATCAATTTGATGAGCCATCTATATTGCGCCAGGGTTGATAACCATTGTTCCAAGAGGAACTTCAAACTCTGCTGATCGTTATAATTTTAAATGACTGAATACTGAGATATGGTTGCCACTTCTCCACTACATGTACCAAAGCCAATAGTTCTCGATCATATAGAGATAGCATCATATTCCTTAAGGATAGTACCTAGCTGATATAGGCTATGGGATGCTTGTCTACATTAACACGCTCCAATTCCCTGTGCTTGATGCATTCGTTTCTATCTTAAAAGGCTTTTCTAAATCTGGTAATGCTAGTACGGGTGCCAAAGTCAATGCTAGTTTAAGATTTGTGAAGGCCATCATTAGCTTTCAAACTGTAACGTCTGGTATTTATAAAAACACCGAAATGAATTAGTTTGAAAAGCAAGTCCTTTGAGATGAATGATTTAAGGTCAAATAAAATTAGGATAAAATTTTAAATAATAAAAAATGAGGATTTGAACGTTAAGTTGCCTAAAAACAAGAGCCAGAGTGGTTCAATAAAATTGCTAAAAGTATAGTGGCATTTTCATAAATATAGTCACTTTGGGGCCTTTTTAAACAAAAAATTTGAGCTTTTTGAAGTTCTCAGAGGCTCTGAAAATCATTGGAAGTCCCGGGATAGTTAAATTCCTCCGGTATATGTTTTTGAATATCAGTTAATCCGAACTTTAACCATTTTGTTTGAGAAGGTTTTAATCCAATTGAGTAATTTCCAAACTATTCGATGGAAAGACAATTCTTAAAAAGGAGCTAAAATGAGTTTAAAATGAAAATGCTATGAACACGGAATGTAAACATCATTTTTAAGAAATAATTTCTTGATAATTCTTCTTATATAAGGCGTCCCTTTTCCTTCTCTCCTCCTAATATACTTGGTTTGTCTAAAATAGAGAGAGACTTTGCCCAACCTAAACTCACAAGAAGAAGCTATAAGGGAGAAGAAAATCAAGGTAAGAGGGGTGGTATGGGAGAAAAATTAAGATTTTCTTAGTTCTTCTTTACAACTCCTCTTCACCTTCTTCTCCTTTCTCTTTCCATAGTTTTAGTGTGTGATTTAGTTCTATTTTGAGCCATGTACAGAGGCAAGGAGTTCAAAATTCAAGGAGAAGGGAAAGGCAAAGAAAGAAACTTTTGAACAAGCAAGGAAAGCAAGGTAGCTTCTTCTCTTTATTGCTTTCTTCCTTTATACTTCTTGAGTGTGTTGTCTTAGCCTTAAACAGAGCAGTTTAAGGGGGGAGGAATTTTTGACCTAAAGCAAGCAAGAATCCTAGGATTTAGGCTATGAAAAACCTAGGAATGCAATGAAAATTGAAGAAAAACCATTGAAATTCAAGATAGAAAGGCTAGGGATCCTTGTAGGTCTTGTAAAGTCTGTTTTGATTCAAGAATTTCTTAGCTTATATGAGTATTTGCTTGAGTTCTTAAGACCCCTAGGGAGCCTCCCAGGTGCTTCTTCCATCAAGAAAAAGAATTAGAAACCCCATAGACTTCAAATACTCTCTATGTCTTGGTCTAGAGGAGTTGGGAGACCTAGGGAGTGTTTTAAATTTTTTTAAGCTTGGCTTGGGACTTTATGTGATTGAAGAACATGAGAGGAACCCATAGAAAACAAATTAGAAGCCATATTTTGAGAATTGAAGGCATAAGTTCCATAATATGATCTGTAGAAGCAACTTGTATCTAGACTCTTGGAAATAAGTATATGATGGCTCTAAGGATTTCAAATGAAGTCAAGAGGCTTAGATATAAGAAAAGAATAGAGACAAGAACTTGAATTTTGATAGTTGCTTCATTAGGCCTTTTATGGAACCATTAAATAGCCATTGAACTAAGTATGTTTCTTTAATGTGTGTTTGAAGCTAAGGCTTGTTCCAAGAGTGTAATTGAATCCTATTTATTGTGTCTAGGTCAAAGAAATCAAGCTCCATCAATTGTGGATGTGTGACCGAAAGGAGAGAAGGGTAATCAAGAGGCAAGCTTGTGTTTAATTACTAAGGCAGCTCTCCATTCCTTTCTTGTATGCATTTATGGGTTGTATGAATATTATTGAATGCTTGGAGATGAGTTTGAATCTTGAGAATTTCCATATGTTATTATTTGATTACCATGGTGCCATTATATTTCTTGATTGACATTTGGGTTATGAAATATGCTATATGGGTGAGGTTGTGCCAAAAAGTTTCTTATGATAGATGAGATGATACCAAAAGTCCTTAGAAATAGGTGAGACTGGGCTAAAAGCCTCATAGATGAGTGAGGCTGTAATATCTAGTTCTATGAAATGAAGAAGAAAACGTGAGAAATATAACGTACGGTTTCTTCATAAATGTAATAAAATTCACTAGATACAAAGGGAAGTCCCCCAAATAGAGTGAGTTGAGGGTCCTAAAAAATTCATGTAGTATTCTAGACTTTTAAAAATGAGAATCCTAGAATTAGATGGAAAGAAACATGGAGCTAAAATGAAGAAAACGAATTTAAACGAAAGGTTGACGAAAACTTAATGGCATTTTCATAATTTGGAGCAAATTTTGGGAATTCTCATAGGATAACTTTTTAAATGAAACTTTTAAGTTCTCCGGGATTCGCAGAGGCCCTGAAAACCATAGGAAGCCCGAGACAGTTAAAACCCATTCGGTGGACATTTTTCAACGTCGATTGACTCAAACTTTGATGGATTCATCGGAAAGGTTTTAACTTCGATTTGAGAAATTCCAAAATTTTTTTATTAAATTAGAAACCTAAATTTTATAATGAAAAAGATAGTTCTTAAAAAGGAGCTAAAACAAATTAGAAACGAAAATGCCAAGACGACAAGGCAAATTAAAATTTTTGAAAAGTATTTTTTAAACCTACCTATATATATGAGGCACCCTATCTCCTCCTTCTTTTAGCCATAATTGTTTCTGCTCTAAACCAGAAGAGAGAGCTAGGGTTTGAGGCGCACCAAGAGGAGGAGAAAGGAAGGAGAAAAGCAAGGTAAAATGTGTGGATTTTCTTAGTTTTTTCATGTTTTCTCTTTAGCAAATCTCTTTTTCTCTATTTTCCTTTCTTTCCTATAGTTTCATTGAATTTTTGGATTTGTTTTGAAGAAAGAATAAAGGGGAAAATTTGCATTTGAAGAGAGGAGGCCAAGGAGGAAGAAGAAACAAGTAAGAAGAACTAAGGAAATAAGGTTAAAATCTTCATCCCATGGTAGCTACTACTTCTCCCTTCTTTTCCTTGGTTTGCGCCATGTATGTAGCTTCAAGAAGGTTTGGATTTTGGGTAGAACCAAGGGTGAATCCTAGGAATTTAAGGAAGAAGAATAAGAATATGCAAAGAAATTTAAGTAAAAGCCATCGATTTTCAAGATAATAAACCTAGGATTTCAAGTGCTCCACCAAAAATATGATTTGATGCAATTGTTCCTAGGCCTAAATAAGTATTTGGATGAGCTCTTGAGACCCCTAAAAGGCTCTTCATATTCATCTTCCATCAAGAAAACAAAGCAAATTCACTTGGTGTTCATATGAAGCATAGCCACGGCCTAGACTAGATGAAGTACCAAAGGGGTAGTTTTAATTTATTTCAAACTTAATTTTGAGTCATATATGATGGAGAGGATGAGAGGAAGCCTTGAAAAAATTTTTAGAAGCCATACGAAGTGAGATAGTGTCATAGGTTCCATAATATGGCTTAAAGAAGTAACACCTAGCTAAGCTTCTGATTTGATTTGTGATGACTCCAAGAGATTCAAATGGAGTCAAGAATCTTAAATGAATAAGAGAATGGAGCCAAGATGATGTTTTCTTAAGGTTGCTTCATTAAGTGCATTATGGAACCATAAAAGGGTTATATGAATCACCTAACTTTTCTAGTGAATGTATGGCTTTAGAATTGATTCAACAGTATAATTGGCTTCCATATGATGTGTTTAGGCCAAGAGAAATGATTTTCACCTCATTGGGTGTTTGAGGTCGAAGGAGAGGACTCAAGGCTTAAGGAAAAAGTGTGATTGTGTGTCAAAGGTAGGCTCTCTCCACCTTCTCTTATATATGAATGTGTACTTATATTGTCTTGTGGATGTGTGTATGTGTGTTTTAAGCCATGAAAAGTATTCTAGCATGATTTCATATGCCATAGTACCATGATGATGTTTTATGCATCAAACAATGTTTTATATGCTTGCCCTGATTTGTATGAGTGTGGAGAAGTCAAGAACTCTTAGCCATGGTGAGGATGAGTCAAAAACTCTTAAAGTTAGTTAAGACAAAGTAAAGAGTCTTCTAAGAGTGAGGTTGACTCCTCAAGAGTAAGGTTAAGTAAAAAACCTCTTAAAGAAAATGGGTAATGCAAGTCCTAAATCCATAAGTGAATGGGTAAGGCTAATCCCTCACTTGGCAAGCCTATGTATGCTATGTATGACTTGTTCAAATGCTAAGGATGTTTTTTGAATGCTTACACATTTTACTATGACCATACATGCATTTTCAAGACTTGTATTGCATACTTTATGTGTGATTGAAAGGGATATGAGCTATTGGGATTCTTTGAATCTCATTCCCTCCCTTTTGAATGTCTTAACATGCTAGGTGGAGCAATTAAGTAAAGTAATGGAAACTACCAAGTCTAGAAGAAGGGAATGACATCAAAATATATGAGAATGCCTAGTTTTATCTCTTTTGTACTCATACCAATGGCATATGATGTAATACTATGATGGAATGGTTATTTAATCATTTGAACATGTGTAAATACTTATATATATGATGCATGTTATGAAAGTTAATGCCCATATGTATGATATAGTGCAATTTGGGTATGGAATGACAAGACTAGACTTATGAATTCTTTGTATATATTATAGGGTGGAATAGTGAATTTAAGAAATTTGGGTTGTACACCTTTGAGATAAGTTTAGAACCATTTTGATGCATTCTCATGTATTCAAGTGGCCACACAAGCTTTGGAAGCAAAATTGGACACTTTGATGATAGTAAAAGCTATAAAAATGACCAAACCGAAACTTTATGGCACAAACTGACCAAATGGATGAATCTTCCCATGAAATTTGGGAGGCATGTAGAAAATCATTGATAGCTTTTTAGGAAACTAAAGTGCAAAAAAAATCAAAGTTCTATAGAATTAATTATAAATTTTTAAAATTGGGATTTTTCTGCTATTCTGGTGCATGTATTATTCATATGGTCAGTTTTGTTTTCTGTGTCATTCGAGGGGCAAATAGTGTCCAATACTTGTGAAAATTTATGCCATAAAACTAAAGGTCATAATATTTCTATGGCCACCAAGATCACCTCATTTGGAAGTCTGAGCAGAGAGTTTATGAATTTTTGAAATTTAATGTCAGTACCAGTAGTACCACTTGACCTCCTGTAATGTTTTATCATAATTCAGTTCCTAAATGAACTTGGCATAGTCTGGGGGATATTTTTTCCTTGGATTTAACATCTATAGCTTCTTCAAAATGATTAAATTTGTATAATTTAGATTTTTCTAGAATTAATTATGATTTTCAAAGTTTATGACAGAACCTATGATCGTAGCCCAGACAGCTAAGACCTTGGGTGCTTTTCGAATGTCAAACATCTTCTACTTGATGTTTTATGACCTAAAACTATTTTTACCATATGGTAGACATCTAGAGTTTTCCAGAATGGTATAGTGTGCCTGATTTTAATTTTTTCTAAAATTTAGTTATAATTTTTGAAAGTTTAGGCACAAAATCTAGAAATCCTACTCGAGGCTATACGCTATGTTTTTTAGTACACCATCCATTTGCATGAGCTCTAGGCCACTTCTTGAGCTTGTTATGAGTTGTATTTATGTATTTAAATATGGGAATGAAATGGATGAGTCCATATAGCCCACGAGATACCAAATAAAAAATTTATCCATGACATAACTCAATTTAATTGCATTTTATTATAGCTTTTCTTTGAGAATGTCATGTGCTTCATGGAAATAAGCCTATAAATGGCAGATGCTGAGCTATATAAGTATGGTGTTATAGAGGCTAAGTCAAAAGTCCCTAGACCGAGGGTGAGGCTAATCCAAAAGTCTCAAAAATAGGGTGAGATTAGATTAAGAGTCCCTTCAGCTTGTTTTTTAACCTTGATATGTTGCTATGGATGGCATGGAATTTGTAAATATAATACCTCTTGAAAGTGTTTATGACATGCTTGTATCTTATGACATAATTACATGCCTTATTTTCTTACTTGAAAGGATGTTTGAGCTATTGAGATTCCTTGAATATCACCCCTCCCTTTCCCATCTTACATGTTTAGGTGGAACTCATGAAGCCTAAGATGGAAGCTAAGGAGCATAGTTGGCTATACTTTGACACTAATATAGTTTTTGATGTATTCCATTGTCAAAGTTTTATATGTATATATATTTTTTAAGATGTGAACTTTTGAGCAAATGTAAAAGTATGTGAATGTGATTTACATACTAAAGATAGAGCCAAATCAATGAGAATGCATGATTTCACCACTTGGAAGGCTTTTCTTGAATGTGTATTATGGCTTGTGGTATAGTAAGTTTGAGATGCATGATAATTTGAGCCACTTGGATAGGTTGTATATGATGTGTTTATGCTATAAAACTTGCCTCAAAATGTGGTGGAATGGTTAGGAGGCCATTTGGAAACCAAATTGACACCATTCTGTTGCTAAATTTGCCATAATTTTGAGCTATGTCAAGGTTTGACCAGATGAGCTTGTCTTTGCATGAAATTTGGCATGCATATAGGCCCTTATCTAAAACTTTCCATAGAATTAAAGAGCACCCAATCTGGTGCTCTAAAGAATTTATTATGATTTTTCAAAGTTGGACAAAATGTGTAGAATTGACAAATACACTATTCATATGGTCAACTTTGGTTTCCAGAGGTCCTACGAGGCTCAAATTAAATCCAATGGCTGTGAAATTTTATAAGCATAAACTAAATATAATAAGTTTTATATTACTTGAGAGAACCTCATTTGGATTTATATTGAGAGAGAAATAAAAATTTGAAATTCCAAATTCGTATCAAGGATGTAGCTAGATCTCTGTTATTGTTCCATTTATTTCCAAGAGCTAAATGCTTCTATTTTGGTTTGGCATTATTTTCACCTCTAGTTAACATTTATAGCTTTCTAGAATAGTATGGTTTTCTAGGTTTCAAATTTTCTAGAATTAGGTATGAATTTTTGAAATTTATATCAATAACTTGTGACAGTAAACCTGGGTAGCCGAACCTTTAGTGCTTTTCCATTGTTAGTCATGATCCAATTGATGTTTTCATGGCTAGGATAATTTTTAGCCTATAGTTGACGTTGAGGGGGATTTCTTTAAAGCTATCATTTGCTTGATTTCTATTTTTTTTATAATTAATTATGATTTTTCAAAGGTTGGTGTCAAAAACCTAAATTCTGGGACCTGCGAGTAACTTGTCATTTTTCTGGTTTTTGGCTTCAAATTCATACTACTTGGATTATTTTATAATGTGTATAAATTGAATAGATGAAGTATGAGTGGAGAATGATATTGGTGTGTTTATGTAGCCCACGTAATATGAAATGGAAATTTTGGGCCTTACGTAACGCAATAAAATGCTAATGTTTTTATTCCTTTTTGGAAATTCTATGGAATCAAGCATGAATATTAGTCTAAAGAGGCTAATACATTATGGTATTACACAAATTCCACAAGAAAGCATCCTTTTTAAGTAGGTCAATAAGGGGTCTAGCTAAAATGCTATAATTCTGATAAATCACTTGTAATACCTTGATAAACGTAGAAAACCTTTGAGTTGCTTCATTGTGGTGGGTTTGGGCAGTTCAATGAATGCTTGTATCTTCTTAGGGTTTGTTGATGTAATATCTAGTTCTCCAAAAATGAGAAAAAATGTGAGAAATATAACATACGATTTCTCTGTAAATGAACGAAATCTACTGGATACAAGCAAGTCCTCGAAATGACTTAGTTAAGGTCCTAAAAAATTTGAAAATCATTTTAGACTTATAAAAATAAGAATCCCAGGCTCAGACAAAAAGAAAAACAAAGTTAGAATGAAGAAGCGAAATGTAACGAAAGGTTGACAAAACGTAAGGGCATTTTCGTCATTTTGAGCAAATTTTGGAATTCTCACAATAGGGCTTTTTAAATAAAAATTTTGAGTTCTCTGGGGTTCTCAGAGGTCCTAAAAACCATAAGAAGCCTCAGGATAGTTAAAACCTCTCTGGTGGATGTTTTCTAATGTCGATTGACCCGAACTTTGACTGATTCGTTTAGAAGGGTTTTAACTTTGATCTAAGTGATTCCAAAGATATTTTACTAAAATTTGGAAGCTAAATTTCATAATGGACAAATGATTTTAAAAAAGGAGCTAAAATGAGTTAGAAATGAAAATACCAAGAATGAAGGGTAAACTGAAAATTTTTGAAAAGTCTTCCTTAAATCTTCTTATATATATGAGGCACCCCACCTCCTCACTTCATTTAGCCACACTTGTTTCTGCCTTAAACTAGAGAGAAACCCTAAGGATGAGGCACAAAAGAAGAGGCAAGAAGAAGGGGAAAAGCAAAGCAATAAAGGTGTGAAAATCTTGGTTTTTCAAGTACTTTCCTTCACCAAACTTCTCCTCCTTCTCCTCTTTCTTTCCATGGTTTTATTGAGGTTTTTAGTGTTGTTTTGAGGTCAGAACAAGAAGGGAAAATTCTGATTTGAAGAGAGGAGGCCAAGGAAAGTGAGAAACAAGTAAGAAAAGCCATAAAAATAAGGTAAAATCTTCATCCTATGGTAGCTACTCCTTCCCTTTTCTTCTCCCTATTTCACCCTATATATGTAGATCCGAGAGGGTTTGAATTTTGGGCAGAACTAAGGGTGAATTCTATGAAATCAAGGGAGGAGAGTAAGAATATGCAAAGAAATTCAAGTAAAAACCATTATATTTCAAGATGGGAAGGTTAGGGTTTTGATTGCATCTTGAACTCTATCGTGAACCCTAACCATATTTTATGATATTTAAGTGTTCATATGAGTTCCTAAGATACCAAGAGAGCTTCCTACATGATTCTCCCATAAAAGGAAACAAAGAAACTCCATTGGTGCCATATGGAAGTATAGTTTTGGCCAAGGTGTAACATCCGATCCCTCCGTAAACGTGAGAAACGTGATATTTAGTTTCTCCGTAAACGTTAGAAATGTGCTAAATATAAAAGAAAATTCTTGAAAGAGAAGGATTTGGGTTCAAATAAAATTAAAATAAAATTTTAAATAATAAAAAATTAGGATTTGAGTCCTAAGTTGCCCAAAAATTGAGATTGCAATAATTCAAAAAAATTGCCTAAAGGCCAATGGCATTTTTGTAAATAAGTGTAATTTTGGAAAAACATATAGAAGGGATTTTTAAATAAAAATTTTAAGTTCTCCAAGATTCTCAGAGGCTCTGAATACCATGGGAACCCATGGAATAGTTGAAACCCTCTGGTGAGCGATTTTGGCTGTCAGTTGACCAAAATTTTGACCGAATAATTTGGAATGATTTTAAATCCAAATTGAGTAATTCTAAAAGTATTTTATAAATTATAGAACCTAAATTTTATGATGAAAAAGATGGTTCTAAAAAAGGAGTTAAAACAAGCCTAAACGAAGGAACGGAAGTGGAGGGACATAATTGGTATTTTGAGAATTATTATAAAAATTATCCTCCACCTTCTTAAATGACTAGGTAGCTTCTCCACCCTTCTAAGAATGTCTCCTAAGCTCAGAATCAGATAAAAAATGGCGTGAAAATTAGGAGAAGAGAGAGAAAGAAAACTAAGGCAAAAATGTATGAAAATACATGAAATTTTGCAACAAGTTAGTTATAAAATTTTCTCCTCTCTTCATTCTCCTTCTCTTGATGGTTTTAGATTCTTAAAAGAAGGAATTTGGTGGCTGACCTCATGAGAAAAAGTGGAATTTTTGAGCAATCAAATAGAGCAAGAGAATCACCATTTAGCAAGCTTTCAAATGAGGTATGATGTGTAATAGAAAAATTTATTTTTCTTTGAATTCTAATGGCTTCCATATTAGGTCTAGAGAGAGAAACTAGAGAGGGGAAGGAATTCAAGCTAAAACAAGGTAGAGACAAGAATATTCAAGCATGAAAAATAAGAATATGCAAAGAGAACAAAGAAAGAATTATGAATTTATAAGATAGAAAAGCTAGGGGTTTGTGAATATAACCAAAAATCTGATTTTATCTAAAAGTTCTCAAGCCTATATGAATGTTTGTACAAGTTCCTAAGACCCCTAGAGAGCTTCCCATATGCACCTCCCATCCAAGAAAGCAAAGAAACTCCATGGACTCCTTAAGGAAGCCTTGCCTCGGCCTAGGATACAAGTAATACTTAGGAAGTTTTTTAGTTGCTTCCAAGCTTAGTTTTATATCATATATGATGGGAGAGTATGAGAGGAAGCCTTGAAAAAGTTTTAGAAGCCATAGATAGTGAGATGGAGGTATAAGCTCCATAATGTAACATAATAAAGCAAATTCTAGCTAGGCTCCTTAAAATAATTGTGTGATGACTCCAAAGGATCTAAATAGAGTCAAGAATCATAGATTAAAGGAGAGAAGGGAGCCAAAATCATGAATTTTTGTAGTTGCTTCATTAAGTGCCTTATGGAAGCATAATGGAGCTATAAACCAAAGTAGTATCATGTAAAGTGTGTATAATGCCAAGGCTTGTTCCCATGAGTAATTTATATTTCTTTTGGTGTGTCTAGGCCAAGAGAAATGATTTTCACCTTCTTGGGTGTGTGAGGTCAAGGGAGAGGACTCAAGACTTAAGAAAAATATGTATAAATGCAAGCAAGGTAGCTCTCTCTCTTTTCTCCCATGCATGAATGAATGTCTACATTGTATTGAATGTGTGTATGTGTATTTTAAGCTATGAATTATGTTTTGGTATGATGCCCATGTTCTATGGAATC
Organism: Erythrophleum ivorense; assembly: GCA_026724425.1. Taxonomy (NCBI): domain Eukaryota; kingdom Viridiplantae; phylum Streptophyta; class Magnoliopsida; order Fabales; family Fabaceae; genus Erythrophleum; species Erythrophleum ivorense. Next base: position 335,593 of record JAIUCV010000766.1, on the reverse strand, counting down.
ATAGTGTTGCATGATGTATTCAAATGATGCTTAGAATGTTTATACTGGTTTGCTTGATTATGGAGAGGCCAAGAACCTTCTATCTTCGGTAAGAATGAGCCAAGAACCCTTAGAAGTGGTTGAGACTAAGAGAAAGTCTCCCAAGAGTAAGGCTTAGTTCAAGGCCTTTGAGAAAAGGGTCAGGCAAGTCCAAGAATATTGAAGAAAGTGGGTGAGGCTAATCCATTCATTTGGCAAGCCTAAGTATGTTATGTGTGTTTTATGTAAATGTCAAGAATGTATTTGCACCATTTTCTATATTAATATGCCATGCATGCATCATTAAGACTTCTATTACATTCCTTATACATGATTAAATGAGAGATGAGCTATTGGGATTTTTTGAATCTCACTTCCTCCTCTCCAACATCTTATTATACTAGGTGGAGCCAATGAACAAGGAAATGGAAGCCACCAAGTAGGAAGATGAAGCCTTGACCATAAAGCTCTTAATTTTGTTTATGTTGTAACCAAAGGAGTGACATATGATGTAATCTTTTGATAGAATGGATGTACAATGAATGGACCATATGTAAATATTCCCATAGTTGATATATGTATGACAATTGATGATAAATAAGTAGTGTTGCAACTTTTAGGTATTGAATGGCCATATCTAGTGTATGTTTCCTAGCATATAGTTTGGGGATAAAAAATGAAATTCTGTGTTCTAGACATTTACACCTTTAAGACAAGTTTATGGAGTCTTTTTAGGCCATTCCCACTTGCCCAAGTGGCCACAGGAACCTTAGGAGCCATTTTGCACACATTTACACCATTAAAAGGCATTAAAATGACCTAAATGGCACCCTATGACACTTTCTGACCATATGAAGGAATTTCTCTATGAAATTTGGCAAACATGTAGAGCTCATTGATAGATTTTTGGAAAGATAAAGTGCAACAAAAATGGAGCTCTATAGAATTAGTTATGAATTTTCAAAGTTGAGATTTTCTATTGATTCTGGTATGTGCACTGTTCACACTGACAGATTTGTGTTCTGTGTCATCTGATGAGAAAATGGTGTCCAATTCTTGTGAAATTTTGCAGTCATAAACTAGAGGTAATAAGATTTTTGTAGCCATTGAGATCACCTCATTTGGAGTCTGAGTAAAGAGTTATGCAATTTTGAAGTTTGCTGTCAGTAGCAGTAGTGCCCCCTGAGTCTAGTTACTGTTCTATAGATTTTCAATAGCTAAAAGTATCTGTTTCATTTTGGAATTATTTTTCACATAAATTTAACATCTGTAGCTTTCAAGAATGACTAAATTTGTATGATTTCAATTTTTATAGAATTAGTTATGAATTTTGAAATTTATATTAGTAATCTGAACCAGTAGCCCTGACAGCAGCGATCTTAGTGGCTTTTTGAATTTCATATGTTCTCCTCTTAATGATTCATGAGCTGAAATTATTTTTACCATAGATTAGACATCAAGATCTTTCTGGAATGGTAAAGTTTGTTAGATTTCAATTTTTGTGGATTTAGTTATGAATTTTTGAAGTTGTGACAGAAAAATTAAAAATCTGGCCAAAAATATGTATAAGTATTTTATGCTCCCCTTTGGTTTCCACAAGATATAGGCCACTTTTGATGATACAAATGAGTTGTATTCATATAATTAAATATGTGAATGTGATGTATGAGCTCACATGGTTCATGTGACACCGAATACAATTTTTTATATGCGACGCAACGTAAAAAAATACATTATTTAATCCCCTTTTTCTTGCTCTTTCATGGAATTTATGAATGTAAAGTATGAGAATGTTATGAAATGAGTTAGAAATATATGGTGTTACATAAGGAGACTTCATGCACTTAGGGAGTGTTTTAATTCCTTCCAAGCTTAGTTTTGCATCATGTATGATAGGAGAATATGAGAGGAGGCCTTAAAAAAATTTTAAAAACCATAGATAGTGAGATGGCCTTATATATTCCATAATATGACTTAAAGAAGCAACACCTAGCTAGAATCCTAGAACTAATTGTGTGATGATTCCAAGAGGTTTAAATGGAGTAAAGAATCATAAACATATGGAAAGAATAGAGCCAAGATGATGTTTTCCAAAGATTGCTTCATTAATTGCATTATGGACTATAAAAAAGTCTTATAAGTCACCTAACTTTTTTAGTGATTCTGTGGCCTTAGAATGTGATTCAAGAGCATAATTAACTTCTATATAATGTGTTTAGGCCAAGAGAAATAATCTCCACCTTCTTGAGTGTGTGAGGTCGAGGGAGATAAATCAAAACTTAAGGAAAAAGTGTGTAAATGCAAGCTAGGTAGCTCTCTCCACCTTCTCTCATGCATGAATGTGTACTTATAATGTCTTTGAATATGTGTATGTATGTTTTAAGCCATGAAAAATATTCTAGTATGATTTCATATACCATGGTACCATGATGATGTTTTATGCACTCAAATAATGTTTTATGTGCTTGCCTTAGTTTGCTTGAGTGTGGAGAAGCCTATAACCCTCTAACCATAGAGAAGATGAGCCAAGAACCCTTAAACTTGGTTAAGACAAAGTAAAGAGTCTCCTAAGAGTAAGGTTGAGTCAAAAACCTCTTAAAGAAAATGGGTGAGGCTAATCCATTCACTTGGTAAGCGTATGTATGCCATGTATGACTTATTCAAATACCAAGGATGTCTCTTGAATGCTCACATGTTTCAATATGTCCATGCATGCATTTTCAAGGCTTATATTGCATACTTTATGTGTGATTGAAAGGGAGATGAGCTATTAGAATTTTTTGAATCTCATTTGCTCCTCTCCAATGTCTTAACATGCTAGGTAAATCAATCGAGCAAGGTAATGGAAGCCACCAAGCCAAAAAGAAGAAGATTGACATCAAAGTGCATGAAAAGGCCTAGTTTTGTTTCTTTTGTAGCCATATACATGACATATGATGTAATCCCTTGATGAAATGGTTATGTAATTATATGAACATATGTAAATACCCAAATGTATGATGTATGAATGAAATTTGATGCCAAATGTATGAGATAACATAAATTGGGTATTGGATGGCCAAAGCTAGCATGTATAATTTTGAGCATATCATGGGGTAGAGGAATGAGTTTAGGAAATCTTGGTTTATGCACCTTTAATAAAAGTTTAGAATGTCATTTTGGTGCATCTCCAAGTGCTCAAGTGGCCACACAAGCTTGGGAAGCAAAATTGGACACTTTGATGCTTGTAGAGACTATAAAAATGACCATAAGGGAACCCTATGACACAAATTGACCAAATGGATGAATCTTCTCATGAAATTTGGCAGACATGTAGAACTTATTAAGATATTTTTGAAATTTAAAGTTTAGAAAAATTGGAACTCTATAAAATTAATTATGAATTTTCAAAATTGGGATTTTTCTGCTGTTCTAGTGTATGTACTGTTTATATGGTCAGTTTTGTGTTCTATGTTATCTGATAGTCAAAAGGTGTCCAATGCTTATGAAATTTTACAAGAATAAACTAGAGGTTATAAATTTTCTGTGGCCACTAAGATCACCTCATTTGGAGGCCTGAGCAGAGAGTTATGATTTTTTTGAAATTTCACATTAGTACTAGTAACTCCACTTGACCTCCAATACTGTTCCATCATAATTTAGTTCCTAAATGGACTTGGCATGATTTGGAGATATTTTTCTCTTAAATTTAACATTTTTAGCTTCTTAGATTGACTGAATTTTTATGATTTGGATTTTTGTAGAAATAGTTATGAATTTTCAATATTTATGACAGTAACCTATGATAGTAGCTCAGGCAATTGAGACTTTGAGTACTTTTCAAATGCCAAACATCTCCTATTTGATGTTTCATGACTTGGACATATTTTTACTATAAAGTAAATATCTATATCTTTCTAGAATGATAAAGAATGCATGATTTTGATTTTTCTAAAATAGTTATGATTTTTCAAACTTTGGGACAGAAAGTAGGAAATTCTGATCGAGGCTGCAATTATGAATTTTGTGTATTCCCTCCACTTCCACGGGTTCTAGGCCACTTTTGTAACATCCAGAAAAAGAAAAGAAAAGAAAAGAGAAAAGAAAAGGGAAAGAAAAGAAAAGTTGAAAATTTTTGCAGAGCTGAGAATTTTCTAAGTCTTCTCGCCATAGCGAGAAATGGCCTAGCTATAGCGAGAATGCCTCCTCGCAATAGCGAAAATGTTCCTAGCTATAGCGAGTGTGGGCATTCTATACAAAAACCAGGGAGTTACTCGCCGTAGCGACGCCATAGCGAAGGCAGAGGTCTGGAACAAACACGAGCTCGCCGTAGCGAGGGTAATGACTTGCTATAGCGAGAGCGGTCCAGAAAAGCGAAAAAAAGAGATTTTGAATTTTTAAAAGCTTTCAAACTCTTCCTTTCTCTTAGAACCGACCTAAGCTTCGACTAAGGAGAGAGAAAAGAGCTGTGGAGAGAGAGAGAGACCAAGAGAAGCAAAGAGATCAAGCAAAGAGGTGAGTAATCTCTAGATTTCCCTAGCTTTTTTCCTTAGCATGTTGTTCTCCTCCTTTTTCTTTCTCTTTCTATGGTTTTAGAAGTTAATATGGGTTAAGTTCAGAAGAGGGAAGTAGGAAAACTACTCTAGAAGGAGGGTAGAACTCATATATCTTCATTTCTTCTTCCTTGCTTTCTTCTTTGAGGGCTTGAAAGAGGAAGGAGAGTGAGTAGAGTTCTAGAGAGAGAATCCCTAGCTTCTTACATGGGTAGTGAGGGTTTACTTCGATGAAGAGCCCTTCTAGCTTTATGAGTACTTATTTGAGCTATGAGAGAATAATCTTATGCTCTTTGTTGTGCCTAGGCTCAAAGGAAGAAACTTCACCTAGTTGTGAGTGTGAAATCAAGAAGGGAGAAAAGGAATTGAAAGGGAAGACTTGTGTTATCCGATAAGGTAGCTCTCTACTCTTTTCTTGTTGCATTCTTGGATGTGTAATAGTCATTGTATGTTGGTGTATGTGCTTGTATGATGAGATATGCCATTCGATATTGCCTTGATGCATTGGTACCAATATGCTTTTGATATGAATTGTGAAAATTGCTCGGGTGAGGTAGTGCCGAAAGTCCCTTGAGACGGGTGAGGTGGAGCCAAAAGTCCCTAAACTAAGGGTGAGGCTGATCCAAAAGTCCCAAAGCTCGGGTGAGGCTAGACCGAAAGTCCTTAGAGCCTATTCTTGGCATTGGTTTGATATCATGGCATGAACACATATGTGGTGTTATTGTGACTTGTGTGCATGCTTGACTAGTTATATGCCTTGATTGCATCTTGAATGAGTATGAGCTATTAAGATTCTCCCGAATCTCACCCCCTTCCCCTCCCATCTTAATATCCAGGTGGTGTTCAAGGAGAGTCAAGCATACCTCATGGAGCCTAGTAGAGTATAGTTAAGGAAATGTATAGTTTTGTGGTTCTTTTGTTGTAAAAGGTGCCAAAATAAATATTCACCTCTTATTTTTGGGTTGTAAATATGTGAGTACATGTAAATATATGTATAGATAATATATGGATTGTTTAAAGAGCTAAAGCAATGAGAATGTAGAAATTGGCCCTTTTGAGACTTATATGAAATGATGTATTTTCTTCCATAGCATAGTGATTTTGAAATGTATGATGTTTTGGATCACTTAGACATTTCATATATGCTATGTTTGTACTTTTAAACTTGCCCACAAGATGTTAGAGCATGTGGGAGGTCATTTAGACCCATTTTGAACCACATGGGGTGCCAAAATCGCCAATTGTGTGAGCTCCGTCAAAGTATGGCCGGATGAGCTCTTCTTGGTATGGAATTTGGCATGCCTCTAGAGTCCATTGAGAGATTCTTGAGAAGCTAAAGTGGGTAATATTTGGAGGTCTAGAGAATATTTGGTGAATTGTTGAAGTTGGGAAATTTGGATGGTTTGGTCATGGTACTGTACATTAGGTCCAAAAATGAAACCATGCCATTCATAGACCAAATAGTGTCCATTCGTCATGAAATTTTATGAGCATAAACTAGATATCTACAGTGACCTATACCAACCAGAAGCACCTCAATTGGATGTCTGTAGAGAGAGAAACAACTTTTTGAAGTTCTGTATCAGCATCAGGGAAGTTTCTGACCTTCATTACTGTTCCATCGGTTTTCGAGGTCCAAGAGCTCCTGAACTGATCTGAAATTATTTTTATCCTCTAGCTAACATTTGTAGATTTCCAAATTGGTATAGATTTCCCAGATTGGATTTTTGTACAATTAATTGCGAATTTTCAAAGTTCATGACAGTAAACTACACCAGTATCAGGGATAGCCGGACCTCTGTGTCTTTTTCGATATCGAAGATGGTCCAAACGTTGAGATTGAGGTTGGGAGTTATTTTTAGTGTGAATTTAACATCTCAAGATTTCCAGAGAGCTATGATTTACTTGATTTTCATTTTTATAGAATTAGTTATGATTTTCCCAAATTAGAGCCAAAAATCTGACTTATGGGCCCGATTGAGAAATTGTATTTTCTGGGTTTTGGCTTCTTACCCGTGGTTTGTGAGTTGTTGGAGACTATGTGCAAGTCTTATAAATGGTGTTTGAGTAAAAAATGTGAATGATGGGTTCATAAGACCCACGGGGCAAGATATGACCGGTTAAACCCCGACTTTAAGTAGTGAAATACCATGATTTCGGTCATTTTCCTGGGAAATCATATAGAATCAAGCCTAAAGGGAGGTTAATTGGAAAGAAGTCAGTATGGTGTTACAACTTTTGATGATGGATTTGAGTTATATTTATGTAATTAAATATGAGAATGTAATACATAAGCTCATATGATCCATGGGACACCGAATGAAAATTTCATCCCCTATGCAACGTAAAAATATTCACTTTTTATATACTATTTTCTTGTGTTCTTGAGAAATACATGGCATGAGACTTAGAAATAGTATGAGGCAAAGCTAGAAATCTATGGTGTTACAATTGATACTGTTCCTCTCTAGATAATATGGCCCAAACATTCAATCTTAAAGACAGTAAATGCATACTTGCTTTGTTTAACAAAATAGTTGTGATTCCTCAAAATAGTTAGGACATTCCTCAGGTGGTTAACGTGTTCTTTCGCACTCTTATTATACACCAATATATGATCGAAGAAAATCAAGATGTATTTCCTCAGTTGGTGTTAAAAAATGGCATTCATGGCTCCCTGAAATGTTGAAAGAGCATTAGATAAATTGAAGGGCATAACCAAGAATTCATATTGCCTTAAGTGTGTCTGAAACACTGTCTTATGCACATTTTCCTCTTTCATCTTGATCTGGTGATAACCCGAGCACAAGTCTAATTTGGAAAACACCACAGTCCACCCCAATTCGTCTAATAAATCTTCCACAAGAGGTATTAGAAACCTACTCCTTAGCTCTGTAATTGACATATATCCTCCAGCTACCATCATTCTTTTTTATCAGAACAATTGGCGCTGCAAATGGTGATGTACTCCTCTGAATGATTCCCATTTCCAACATGTCTACCACCATTTTTTTATAATGTCTTTTTGGAAAGCATGGTATCTATAAGGCCACATATTAATAAAATTAGTGTTTTCTTTTAGCACAATAGCATGATCATATCCCTCATGATGAAGAGGTAGATATCTTGGTTCCTTAAGAACCTTAAAATCACTCAGTACCCTACTAATTGCAGTTGGGAAACCTTACTAATTTTCCACCTTTACTGCATAGTAAGCAGCATCAGGTTGACAGGGCACTAATTGAAGCATGTAAGGGTAAAGGTTGTGCATGATCATCTTGTGCAATTGGCCTTCTTTAACCACCTTCAGTTTTGGATCTCTGACAGCCATTATTCTGATCCTCTTACCATCCAACATGAACTTTGTAACAACAAAAAATTGCTAAAATTTTTGAAATCTTGAAATTTTTCTAAGTCTGTTGACTACTATAGCAAATGTACTTATTCGCTATAGTAAAAATGCTTCTAGCTATAGTGAGTTTGGGCATCTCATACAAAAATCAGGAGCTTCCTCACAATAGCGCATGTCATGGCGAGAACAGGGATTTGGGACTATACGTGCTTGCCGTAGCAAGGGTTATTTTCTGTTATAGCGAGGGTTAGTCCAAAAAAGTGTGAAAAAAGAGAATTTTTCTTCTTAAAGTATCCAGATCCTTTTTTTTTTCTTCTAATTGACCTAAGCTTCGTTCAAAATAGAGAAAAATGCTTGAGAGAGAGAGAGAGAGAAGCCAAGAGAAGCCAAGAGAGAAGGAAGGAAACCAAGGAAGAAAGGTAAGAACCTTTAAAAATCTTTATGCTTCTTCTTCTTGATTTTATTATTCTCCTTTTAAGTTTCCTTTTCATAGGTGATTGAGTAAGATAGCTCTGTTCTGACCTAGAATGAGCAAGAAATCCTTGAATTAAAGTATGGGAAGTTGAGAAATACAAAAGACCTCGAAGAAGAGTTAGTGAAAGTCTAGAGGGAGTACTCCTAGTTTCTTACATACTTTGTAGGATTTGCCATGATGAAAAACCCCTTAGCTTTGTGAGAAATTATTGAGTTCCAAGGGAGCAATTGCATGCTATTTATTGTGTCTAGGCTCAAGAGAAGCAGCTCCATCTAGTTATGATTATGAGACCGAGAAGGGAGAAGAGAAATTGAAAGGAAAGGCTTATGTTGGCTTGTAATGTAGCTCTCCACTCTTTCTTGTAGCATTCTTGGGTGTGTAATAGTCATTGTATACTTGTGTATGTGCTTGTATTGTGAAACATGCCATTTGATGTTACTTTGATACATTGGTACCAATATGCTTATGTTTTTGGTTGTGAAAATTGCTCGGGTGAGATAGTGCCAAAAGTCTCTTGTGATGGGTGAGGTAAAGCCAAAAGTCTTTAGAAATGGCTGAGACAAGGCCAAAAGCCTCATAACTGAGTGAAGCCAAGTCAAAAGTCCCTAAATTAAGGGTGAGACCAATCTGAAAGTCTCAAAAATTAAGTGAGACTAGACCAAAAGTCTCTAGAGCTTATTCATGGCATTGATATGATATTCATAGTATGTAAATCATGTGTTATATGACTATGAATGGTTAGATACCTACCTGCATGCTTTGACTTATTTATATGCATTGATTGCTTCTTTGAATGAGTGTATAAGTTATTAAGATTCCATGAATCTCACTCTTTTCCCTTTCCTATCTCATATGGTCCAGGTGGAACTCAAGAGCCTAAGAGTGGAGGCCATGAGGCATAAAAGACCTTTGTTTTGACACTTTTATACACTTTTACATAGTTTGATGTATAGAAAAGCCAAAGTGCTTATGTATACATATTTTTTGAGATGTAAATGCTTAAGAAAATGTAAAAGTATGTATAAATAATGTATGATCCATGTATGAAACTAAAGTAATGAAAATATGAGAGTTGACCCTTTTGTGGCTTGTATGTAGTAGTATATTTTTGCCTGTAGTATAATGAGTTTAAGATGTATGGTGATTTAGCCTACTTGGACATTTCATATATTCTATATTTATGCTTTAAAATTTTTCCAAGAGGTGTTAGAGCATGTAGGAGACCATTTACCCCATTTTGAACCATTTAAGGTGTCAAAACTGCCAAATTTGTGAGTTCTATCAAAGTATGACCAAATGAGTTCTTCTTGATATGAAATTTAGCATGCCTCTAGAGTTTGTTGAAAGCTTTTTGGGAAGCTAAAGTACAGAATATTTGGAGATCTAGGGAATATTTGGGGAATTGTTGAAATTGGAGAATTTTCTAGTTTTGGCTAGTTCCTGTGTTAATAGGTCCAAAAATGAATGTGTGTTATTCATGGACCAAATAGTGTCCAATTATCATGAAATTTTATGTACATAAACTAGACATCTACAGTGACCTATAACAATTAGAAGAACCTCAATTGGAGGTCTGTAGAGGAAGAAATAACTTTCTAAAGTTCTGTGTCAGCATCAAGGAAGCCATCTGACCTTCGTTATTGTTCCATCAGTTTTCAAAGTCCAGAGGCTACTGAAATGATCTGGACTTATTTTTTTCCTCTAGTTATCATCTATATCTTTCCAAATTGGTACAATTTTCCTAGATTATATTTTTTTGAAATTAGTTATGAATTTTTGAAATTCATGACAGTAAGCTGCAGTAGCACCATGGATAGACGAACCCTTGTGCATTTTTTGATGTCAAACATGGTCCAAGTATTGAGATTGTGGTTGAGAATTATTTTTAATGAAGATTTAACACCTAGAAATTTTCAAAAAGCTATGGTTTGCTTGATTTCTATTTTTTTAGAATTAGTTATGATTTTCCAAAGTTAGAGTCAAAAATATGACTTTTGGGCCCGTTTTGAGAAATTATATTTTGGGATTTTCGGCTTCATATCTATGGTTCATGGGCTGTTTTAAGCTACGTAAGAGTTGTATAAATAGAGTTTGAGTAGAGTATGTGATTGATAGGTTCACAGGACCCACGGGATAAATTATGAGCGTTTAAACCCCAATACATAGTAGGAAAATGCCATGGTTTGCTCTTTTTCTTTGAAAATCATGTGGAATCAAGCCTAAGTAGAGACTAGTTGGGGTTAATATATTATGGTGTTACAAACTCCATTATCATGTTAAGGCAATGTAGGTTGATGTTTCCCAATGTCCTCAGCCATTGCATTTCCAAGATCATGTCGCATCCTACCAGGGGAATAAGGATCACATCAATTACAAATTCAACCCCTTGAGTTACCCATTTAAGACCTTCATATTTTTTCCTTCCAGGAATTTTTCTTCCATCTGCCACTGTCAATGTAATGGGCTCCATGGACTTAGTATTTACTAGCTTACTCCAGCCTTCTTCTAAGAAGTTGTGCGTGCTTCTTGTGTCAATAAGTATATATACTGTTTTCTTTCCAATTTGACCTATAATTCTCATAGTAGGATATGTAGCTTCCTCCTGAATGGCATTAAGGGATATTTTGGGTTTTATTGATCCATCCACATTTTTCCCTTTTTCTTTAATTATACGTCCTTTTGCTTCAAGCCCTTTACCCTTTTCTTTTTCCCCTTCAACCTCCATCAAGAATATTTGCATTCTTCTGTGGGCATTGGTGGCCTGGTGAAATTTTCTTATGACAAAAGTGGCATTAGTTTTTGTTTCTATGCTCTTCAACCTTAATTGGGGTTAACTTCTACTAAAATTTCCAACTCAGCTTTCCCAGTATTCCTTTTTGACTATTAGCTTCGTCCTAAGTAGATCTAGAACCTTTTATTGCATCTCCCATTGAAAATGTTTTTAACTCCTAATGATCCCCAGTACCCTTGAAACCTGTAGACTCGGACTTATACCATCCTAGACTCGCTTCTCTCTTGGATCCTTCTACAGAGACTTGCATACCATTCTTCTGTTGCATTAGCTCCATGTTCAATGCTTGTAGTTTAGCTAATCGAGTGGCATCCAGGAGTGTTTGTGGGTGAAACAATTTTACTCTGATTGCAATTTCAATTTTCAACCCTGCCACATAACAACTCATTTTCTAATTTTTCATTAACTCTACTCTGTATAATAAGTTATCAAATGCCTCCTGGTATTTAGCCAAACTACCATTCTATTTTAGCTGCATGAGTTCTTCCATGGGATCATCCAACATAGACCAAAATCTCACCTTAACTACTTTAATTAATTCTAGCCAATTAATCTTACCATTCTTACTCTTTTCAAATCCTTGAAACCATTTATATGCAATTTCATCAAGAGAGAGAGACTAGCTAAGGTTACCTTGCTATCCTTGGGAGTACCATCGATTACAATGAATCTTTCACACTTGGAGATCCATCCTTTCATGTTACCTGATGAAAACTTTGGGAAATCTACCTTGGTAAAACATGTCGGTATTTGGTAGTCTCTATTTCCTTCCACTCTGCCTCTTTCTTGATTGTGATTCATAACCTCTATGAATTGATATGATAGTCCACGGACTAGTTCCTATAAGCCATTCATCTGTTGTTCCATCACATTCATTCATTATTCGATTGCTGTTCTTAAACATTCCTTTATGTCTCGAATGGTTACTTGAGAACACATTGCATCCACCATGGAATGATTGCTCTGATACTAATGATATGGATAGAAATAGAAAGAAGGATAGAAGAAGAAGAAGAATTTTAGAGGAAGAGGAGAGAAACTCAGAGTAGATTAAGATAGAAGAAATTCATCATTCACATATCCAAGACACTACCCTCTGGCTCGGTTATAACATCCTTAATGAACAGATTCCTTTTTAGTGCCTAACACACTCCATTCTAGAATTAACTGAAACTCGTTACTACATAATGACCCTTTTGCCCTTACTAATGCAAAGAAAAAGACTATTATACCTTTAGTTATATTCGACGCATGTATAGGATAATTACACCGACCTAAGAAAATCAAAATTAATAACTACTGTCTAGTACTAGGATTTAAATTTATTGAGAATGAATGTTAAATTAAAGCACAAATTACTAGGACAAGACGTGATGGTCAACATGATATCTGAAACATACCCACTGGCCAAAGGATATATAGACAGTTCCATTCTTGCTATATTTCCTTGAGTTGCCAAAAGGATTGGATTGGTTTCTACATGAAGCAGCAAGCAAGACAAGTGGCACATTCCCAATATTCCTTGTAGAGAAATTTGAAATTATAAGATTAAAGGAGAAAATGGCACCACAAACACAAAACCAACATAACCAGAGAACTAGGATAAATGAGATTTATGATCCTCATGTATCTTAACATTTAAAAGGAAAAGTCCAACCACAGAATGTGGTGGCAAATATAAAAGATTGTACATTTAATTGATGTGGAAGTGTGAGTAAAGTTGATAATATATGATTAAATATGTTATTCATGGTATTCACTCACTACCCACTTATTTCGTAATGGAGTTAATGCCACACAATTAATTGACAATTTGGCCTTATTTTGTTTTCCCTCTCTCTCTCTCTCTCTCTCTCTCTCTCTCTCTTTTCTTTCTTAAAGACATACAAATGCAAGGAAGGAGAAAAGGACTTGCAAGTATCAAGGGGATTTGATTTCTGCAAGCTCCTTTTGACTCTTATCTTTATAACATAATGTCCAAGTGTAGTAGTCTTAGAGTATAGCTAAAATGAATTTTAAATGAAGCTGGCTTTCGGATTTGTCATACCAATTCCAATATGTACGATTGTAAACTTGAAGAAGGGGTATGTGGATGGATATGGAGGTAACAATAAAACTAATGAGTGAGCCAGATATGAAAGCAAAAGAACATTCATAGGTATAAACCACACTGCACAAACGACATAAGCCTTCTAAGGTCTAAGCAGCCATAGTTGGGCACATTCAATACATAAAGGAAAGGTAAAAAGAAAGAGGGAAGAGTGTAATAGTTCCCAGTCAAGCATCTTTTGGAAGGTGATCGCTTGTCCAAGTTAAGAGAATGTTAGGTAGGTTAGCAAGAGGGAAAACACCAACTACATGACATTGGTCCATAAAATTATCGGTTAGTAAAACTCAAAGGGATATTCAATTTCAATCTCTAACATTTTGGCCCACATATTTCATCATAATAAAACTCAAGTTAAATTTGTGAAAATATTAAGTTAAAAATAATTAAATATTATTCATTATCTTAATATATTAAAAGTCATTTAATTTATTTTTAATAAGCAATAATAATTATTGAAAGAGAAATAAAATAAATCAAAATGGAGTATTATGTTAATATATAATATTTTGATTAGATTATTCTATTTAAATCAATTGATTAGGCTTTCTATTATTTAATTTATTTTATTAGACTTTTTAATCTGATTATATTTATAATTTGTTTAGGTTATAATATTTGAAATTATTATTAAGTTTCATTATATCTTGTCAATCCTTGTCAATTTACACACTTTAATATAAAAAAATTATAAAATGTATTGGAATAAAAAACATGAAATGCTAAAGGGAAGCAACAAAATGGTTATAATACATTTTGTTACAGAAGTGAAAATATGCCGATACATTAAATACATTAAATGAGCTTTAGGAGCTCATATTATGTCTTCATAACAAGACAAAAATAAGCTAAATTAAGAGCAAAGTTTGGAATCTGTAAAGAGGAAAAAAGTATTAGAATATGTTTATTATTTTTAAAAGTTTCTAAACATAAGTTTTGCATATTATGTCCTTTTCATATGCAAAAAGTATTATATTATATTGTATGAAAAGTGATATTTCAATTAATTTGTTTAGAGAATTTATTGTGCAAAAGCAAAGCAATACTTCATTCTCTCTTTCTTTGCCTTATGCATACAAAAACAAGAAAGAAAGAAGAATAGCAAAGTTTGAGTAGCCAAAAAGCATTATCACTATATACTCCATAGTTGTGTAAGTTCCTTAATAAGAATTCCCTTAGCTGCTATTTAAGAAACGACTATTTTTTTGAAGATGCTCTCTAATGGAAATATTTTAAAGCTTTTATATAAATGGAAGAAGAAGAACAGAAGAATAGGGGATTGAAGTAAAAAAAGAAAAGCCAAAAATCACATTATAGTTCTCCTTTGTTCTCTTTATCTTATTTGAATTTAGTATCTAATTTTATCTAACTTGAGAGAGTTTTAAAGAAAGAGTATACTTCTTGTAATCCCTTTTTGAATGAAGATTTTAAATTTATTCTCATATCATTCTGAAAATTGAGTTTAGGATGAGTTAAGTGAAATTTTTTTTAAGGAGATAACTTGTGTAAAACTCAAGTGCTGTATTAGTTTGAAGTGAGTTAAAAAACCTTGTATTAGTGGTGAGCACACTAAAATCATCTCTATTGTAATTTGAAAATTAATTGAAAATAATCGCTTAGAATTTAAGAGGACTAGACATAACCCAAGGATTGAACTATAATAAATTTGTTAGTGTTTTTCTCTCTTTAACTTTCTCTTTCTTTTATTGCTTTGTTTTTAAAGCTACTCCAAAATTGGAGGCTACTCCACTTTTTTATTTAGAGAATGCCCCAAATTTGCATTAGCTCACTCTAGTGTTTATGTGTTTTTTATTAGTTGTGTATTAAGTCACTCCATTTTTTATCTGCTCACTCTATTTGCCTATTGTAGTTTGCTCCACTTTCTGTCTACTTAATTTACTTGATTGTTTACTCACTCCATTTTTTGTGTGTTTGCTCCACTTGCTTATTGTAGTTCATTCCACTTTTTATTTACTCACTCCATTTGACTGTTTGCTCTCTCCACTTTCTGTATACTCTAAATTTGGAGGTTACTTATTCCTCCACTTTCCTATCATCCACTTTTGTGTATGTCATAATTTTAATTATTCATTTTTTTATATATCACACCTATTCACCTCCTTTAAGTGTGATTATCAATTAGTATTAGAGCTGATCTCACTTGTTTTTTTAGGTGCTTAACAACCAAGAGAAAATGTCCTTTGTTATTTTTGTAAAAAAATAATGTATTAATCTCTTGAAGCATGCTATACATTCATAGAAGGTTTTGATATTACTAAACCCTCTTTCCTTATTGTAATTAGCTTTATATTTTAAAAGGCTAGAATGAAAGTCTTTCTTAAATCTTTTGATGTAGATACATTAGATGTAATAGAAAACAATTTTGTACTTAAACTAAGAAAAGATTGAGATGAAAATGATAAGAAGTTATTTGCTTTGAATATTAGAGTTATACATATATTGTATAGTTCTTTAAATTATTATGATTATGTTAAAACAAAAATTGCTCTAGTGATAAAGATATATGTGATACTCTTCAATCCTTATATGCTATTAAAAATGAGACTATTAATAGTTTTCAAAAAATTGTGCAAGAAAAGGAAACATGTTGTTTGGCTCTTGAAGATGATCAAGATCATATTAAGGAAGAAGTTATTAGAAGCCTGATTAAGAAGAAACACTTCCATGAATTCATTTTAATAATGGAAAAGAAGAGGTTTCATAAAAAGACATTCTTAAGCAAGAATTTGAAAATTCACAATTCATAGCTTAGAAGGACTTATAGGTATATGGTTCCAAACTTGCCACTAATCATTTTCATAAGAAATTGTCATATGTATTTAATGGGTTACATGATATAATGTCTCTCAATTCTGAATACTCAAGTTGTTCTATGGAAAATAATATGTTTGTCGAAACTTTAACTACTTCAAGACATGTTAAGGAAAATAAAAATGTATCTTTTGAAAAGTTGAAAAAGAACTTTGAAAGAAATAATTTGAAAAACTTTCCAAACAGAAGGCAAAAATGTTCTAATAGCTTTCAAAATGCTTGCATATTTATTATTTGTAATTGTTATAGTCATTAATGACATATTTCTCACTTGTGCCACATTAGAAGAAATTCTTGTTTTTTGAAAAAGAAATATGTTTAAGTTACTAAAGTTTTAAAAGTCTAAACACTAACATTTAAGGACCTAAGTTGAGAAGGGTACCAAAATATCTCTTTAGTACTTTAATTATTAGAATATTTCTCATAAGAATGGACAAACTAATCCAAAGAAGGAGGAATCACCAAAGAGAGCTTCTTAAGTACAAAAATTGGGACTTGTAAAGTTTAAACCTTATAAGGAAAACAAAGGGTAAGAAAAAGGTAATCTCCACACACTAAGGTCAAGGTATTGAATTATGAAACCTCCTATGTTATTATTTTTTATATTTATTAAGATATATTATTTATGATCTTAGGTATAAGCATTACATTAATCATGAATATATTGTCATTAATATATATTTGATCATGATTCATGTCCTTAGATTATTAATTTGAATACAATACTTGAAATGCTTAGTATCAATATCTCTTATACTTTATGAAATTGTACTTTAAAGAAAAATCAATATGCTTGTCTAAAAGATCTATGGGTACTTAATGGTACTTATGCACTTAAAGGAAAAGAAGCTAACCTTGTAAGACCCAAGAAAGTTTAGGTATCAAAATTTAAATGATCTTTACATGTAGGTATATGCTTAAGATTTGTATTCAAGAAAGAATTAATTCAAAGAACTCTCAAAACATGTAAAGAAAGTGTCACATTGAGTAACAAAAGCCAAATGTGAAAGCAAACTAGTGGAGCAATGGAAGGTGATGAAAATTAAACTAGTATTGTTGTTGCAATGTTTCAAACTTTAAGAAGATGCCAAGTACTCTAAAGATAAAATCAATATGGTAAATCATATATGATTAATTCTTATAGTATGCTAAATTTTTTGAATTGGTTTAAAAAGTGCTGATCAAGATTAAAATGTGTGTCTTAATTTGTTATGAGTTTTAGTTGATTAAGTCTTAGTTAACTAAATGCTAAGTATTTTATAATTAATGTATTTATTAAATTATTTTTATTGATTTAATTACTTAAAATTGTTGCTTATAAACTTTACCTTATATTCATATGCATAAAATTTATTTACTTAGTATTAAAATTACATAATTTGCTTACTCTGTTGTTTATATATGAATTTAGAATTAACTACAAATTTTTGTATATGCTAGAGTAAACTTTAAAGTGAGTTTTTGTTTACTCCTTGAAACTTGAATCATTTTGCTATCTTTGGTTGCTAATGTTAAAAAAGTTTGTAAAAATCAGTTGTTGAAGAATTTTTGCATGTGACATTTAATGAAACTAACTCTTCTTTAAGAAAATTGTGAATTTAAATGAGAATGGAGTTAGTATAGGATCAAATGCATCAAAAAAAAAAAAAAAAAAAGGTGCAGTGAACTCCAAAAAAGAAAGGAGGAAACTCTTGAGAGCAGTTGGAGTGAACTAAAAGTTAGAGTAAACTCCCTACTCCAGAACCAGAAGCCAACTCCAATTGAAGCAGAAGGGAGAAAATAATTTAAGGACACTTTAAAAGGTAGCTTAAGGATAGAGCCTCCTTTACTTCATAAAATGGAGCCTCTTCCACCCTACAAAATAGAGCCTCTCCCATTTCTCAGAATGTAATTCCTTTGACTTCTTAGAATGGAGCCTCCTTCACTAAGTGATCCTCCAGTCACTGAAGTTAGAGCTTCCTCCACTTAAGAAAATGATGAAAATGTACCTCTTCCACCTCCATTTCATCTTAAGATCCTCCATCTTCTTCCTCCACTTTGAAAGTGCCATATAGTAATGCTCTTTTATTCTATCTTTTCTTTTGTACTATTTGATATGCTAACTTATCTTTATCATATTAAAGAAAAGAAAAGATTTAAAGAAAAAAAGGATGAAGTCTATGAAATTCTTTAAGTTTAACTTTAAACTTTAATTATTGTCATATATGTACACTTGATATTTCTTGAAAATCTTTATGTGTATATACAAGAGAAACTTTGATGAAGTATATGTAAGGAAGAATTGGAAGCTTGCATTACATTGGATAGGGAAAGTATAAAATTTTGTTCTATCTTATCTTATTAAAGCTTTCATGAAAAACTTGTTCTAAATTGATTTTGAGTTGACACCTTGTTCAATAATCTAACACCTTGTACTTTATTGATATATCTTTATATCTAAAGATTTAAAACATGCATTGATGAGAATATACTTTGATTTAATAATCCCTTTGACTGACACAAACCTTCCTTTAATTAACATCATATTTTATTTGAATGATTATTTGTATAGTTTAAACATATTATAACTTGTGTGGACTTATGATTTTAATCTGACGTGAATATTTTGGTTTGTTTTTGTTGCTAGTTGATATATTTTGATTTGAATATTTTATGCCTATGATTTCATTGTTCCTTTTTGTTGTTAGCAAAAAATGTTGACTTAAGAAAAATTTTAATATGATAATACTTGGAGTCAACTCTACTCTATGCTTAGTTTATGGTAATGTTACAACTAAATATTTTGTGATTCATGTTTTTCCTTTTGTGCATTTCACTCTTAGGCTATCATCTATTTTTTAGGATGCTCATATTTAAAGGGAGCAAATGCAAATTTCATTGATGATATATCAACCTTACCTTGTTGAAACTTATATTTTATAAAATATTTGGATAACTCTTATGCTTTAAATATTTATTTTTTGTAAGAGCTTATCCACTCTTTAATGATAACAAATGAAAGAAATTTTGCATACACATTATCTAATGATTTTGCATGAGATTCTTTTAGAAATTAGGAATGAAGATGTAAAGAAGACCAAGGAGGATTCTCTAAACAACAATTACTGCACTCTTAATTAACCTATAATGTTGAATCACCTTTTTTATGATGTCAAAAAAGGCAGAATTATGTTGTTGTCATGCTTAGAGCAAATTCAAAGGAGTACTTTTATAGTCTTATCAAATACATGTTTGAGGAGAGTTTCAAAGAGAGTACTTTAAATCTAAATGTTGATGATTTTATATTGCTATTCCTTATATTTAATCCTCGTACAAAGTTTTATACTTAATAGTCTTGTCATCATAAAAAAAGAAGAGATTGTTGGTCTCAAAGTTTTGATATAACCTTGAATTATTTTGATGATAACAAAATTTTGAAGTTAAATTTATAAAAATATTAAGCTAAAAATAATTAAATATTTTTTATTATTTTATTGCATTAAAAGTCATTTAATTTATCTTTAATAGGCAATAATAATTATTGAAAGAGAAATAAAATAAATCAAAATGGAACATTGTGCTATTATATAATATTTTGATTGGGCAATTTTATCTAAATCAATTAATTAGATTTCATGTTATTTACTTTATCTTATTAAATCTTTTAATTTGATTGTACTTATAATTTGTTTGGACTATAATATTTAAAATTATTGTTAAGATTCATTATATTTTATTGGACCTTGTTGATTTGCACACTTTAATATAAAAGAAAAAATTATAAAATGTATTGGAATAAAAACGTGAAATGCTAAAGGAAAGTAACAAAATGATTATAATACTTTTTGCTACAAATGTTAACATATGTAGATACATTAATTGTATTAAGTGAACTTTAAAAGCTTATATCATGTCTTCGTAAAAAGACAAAAATAAGCTAAATTGAAAGTAAAATCTGAAATGTATAAAGAACATAAAAGTATTAGAATATGTTTATTATTTTTAAATGTTTATGAACATAAGTTATGTACATCATGTCCTTTTCATATGCAAAAAGTGTTATATTATATTATGTGAAAAATGACTTTTTAATTAATTTGTTCAGAGCATTTATTATGCAAAAGTGAAACAATGCTTTCATTTTCTGATTTTTTGCCCTACGCATACAGAAATAAGAAAGAAAGAAGAAAAGCAAAGTTTGAGCAACCAAAAAGCAACATAATTATATACTTCATAGTTGTATAAGTTCAACAACAACAATAGGTCTTTTCCTATTAGGTGGTGTCAGTTACAAGGATCAAATGATACCATAAAATTATATTATAAATTATGTTTTTAGATAAATTATTTAAGTCTAAATCTTTCTTAATGGTTTCGCCTATATTTTTTCTTAGCCTCCTTCTACCTCTAATTATTTGATTACTCTTCATCTAATATACTCTCCTTACTGAGGCTTTTATAGGTCTTCTCCACATATTTTCAAACCATCTAAGACGTGATTTTATAATTTTTTTCACAATAGATGTCACCCTAATTTTCTCTGTAATGTATTCATTTCTAATTTTATCTTGTCTGGTATGTTCACTCATCCAACATTACATTCTCATCTCTGCAACATTGAACTTATTCTTCTATTGGCTTTTTATTACTCAACACTTAATTCTATACAATATTACAGGTCTTACAACTGTATAATAAAATTTACTCTTAAACTTGAGTGGTATTATTTTATTTGCAATAACATCGACCACTCTTTTGTTTTATCCATTCAGATTGAATCCTATGGTTTATGTTTTCCTTTATTTCTTTATCATGTTGTATGATGAACCAAAGATATTTAAACTGTGTGACTTATGATATGATGTATTCTCCAATTTTTACTTTTACACTAGAATTAGTATGCCTCTTGCCAAACTTATATTCTATATACTCTGTTTTACTTTCATTTAAATGAAATCCATATACTTTCAAAGCTAGTCTTTACATATCTAACTTCTTATTTATTTCCTCTCTCGACTTTTCAACTTGAAATATATCATCTACAAAGAGCATACATTGTAACACTAACTCTTAGATATATTCAATAAGTATATCCAAGATTAAAATAAAAAGATAAAGGTTCAAAGTTAACCACTGATGCATGCCATATTTGGTGAATAATTTTCAGTGGTCCTTCCTTATATTCTTATATTAGTTGTAACCCTATCATACATATTATGAATTATTCGAATATAAACAATATGAATTCTTTTTTTCTTGGCATCCTATCATATGCCTTCTCCAAATAGATGAATATTATATGTAAGTCTTTTTTCTTCCTTCTATATTTTTTTATCAATCTTCGCAGTAAGTATATCGCTTCTATGGTCGACCTTTTAAGTATAAAACCAAATTGATTATTAGTAATTTGAGTCTCTTACATTAATCTCTACTCAATAACCCTCTCTAATAATTTCATAGTGTAGCTTATAAGTTTAATTTTTCTATAATTTGTATAGTTTTATATGTCCCCGTTATTCTTATAAATAGAAATTAAAGTATTTTTCCTCCATTAGTCTGACATTTTCTTAGATCTCATAATCTTATTAAATAACTTTGTGAATTATTTTATACCTTTCACTCCTAAACCCTTTCATACCTTAATAGGTATATTATCTTATTATACTACTTTGCCATTCTTCCTCTTCTTTAATGCTTCTTTTACTTTTAACTTTCAAATTTTACGATAAAAGGTATAATTTTAATCATTCTCTTTAGTGTCTATCCTATCTGAGTGTAATGAGATCTTGTGTCCCTCATTAAATTGCCTATGAAAATAACACTTTCATATTTTCTTAATATCTTATTCCTTGCCCATGTTTTTCATCTTTCTTTCTCTACTTTTAACAAGTTTATAAATATTTCTTTCCCTAACTCTAGTATTTAAATATTGATATATGTAACAACCAAAGAAAAAAAAAATCGAAATCATGAAATTTTCTAAATCTACTAGTTATAGTGAGAAATGTCCTAACTATAGCGAGAGTGCCTATTTGCTATAGCGAGAATGCTTCTAGCTATAGCGAGTTCGGGCATCTCATACAAAAACCTGGGAGTTTCTCGCAATAGCGCATGCCATAGTGAAAACAAGGGTCTGGGATTGATATATACTCATCGTAGCGATGGTTAATTTTTGCTATAGCAAAGGTTAGTTAGGAAAAGCGTGAAAAAGGAGAATTTTACTTCTTAAAGCATCCAGATCCTTTCCTTTTCTTCTAACTGACCTAAGCTTCATCCAAAATAGAGAAAAAGGCTTGAAAGAGAGAGAGAAACTAAGAGAAGCTAAGGGAGAAGGATGGAAACCAAGGAAGAAAGATAAGAACCTTTAAAGATCTTCATGCTTCTTCTTCTTTATTTTACTCTTCTCCTTCTAAGTTTCCTTTCCATAAGTGATTGAGTAAGATAGCACTGTTCTGACCTAGCATGAGCAAGAAATCCATGAATTCAAGTGTGATAAGTTGAGAAATACAAAGGAAGTGGAAGAAGAGTTAATGAAATTAAGGAGGGAGAAAACTAAGGGTTCTTATATACTTGGTAGGGTTTGCTTTGATAAAGAACCCCCTAACTTTGTGAGTGTCTATTTGAGTTATAAGAGAGTAATTCTATGCTCTTTGTTGTGTCTAGACTCAAGAGAATCGGCTCCATCTAGTTGTAGTGTTGAGACAGAGAAAGACAAAGAAAAATCAAAAGGGAAGGCTTGTGTTGGCTTATAAGGTAGCTCTCCACTCTTTCTTATTGTATTCTTGGATGTGTAATAGTCATTGTATGCTTATGTATATGCTTGTATTGTGAGACATGCCATTTGATGTTGCCTTGATACATTGGTACCGATATGCTTATGTTTTGAGTTGTGAAAATTGCTCGGGTGAGGTAGTGCTAAAAGTCCTTTAAGATGGGTGAGGTGGAGCTATAAGTCCTTATAAATGGGAAAGATAAGGCCAAAAGTCTCATAACTGAGTGAGGCCAAGTCAAAAATCCCTAAACCAAAGGTAAGGCTTGAAAGAAACGCACTATACATGCAGCAAAAATTTTAATTTGTTTCTTCCCATGGATCCGTCGACTTGATTGAATCAAGTATGAAATAAAATATTACCTTTGTAGCGTGCTTTGTCCTTTTGGATCTCTGGAACTGACGTCTATGCGCAGCCCCCTCTACCGGTATCCACACGAACGATCTGGCAACTTGAAAGGCGTGCTAGCACCTTTGTTCACCATGTTCGTACGCGAATTGATGAGCAGATGATCTTCTCTCTCAAGGTGTCCGTACACTTTCTCTCTCTAGGTGTACAACCGCTCTCTCTCTCTAGGGTGATGGCTTAGGGTTTTTAGAAATCTAACCCCTTTTGTGTGTATTTCTAAACTCTATCATACTTCTCATTTTATAGAGGTATATTTAGATTAAATTAATTAATTTAAATACATTATTTAAATTAATCCAAATTAATCTTAAACAAATTAGTTCAAATTCAAATTTATCTCATAAATTCAATTTAAACTAATTCATTTATAAATAAATATATATATTGAAATATATAATACAATATATATATTTATATTAAATATAAATATATATATTTCAAATTTCTATATATATATATTTGAAATATATATTATATATATATATCAAATAATATATATATATACTTATATTCTGAATTAATTAAATATATATATAATGTAATAACCCAGAAAAAGAAAAGAGAAAAAGAAGGGAGAAAAAGGAAAGGAAAGAGAAGCTGGAAAATTTTCGGACAGCTGAGAATTTTCTAAGTCTTCTCGCCATAGCGAGATATGGAATCGCCATAGCGAGAATGCCTCTTCGCCGTAGCGAGTATGTCCCTAGCTATAGCGAGTGCGGCATTCCATATAGAAACCAGTAAGTTGCTCGCCGTAGCGAAATTGTTCCTAGCTATAGCGAGTATGGCATTCCATATAGAGACCAGGGAGTTGCTCACCGTAGCGGCGCTTTAGCAAAGGCAGAGGTCTGGAATAGACCCGATCTTGCCGTAGCGACGCCATAGCGAAGACAAAAGTCTGGAACAGACACGAGCTCGCCGTAGCGAGGTCACTAACTCGCTGTAGCGAGAGCGGTCCAGAAAAGCGAGGAAAAGAGAAATTGACTTTTAAAAGCTTCCAAATCTCTTCTTTCTTCTTCTAACTGACTCTAACTCGTCTTAGGAGAGAGCAAAGGGCGGAGGAGAGAGAGAGAAGCTGAAGAGAAGAGGAAAGCACAAGAAAGGTATGAATCCTCATGGTTTCCTCTTCATATGTGGCCCTCTCCCTTTTTCCCCTCTTTCCTACGGTTCAGATGTTAGGAATGGTTAGGTTTGAGTCTGGTTTAGAGGAGAGAGAGTGGGAAACCATTCTTGAGAGAGATTAGAAGTAGATAGTCTTCTCTTCTTGCTTTTCCCCTTTCTTATGAGTTGAGAAAGAGAGGGATAGTTCATGGACCCTAGAGTGAGGAAGAAACCTAGAGTGAGAAGCTCCGTAGAGCCAATTAGAAGAGATCCCTAGCTTAAGAATTTAGTAGGAGAAAAATATCTCCAGATCAGTCCACCAAGCCAATTCCCCGGAAACCGATGAAACAGTACCTCGGGTCTGGTTGGGGGTCTGATTCTGGGCAGGAACTTCGAAATTGCATAACTCACTCTCTGGACCTCTAAATGAGGTGCTTCCAGTTCCTACAAGTCACTGTGACCATCTAGTTTCTGTGTATAAAATTTCGTAGCCATTGGACTACGTTTGCCCCTCGGATGACATGATTTCAAAACTGACCAAATGAATAGTGATTTTCTGAAATCCGAATTTCTGATGTCAACTTTGAATGCTCATAGAAAATGCTATAGACCTCTAAATGACATGAACTCTAGCTTCCCAGAAAGCTCTAAACATACTCTAGTTCCATGTCAAATCTCATGGCTAGAAGAGGTCATATGGCTATTCTATGACATCATGTGCAAAATGGCCCTTTCTTGGCCAAAAGTGTGGCTAATGGGGTCCAATCTTAAGTTTTCTATTTCTATGACTCTTTGAGCACATGAGAAAGCTTCTATCGGAACTATCAATCATGCCTCAAGTGTCTAATAACTCAGATTGGGGAAACTCACTACCCCATGCCCACTTATGCACCCATCTATACTAAGCTACCATTGGCTCTTCCTCATTCAACCATGCTATTTCATTCATCATAAAGCTCATTCTCATACATTCATCATTAATACATACATTGTCTTACAATATTTGTACATGCTACATCATATACATCATTTACATCTCATGTACAAGTTACATATACAATGTAGTACAAAACTATACACTTTTCTTCATCTCTATCCCTAACCTCATGCTTGTTGGTGGTTGCTCCCATCTCTAATCTCACTTGGGCCACCTGGCATGGTTGGATGGTGGAGAGGGAGGGTGAGATTCGGAGAATCTCAGCAGTTCAACTCTCATTCAAACATACATATATTGCATGCAACAAGTCTCATTATGCATGTATGGCATGTTAGCATGTAAAACATGATAGAAAACGTTTAAACATGTGAAATGGCCATGGATAACATTCATGAGTTCGCTGAGTACTTGGATCGGCCTCACCCCTTCCCTTCTGGCTTTTGGATTTGCCTTCCCATACTTTTAGAGGTACTTAGACTCACCCTTACTCTTTGGGAGTCAACCTCACTTTTGGGAGACATGGCTCAACCAACTTAGGGCTTCGGCTCATCCTCACCTTGGCTTCAGGGTTATTGGCTTTTCCATTTCCTCAAGCAAACCAAACAATCATTTAAAACATCATCTCAATCATATCACATAATCATGCTAACACACTTCTCATAGCTCATATCATTCATACACACAAGCAAGACAATGTAAACACACAATTATGCATGAGAGAAAGTGGAGAGAACTACCTTTGCTGGCTATTTACTACTTGCTCTGTCAATGGTCTCCTCCCTTGTTGATTTCACAACAACTTTTAGATGGGAGAGTTCCCTCTTGAGCCTAACCACACAAAAGCATGGAATCAAGAATGCCTCTTCGCCGTAGCGAGTATGTCCCTAGCTATAGCGAGTGCGGCATTCCATATAGAAACCAGTAAGTTGCTCGCCGTAGCGAAATTGTTCCTAGCTATAGCGAGTATGGCATTCCATATAGAGACCAGGGAGTTGCTCGCCGTAGCGGCGCTTTAACGAAGGCAGAGGTCTGGAATAGACCCGATCTCACCGTAGCGACGCCATAGCGAAGACAAAAGTCTGGAACAGACACGAGCTCGCCGTAGCGAGGTCACTAACTCGCTGTAGCGAGAGCGGTCCAGAAAAGCGAGGAAAAGAGAAATTGACTTTTAAAAGCTTCCAAATCTCTTCTTTCTTCTTCTAACCGACTCTAACTCGTCTTAGGAGAGAGCAAAGGGCGGAGGAGAGAGAGAGAAGCTGAAGAGAAGAGGAAAGCACAAGAAAGGTATAAACCTAGAAAGCTCCTGATCTCTGTCACTGTCCTAGGTCTCTCCCACTGCAATACTGCCTCTACTTTATGGGGATCTACTGCGACCCCTGCCTGGGAGATCACATGACCTAGAATCGGAACCTCAGTGAGCCAGAAATCACATTTACTAAGTTTAGCGTACAACTGTCTTTCTCTTAAGGTCTCCAAGACTAATCTCAAATGCTGCTCATGTTCCTCTCCACTTTTTGAGTAGATGAGGATGTCATCTATGAAGACTACTACAAACCTGTCTAGATATGGCCTGAAGATTCTGTTCATATAATCCATAAAAACTGCAGGTGCATTCGTTAACCCGAAGGGCATAACCAGGAATTCATAATGCCCGTATCTGGTTCTAAAAGCTGTTTTGGGAAGAGTTCCGGATATTTCTTCCTCATATCCTCCTCCAATTCCCATGTAGCTTCTTCGGGTGACAAACCCTTCCAAACCACTTTCACCAACGGTATTGTCTTATGCCGTAACTGCTTGAGTCTAGCATCCACGATCCGTTTTGGCAATACTATATAAGATAGATTCTCCTGTAACTGCACATTCTCATATTCTATGACATGTGAGGGGTCGGGCTGGTACTTTTTCAATTGGGAAACATGGAAGACATTATGAACTTGGCTTATATTTGGAGGAAGAGCTAGTCTGTATGCCACAGGTCCTACTTTATCTAGAATCTGGAAAGGACCTATGTACTTGGGACTGAGCTTCTTACTTTTAATGGATCGACCTATTCCTGTGGATGGAGATACCTTAATGAAAACATGATCTCCGACCTCAAACTCTAACGGCCTCCTACGCTTATCTGCATAGCTTTTCTGTCTACTCTGGGCCGTCAAAAGTTTCCTTCTAATGGTTTCTATTTGTCTAGAGGTCTGATCCACCAATTCTGGGCCTATAAGGCTCCGCTCTCCTAGCTCAACCCAACACATTGGGGACCTACACTTCCTCCCATACAATGCCTCATACGGTGCCATCTGTATGCTAGCATGATAACTATTATTGTAAGACATGAGATGTAAATGATGTATATGATGTAGCATGTACAAATATTGTAAGACAATGTATGTATTAATGATGAATGTATGAGAATGAGCTTTATGATGAATGAAATAGCATGGTTGAATGAGGAAGAGCCAATGGTAGCTTAGTATAGATGGGTGCATAAGTGGGCATGGGGTAGTGAGTTTCCCCAATCTGAGTTATTAGACACTTGAGGCATGATTGATAGTTCCGATAGAAGCTTTCTCATGTGCTCAAAGAGTCATAGAAATAGAAAACTTAAGATTGGACCCCATTAGCCACACTTTTGGCCAAGAAAGGGCCATTTTGCACATGATGTCATAGAATAGCCATATGACCTCTTCTAGCCATGAGATTTGACATGGAACTAGAGTATGTTTAGAGCTTTCTGGGAAGCTAGAGTTCATGTCATTTAGAGGTCTATAGCAAGAATTGCTCGAGAGGTTCAGAGACATGAGTCTCTCTTGCAGGGTGTGTTCGGGAAAGTTATTAATGCGTGAAACCCGAATAGAAAGTGACCTGAGAGATCAGATAAGAGAGACTCAGCAGTTAGATGAACATGTAAAGAAAGTTAGAGTTCAGATGACCCAAGGAAATGTTCAAGAGTTCACTCTGTCTGAGGATGATATAGTGAGGTACAGGGATAGGCTGTATGTGCCTAGGAACACTGAGATCAAGGAGAAAATTCTAGATGAGGCACATAAGAGTAAGTACACTATTCATCCGGGGTAGCAATAAAATGTACCAGGATTTGAAAAGAATGTTCTGGTGGCCCGGGATGAAAGCAGGCATAGCAGATTATGTCTCCCGATGTTTAGTATGGCAAAAGGTGAAAATAGAGCATCAGAAACCAGCAGGGTTACTTCAGCCTCTAGATATCCCGGAGTGGAAATGGGATAGCATAGCTATGGATTTTGTCATGGGTTTGCCCAGGACATTATCGAGCTATGATGCAATATGGGTAATAGTGGATAGGTTAACAAAGTCAGCACACTTTTTACCTATAAAAGCCACATATACCCTAGATAAGTTAGCCCAGCTGTACATCAGGGAGATAGTTAGACTGCATGGTGTGCCTAAGAGCATAGTCTCAGATAGAGATCCCAGATTCAGAAGGGGCTTCTTTGCTCCACAGTTCACTGGTCAGATAGCATCTTTAGCATGCAGTAAACTGTGACAGCAAAGAAGCCCCTTCTGATCAGTGAACTATTTCGATGTCAAACGCAGAATGAGTGAGAGATTGAGACTTCTAAGTATTTTTAGCATGCAGTAGACGTCTCAAACTTTCTATATTGACCCAGATCATGTAGATACGATTTTTCTGCATTTAGTTATGAATTTCCAAAGTTAGCCCAGAAAAGAAGCACAATCTGCCACTAGCGAAAATGCATGTCTCCAATCCCTTTTTGCTTTCCATGAGTTCTAAGCATATAGTAGGGATTGAAATAAGTCTCAATAGAGTACTTGAGCATGAGGAACCATAGAGAGAACTCAACCGGTCCATGTTACTTCTAAAGTGGATCTCTACCCACACATAGTGCCATAGAAAAAGCAAGCATAAGGTAGAGAGTTTATCTCCCTTGTGAGTTCCGCATATGTATATGAGTAAGAGGGCACGCTGGGTATGAGCTAGAGGTTAAGGTGTCACATATAACATATTATATATATATAATTATCTCACCCTAATTAAGCGTAACATTAATCGAATCTAGACACAATTCTAGCTTCAATGAATTTGGACATTCTTGTTCAAGTTGATTCGTTCTTGTATGCGATCCTGTAGGCCTATATGATATTGGCAGTGGGCCAACAACGTTATTGCACCCACAAGTCACCAGCGGCCTCTAGCAAGACATAGTGACCACCCAAATCACATAGGGTTTGGTGATCCGATACAGCCTGTCGTATAACCCTGTCATATCCTTTTTATCACACGATATCTTGATCAAGCATGAGGCATAGAAATGTCATCCTTATCTTACTCGATCATTAGTTTCTCAATTTACGTACAGACTAACAGAATGAATGGAAAACCCTTTCATCCAAGCATGGCCATGCATTTCTCAGCTTCACTTATCGAGAGGCCTAGAGATATCTCTCCGTTAACTAGAAGGACAAATTTCATCTTGACTACTCATCATCCCCTACATGAAATCCACTATGCCCAACAATAGCCTTTGTGATCACCCGATCAAAGGTGACTTTTGATAATGCCAAAGCACAATGTCCCTCATGTTGGAATCTATAATGATCTCAGGTATGAGGGATTAGTGACACAGTTATATATGAGGTATGCTTATGACCTAATCCATGAAGCTACCTCATGACGGGTCAATCCAGCACCTTGTTCCCAACAGGCGCCTATGATTTTGATTTGTATCTCTATATATAATTAACACATAACCATCCATCAAAATCATACTCATCTTAATTCATCATCATTCCCATGATGATGATTGACTAGGGATATTTAGAATAACTAATATAATTTATCCAAGGATATAATTATTATAGAAACATGCAAATATAATAATTGTAACAGAAAAACTTTTATTCTTAATGAAGCATAATGTTTACAAATGATTAGTCTAGGGCACAATCTCTAACAAGGCCATATAAAAGTCTTTAAAATCAGGTGAGGCTAGACTAAAAGTCCCTAAAGCTTATTCTTGGCATTGATATGACATTCATGGCATGTAAATCATGTGTTGTATGATTGTGAATGGTTAGATGCCTACTTGCATGCTTTGATTTATTTATATACCTTGATTGCTTCCTTGAATGAGTGCATGAGCTATTAAGATTCCATGAATTTCATCCCTTCCCTCTTCCATCTTAACATGTTAGGTGGAGCTCAAGGAGATCAAAGTGCAAACCAAGGAGCCTAGTAGAGCATGTATAGGTAGTTGTATAATTTATTTTAGTTCTTTTAATGTAAAGAGGTGCCAAAATGAATATGTACCTATTATTTTTGAGATGTAAATATTTGAGCAAGTGTAGAAATATGTATAAATGATGTATGAACCATGTATAGAGCTAAAATAATGCAAATGTGGGATTTGACCCTTTTGTGGATTGCATATAGAAGTGTATTTTTGCCCTAGCATAGTGAGTTTGAGATGTATGATGATTTGAACCATTTAGGCATTTCATATATGCTATGTTTATGCTTTAAAACTTTTCCAAGAGGTGTTTGAGTATGTAAGAGACCATTTACCTCCATTTTGACCCATTCATGGTGTCAAAATTGTCAAATTCGTGAGCTTTATCAAAATATGACCAAATGAGTTCTTCTTGATATGAAATTTGGCATGCATCTAGAGCTTGTCTATAGCTTCTTGGGAAGCTAAAGTGGGTAATATTTGGAGGTCTAAAAAATATTTGACAAATTGTTGAAGTTGGAGAATTTTAATAGTTTTGGTCATAGTAATGTGTAACTAGTCCAAAAGTGAATCCATGTTATTCATGGACCAAAAGGTGTCCAATTGTTATAAAATTTATGAGCATAAACTAGACATCTACAGTGATCTATACCAATTAGAAGCACCTCAATCGGAGGTCTGTAGAGGGAGAAATAACTTTTTGAAATTCTGTGTCAGTATCAGGGAAACCATTCGACCTTCATTAATGTTCCATCAGTTTTTGAGGTCTAAAGGCTAGTGAAATGATCAAAACTTATTTTTATTTTCTATTTAACATCTGTATCTTTCCAAATTGATATATTTTTCTTAGATTGAATTTTTTTGGAATTAGTTATGAATTTTTGAAGTTAATGACAGCAAACTATATCAGCACTAGGGACAGTCGGATCTCTATCTCTTTTTTTATGTCAAACATGGTCCAAACGCTGAGATTGTGGTTTGAAATTATTTTTAGTGTAAATATAACATCTAGAGCTTTCCAAAAAGATATGTTTTACTTAATTTTCATTTTTCTAGAATTAGTTATAATTTTTCAAAGTTAGAGCCAAAATTCTGACTTTTGGGCCCATTTTAAGAAATTACATTTTAGGGTTTTTGGCTTCATATTCGTGGTTCATGAGTTGTTTTATGCTATGTATGAGTTTTATAGATGGATTTTGAGTAGAGTATATGATTGATGGGTTCACAGGACCCACAGGGTAAATTATGAGCATTTAAACCCCGATGTATAGTAAAAAAAATGCCATGGCTTTTGTCATTTTTCTTGGAAATCATATGGAATCAAGCCTAAAGGGAGATTAATTAAGATTAAGACATTATGGTGTTACAATATAACCCATCAAATACTCTAACTCTCACATTACTTATCGCCTTCTTAGTATCTTTCTTAGCTACTTTATATTTTTTTCAATTTTCTCACTTTTATATAAAGGCTACACTTTATAACACTCCCTCTTAACTTTAACCTTATCTTATATGCTTGCATCCCATCATCAAGATTATTTATCCTTAGGTCCAGAACCTCTTGATTCATCAAGTATCTCTTTTGCAACCTTCTTAATCTCTTTAGCCATCTCGTCCTCACATATTGTTAGCACTTCTTTGTGCCTCTCATTATCCTTTCTCCAAAATCCTTCTCTACAAGCTCTTTTTTTTTTATCATCTTTTAATTGCCACCACTTTATCCTTGACATCCCATCTTGACCTTTGTTCTTTACTCTCCTCTTAACTCGAACATCTATCACTAAGATCCTATATTATGTAGTCAAGCTCTCTCTAAGTACATCTTTGCAATTCATGCAAAGCTTTTTGCCTACTTTCTTTATTAGAAGGAAATCAATTTGAGAGCATGTCCTTCCACTTTTATATGTGATAAAATGCTTCTTGTGCTTTTTAAAACAAGTATTTGCTATAGTAAAATCAAATGTTAATAAAAAAGTCTAAACTAATTTTACCCTTTGCATTTGCCTCTTCTAAACCATATCTCCTATGTGAACCTTTGTAACCTCTAGATGCACTTACTACATGACTATTAAGATCCCCTCATATGATTACCTTTTCTCTTAAAGGTATTCCCTGAACTAGACCTTCTAAGCTCTCTTAAAACTTTATTTTATAATACTTTTCTAACTTTACTTGCGATGCGTATGTATTAATAATATTAAAAATTTCTCTTTCCACTACAAATTTTAACATCATAATTTTATCTCCTAACCATTTTATATCCACCACAACGTTTTTTCAATATTTATCTACAACTATATTTACCCTTTTTCTATATTTAGTCTTACTAGTGTATCAAAGTTTAAAACTTAAGGTGTCTAATTTCTTTGCTTTTTTTCTTATTCATTTAATTTCTTGTAAGCACATAAAATTAATCCTCTTCTTAATTATGGTATCTACTATTTTCATTGATTTACTTGTAAATATACCTATATTCCAAGATCCAAAATGAATCTTACTCTCTTAAACTAGTTTCTTTATCTATATTTATTCATGAAAATGTGAAAAACCTTGCTTATTTTTCATTACACTTAGGAACTGATGTAGTGACTCTTGCTTATTTGAAGGTGTACTCGAGCTATACAACTTGATATTTTCAGGCAATGACTTATCATTAACTTTAACATATCATTAATCCATAGCTGTATAAGGTCCTTGATAAAAATTTCCTTAGTAGCTATTTAAGAAATAACTATTTTTTGAAGATGATCTCTAACAAAAATATTTTAAAGCTTCTAAATAAATAGAAAAAGATGAATAGAAGAACAAGGGATTGAAGTAGAGAAAGAAAAGCCAAAAATCACATTATAATTCTCCTTTGTTCTTTTCATCTTATTTGAACTTAATGTTTGGT
Source organism: Erythrophleum ivorense (assembly GCA_026724425.1). Lineage (NCBI taxonomy): Eukaryota > Viridiplantae > Streptophyta > Magnoliopsida > Fabales > Fabaceae > Erythrophleum > Erythrophleum ivorense. Next base: position 302,176 of record JAIUCV010000766.1, on the reverse strand, counting down.
TTTATCTAACTTGAGAGATATTTAAAGAAAGATTATATTTATTGTAATCCCTTTTCTACTAGGGGTTTCAAATTTATTCTCATATCATTTTGAAAATTAAGTTTAAAGTGAGTTTAATGAAAAACCCTTAAGAAGAACAAGTTTTGGGGTGAGTTTGTGTGGAACCCAAGTGCTATATCAGTTTGAAGTGAGTTAAAAAATTTTATATTGGTAGTAAACGCGCTAAAAATTAATTAAAGAAAATCGCTTAGAATTTAAAGGATTGGACATAAGCTAAGGGTTGAATCTGGATAAATTTAATAGTGTTTTCCCTCTCTTTAATGCTCTCTCTTTTGTTGCTTTGCTTTAGGCTACTCTAAAATTAGATGCCATTCTACTTCTTTGTATAAAAGATATTTTAAATTTGAATTAGCTCACTTCAATGCTTGTATGTCTTTTTTTAATTGTGTATTTTAGCTTGATACGCTTTCTATGTGCTCACTCCACTTTTTGTCTACTCACTCTACTTGCTTATTATAACCTGATCCATTTTTTGTTTGCTAATTCCAACTTGACTATTTGCTTACTTCACTTTCTATATGCTCTAAATTTGGAGGTTGCTTACTCCTCCATTTTTCTATCATCCACTTATATGTATGCCATAATTTTAATTATTTGTTTTCTCTATGTATCACACTTGTTCATCCCCTTTAAATGTGATTATCATGAAACACAGACACTATGTTTGTATTAGACATAATACAACATTATAAATTGCACATAGACAAAAAATTACATGTTAGTAATAGGCAGAAATATTCAATCTCAATCTATAAACCACCTATCTTACATAGTATAGACACTTTGTAATAACCGATAATTCAAAATTTAAACTGAACTTGATAAATTAAAACAAGAACACCCTAAAGCAAAGCAAATTAAACCTAAATGAGGTTAGGATATTAATGAGAGCATCTTAAAATGTGGATTAGAATCTCAGGTTAGCCCAAAACTAGAGCTAAAACGGCAAAACGAAAAGCTACAAAATCTAGTGGCATTTTTGTAATTTCAAGTAAGTTTTAGAAAACTCAAAAGAGGGATATTTAAAAAGAAAATTTAAGTCTTTTGGGATTTTCAGAAGTCCCAAAAGCCATAGAAACCCTCAAAATGGTTAAAACCCCTCCAGTTTAAATTTTAAAGTGTTAGTTGACTAAAATTTTAACCGACTCGTTTGGTAAGATTTTGATTTTAATTTGGGTAAAGTCAAAACCATTTTATGAATTAGAAAACTAAATTTTATGATAAAAAAATGATTCTAAAAAAGGAATTGAAATGAGCATAAATGAGAAGAACCAAGATGATGGATTAAATTGTAATTTTGAAAAATTACATAAATGAACCCTAGGCTTCTTAAAACATGACATTCTCTTCTCCAGCCTTCATAACTGACTTGCTTCTGGTCTAAATAGATTCTCAGGTAGTCTTGAGTGGTGCACCAAGCAAGGGAGTAAGGAAAAGAAGATTCAAGGCAAAAAGTGTAAGATTTTCTTACTTTTTATGTCTTCTCCTTCACCAAACCTCTTCTCTTCTTTCTCTTCTCTTCTCCTATGATTTTAATGGTTTATTTACACATGTTTTGGGGCTAGTCCAGTAGAGGAGAAAGAGAATTTGGCAGTGTAACACCATAAATTTTAGCTCATTTCATGTCATTCTTAAGCATTCTATCATGACATTCTAACTCATTTCATGTCATTCTTAAGCATTCTATCATGAAAAAGCAAAGAGAATGGGATTAATTTCGCTTTGCGTCATATCTAAAAATTTTAATCCATGTCACGTGGACTGTGTGAGCTCATACTATACTTTCTCATATTTAATTACATCATTACAACTCATTTGCATCCCAAAAACATGCCTACAACTCATGGAAACCGAAATGGGGCATGGAAAATGGAAGTTCATTCTCGGCCAGAATTGGCCTCTTTTCTGGGCAAACTTTGAAAAATTATAACTAAATCTAAAAAAATCAAAAATATGAAATCTTGGTCATTCTGGAAAGTTTGGGATGTCTACTTCATGAAAAAAATATGTATAAGTCATAACATCCCACACACAGAGCGTTTGACATGCGAAATGGTCCAGATGTCAGACTGAGTCCTGATGCTATCACAGTTTACTGATATGAACTTCAAAAATGTCCAATTAATTCCAAAAAAATACAATCTATGAAAATAATACTAATCTAGAAAGCTATGGATGTCAAAAAGAGAGAAAAAATATCTCCAAATCAGTTCATCAAGCCCATATCTCAGAATTTGATGGAACAGTACTTCTAGTCGGGCAAGGCTACTGATACTGGACATAAATTTTAAAAATTCATATCTTCCTCTCTAGACCTCAAAATGAAGTGCTTCTAGTTGGCACAAGTCACATAGTTTCCTAGTTTCTCTGTATAAAATTTCATGGCAATTGGACATCATTTGAATCTCAAATGACAGAAAATAATTTTGGACCAATTGAATAGTGCAGCAAACCAAATCCATAAAATTTGCCAATTTCAAAAAATCATCAAATATTCTGTAGACCTTCAAAAATTATGATCTTTAGCTTCCCAGAAAGCACTCAATAAGATCTAATTTCATGCCCAATATCAGATCAAGACTAACTCATTTGGCTAAAAAGTGACCTAGGGTTCCATAATGGTCAATTTTGGCTCCATAGAGGGTACCAAAGTTGCCAAATGGATTTCCCTTCGTCTTGGCACCTTTTGGGTAAGTCTAAAAGTACATTTAAGACTTGTGTGAGCTGCCCAAATAGTCCTAAACCTCATACATCTCATTTTAGCCTTCTCACCCACACTTATGCACATTTACATCAAACTTCCAAATTGCATAATTTGGCATTACATACTCAAATTGTATTATAGAGCTCATACATCATATCCATGGTTATAAATATCACATAATTTCATATTTATACATGTCTCAAGGTTCATAACACATTTACAACCTCATATACATAATGAATCATCATTATGGTTCCAAACTCAATCAAACAAGGCACAAGGTTGTCAATCTCTCTTGCTCATCATTGTTGGCTCCCTTCACCATAATTGCTTGGTCCACCTAGCATGTTAGGTCATTGGAGAGGAGAGGATGAAATTCAAAGAATCCCAATAGCTCATCTCCCATTCAATCACACATAATATGTACAAAGCAAGCTTTTCAAATACATATATGAAAAAATAGAAGTCATGGATATTTTCAAAGCAACCTTGGCATGTGAATCAATCATACAAGACATTCAAGAGTTCTCCAAGTGTTTGGATTAGCCTCACACTTCTCCTCATGGATTTTGGACTTACCTCACCCATTCTTTAAAAGCTTTGGACTCAACTATACTCTTGAAAGTCCACTTTGCTTTTAGGAGACTCTTTGCTTTGTCTCAACTAAGTTCAAGGGTTCTTGGCTCATCCTCACCAAAGGGAAGAGTTCTTGGCCTCTCCTCACTCAAACAAACTCATAAAAACATCATAGATTCATTTAAAACATAACATGGCATCAAAGATCATGGAATATAAAGGCATGCTAGTATACTTTTCTTAGCTTGAAAATGCACATACACATATTATAAAACAAGTTAAACACATATCCATGCATAAGAGAAGGAGGAGAGAGCTACCTTGTACAAATCTACACACTTTTCTCCTTGGATTTTCCTCCTTTGCCTCGGTTATACACCCACAATTTGGTAGAGATGGTTTCTCTTGGCCTAGATACAATTTATGGGAGCCAATTAGGTCTATGAAATATATTCTAAGGCTATGCAACTTGCTTAAACACTAGGTTATCCTATAAACCTCATTATGGTCCATAAAGGCACCTAATGAAGTAACACCCCTCAATTAAATTCTAAGCTCCATTCTTTCTTTTCAAATATGATTCTTGACTCCTTTTAAGCCTCTTGGAGTCATCACATAATTAAAATAAAGAGCCTAAACACATGTTGCTTCTTTAGGTCACATAATGGAGTCTATGACAACAATTCACTTTCTTTGAGTTCTAAATTTTTTTCAAGGCCTCTACTCATCTTCACTCATCACATATGACTCAAGAATAGCCTTAGAAAAATTTAAAACTCTCCTTAGCTATAGGAACTTGCCTAGGCCGAGACTATTGGGGGAAGAAAAATTCATGACCTTCTTGATTTTTCCTTGATGGGAGACATACTTAGGAGGCTTCCTAGAGGTCTTAGGAGCTTAATCAAATACTCACACATGCAAAGAAACTCATATATCAAATCAGTTTTTGCAAAGTGTTTAAGAGCTCTACACTTTTCTAGCTTAGAGTTCATTAGTGTTTCTTGCAATTTTGTTGCTTTCTTGGATGGGAGGTGCATGTGGGAAGCTCTCTAGGGGTCTTAGGAGCATGTTTAAATATTCAATTAAGCCTAAGAACATTCATGTTAAATCAGATTTGCAAGGGAGCATTTGGATTCCTAATGGTTCCATCTTATTTCTTAATGCCCCTTTCTTGATTCTATTGGTTCATTCTTAATCTTTGCACTCCAAAACCTCTAATCCCTCCATGAATTGGACAAAAAACAGCCCCTAAGAATTGGGCTCATGGTGTCTAAATTCGTGCAAGAGGAAGGGGGAGGAAGGAACTACCAAAGAATAGAAATTTTACCTTGTTTTCTTGCTTTCTCTTGGTTGCTTTTCACTTGGCTAGCCTGCTCTCACTAAATCTAAAAATTCCACCTCTGTTCTTCCTTTAAAATAGATTTAAAAGCACCATCAAACCCATAGAAATAAGGAGGAGAAGGAGGAGAAGTGACTTGCTAAGGAGAAAGCTAGATTTTCCATAGAATTTCCTACCTTTTATTGGCTTTTTTCTCCCTCCAAGAGTGCTCCTTCTTGTGCGCCTAAGAGGACTGATTCTCCTCTCTATTTTGGGTAGAATAAAGATGGTGAAAAATGAGGGCAAGGGAGGGTGTGACAAAGAGAGAATATTAAAAGCAAAAGAATTCCAAAAATTTCTATTTCGTCCCTTATTTTTGGCATTTTCGTTTCTAATCTGTTTTAGCTCCTTTTTGAAAATCGTATTTTCTATCATAAAATTTAGGTCCTCAATCTTATAAAAGGCCTTTGGAATTACTCAATTTGGAGTTAAAACCTTCCCGAACGATTCAGTCAAAGTTCAGAGTCACCGCCATTGGAAAATGTATACCGAAGGGGCTTTAACTGTCACGGGGCTTCCTATGATTTTTAGGGCCTCTGAGAACCCCGGAGAACTCAAAACTTTCATTTAAAAAGCCCTCCTATGATTTTTTCAAAAAGTGCCCATATTTACGAAAATGCTAATAGCCTTTCGGTAAATTTTTTGAATCACTCTGACCTTGATTTTTAGGTAACTCAAGGCTTAAATCCTCATTTTCTATTATTTAAAATTTTATCATAATTTTATTTTACCTCAATTCCTTCTATTTCAAGGACTTCCTTTTATATTTGGACCATTTCTGACATTTACGGAGAAATCGAACATCGTGTTTCTCACATTTCGCGTTTCTCACGTTTACGGAGGGATTGGATGTTACAGGGAGAGCTCTTGAAAGCTCAAGAAAGAACCCTTGAAAAGCTTCCAAATAAGGTAATCCTCCATGGTTAAAGTTTGTTCATCTTAGCTTTTCTTCTTTTCTACCATTTCAGCCAGAATAGGGGGAGATGTTAGAGACCTCTTCTCACCCCAAATTTGATAGGAATGGGGGTTTTGAAGCCTAAGGAATCCAAGGAAGTAATTAGAATTAAAAAAGAACCATTAAAGAACAACTTATGACTCTTAGGGTTTTGGATGCACCTTAGCAATTATGAAGCTTTCTAATAATAAATTAGGTTGTCTAAGAGTGTGTATAAATTCTCAAGACATCTAAGAAGTTTCATGGATTCTCAAGAAATCTAAGAAGTTTCATGGATGGAAAATTCCCTAAGAAAATGAAGAAAACTCCATGGGCCCTTGAATGGTGTATATGTCTCAGCCAAGATGAGTTTGTGCACTTAGGGAGAGTTTTCTTTGATTCAAATGATAGAAATAGCTTAGATATGAATAATGAATACCAAAGAAACTATTGGCTTGAATTTAGAAATCATATTTTGAAAATTGAAAATTAGGTTCCCTTTCTAAGACATAAAGAAGCAGCTTGAGTTTGGCTCCTTGGAGTAAGTTTATAATGACTTTAATGAGTTTGAATGGAGTCATATGACTTAGATTGAGTGAGAAATTGGGGCCAAGATCTTGAATCATATGAGTTGCTTCATTATGCCTTGTATCGAACCATAATGGTGGCATAAACTAGAGATAGCTTGTGTAGAGTTTATGTGAGGCTAGAGATGGTTCCATTGATGTATTTGTGTCTTGTTTAATGTATCTAAGCCAAGTGAACCAAGCTTCTCCTAAGTGTGAGTGTGAGGCCGAACCAAAGAGCTAAGGATCGAAGGAGGAAATTATGTTTCTTATACTAAGATAGCTCTTCACTCTTTCTTGTTTGCATTTCTTGGTTGTATGATTGTCATTGAATGATTGTATATGTGTTTAAATCATGAGACATGCCATTTGCTATTGGTTTGTTGTTATGTACCATTATGCTTTTTTATTTGCTTTTGAAATCTGAGATTACTCTTTATGGGTGAGGTTGTACCAAAAGTCCCTAAACATGAGTGAGAATGAGTCAAAAGTCCTTAAAAAGTGGATGAGGCTAATCCAAAAGTCCCAAATCATAAGGTAAAGTTAGACCAAAAATCCATAGAGCTTGTTCTTGGCTTTGACATATTTGTATGACATAGAAATTATGATTTGAATGATTCTTATAAGTGTTTATGGCATGCTTGTATTCTTTGACATGAATATATGTCTTGTATTCTTACTTTAAAGGGTGCAAGAGCTTTTAGGATTCTTTGAATCTCACTTTCCTACACTTTCCATCTACTTGTGTTTAGGAAAAGGCCAAGAAAGCAAAAATGGGAGCTAAGGAGCATGATTTCCAATGCTTTGACAATAGAATAGCTTTTTGTGTACTTTAATGTCAAAGTATGTATATAGGGATCATTTTTTAGATTTAAACCCTTGATCAATTGTAAAACCATCTAAATATGTTGTAAATATGGAGTCAAATGAATGAGATTGTATAGTCTTGACATCCTTGAGCCATGATATTTATATGCATTCATACAAGTGAAATGGTGGATTTGAGTCCCATGATGGTTTAAACCATTTAAGATGCTTCTATTTGTTATGTTTATGCAATGGGATGTGCTCAAATGGACATGCATGGTGCGGAAGGCCATTTGGTGCAAGTTGACCCCATTATGGTATCAAAAATTGCTATATTCTTGAGTTGAACTATAAACTGACCAAATGGATGATTTTGTGCATAAAATTTGACATGAATATGAGTCTCATCTAAATATTTTCACAAAGCTAAAGAGAACCTAATTTGGAACTCTAGAGGATTTATTATAATTTCTCAAAATTAGCTAAATTATACAGAATTTGTCACTGTTCATATGGTCAATTTTCTTTTCTAGGTCATTCGTGGGCCAAATGAAATTAAATGCTTATGAAATTCTACAGGTATATAGTATATATCCTAAGCTTTCCATAGCCACTAAGAGCACCCAATTTAGACTTATGTAGAGGAAGATATGAATTTTTGAAATTCTGGTTCAATTGTAGGATACCACCTAGACCTGATATATTATTTCATTTTTCTTAAGTAAAATGTGGTTGTTTTAATCTAAAATTTTTATGATAGTTAGGAAACATCCTTATCTTTCCAAAATGGTATAATTTGCATGATTTTGATTTTTCTAAAATTAGTTATGAATTTTTGAATTTCATATTAGAATATAGAACTAGAAAAATCTACGACTTTACTTATGGAATTGTGTTGCTTACTTAAATCCTAAACAGAAGCTTTGAATTGTAATGTTTCTGATCCATTAGGTGTGTTATGGATGGAAGATAATATTGGTAAACCCAAATGACCCATTTAACCAAAATTGAATTATTTGGACTTATGATAATAATTATTTTCGCAGTCAAAAGTGTGAAATTCATGAAAATTATTATTTTATGCCATTTGTAATATAATTTGGGAGATGTCTTGATATGGTGTGACACACTTCAAATATTTTAGTGCACGCGTTAATGCTTCTTAGATTTTAATTAAAGTTGAGAAGAATGGATGAGGTTGCCCTATTTAAAAGCTTTTTTCCATTAGTGGCCAAAATGTGAACATGCTTGGAAGCCATAATAAATCCCAAGAAACACATTGTGAATACTTTGGCTAAGGGTAACATTGTAATTTTGATGGAGCCTAATAGCGAATGTCATCCTACTTGCTTATGACTTTCCACCTCCCACAAAAACCTCACTACTGTCTCCATTTTTTTTTATGATGTCATTGCCAAAGAAACCAATTGTTGAAGTCGTTGTAATATTAATAAAAAAATAAGCTACTCTCAACTTATAGTTCCACTTTCAGAAAATCCTTAATCAAGAATCAAGTTGTTAGAAATGTTTTCCAATTTTATTTTTTATGAGCCTCAAAAGTCATATAGTAATGGAATAATGTAGCTTTGAAAATTTTCATAAGAACAAGAAAATAAACATGAGAATCCCACAAGAAATAGAAGATTAACATTATAAGATTTTCATCATCATCATTATTATTATTATTATTCTCATTCTCATCTTAATTTCCACCAGAATTGGATAATTACATATCAAATGCTATGCATATGAATATTTGAATAAAGATAGAACAAAATAAAGATTACCAAAATCTAAATATTTAGTACATTTATATGATATCTTGATTTTCTCTAATATAAAAGAAGATCATAAAATACACTTAAAAATAATATGTGCTAAATTTATAGAAATAGGTATTATACTTAATCCAGAAAAATATTAAAGTAGAACAAGTAAAAATAGAATATTAAGGTTTAAAACTAACATAGTCTGGTATAATAACAAGATCATATTATCTCAAAAATAAAAATTTTTTTAGATGAATTGACTGATAAGAAACAACTGTAAAGTTTTTTATGAATATTTAATTATGGAAGGAATTTTATAAAAAAATCTTTCTGGTAAAAAAAACCTTTTATTAAAAAATTAAAAAATAATAAATAATTTGAGTAGAAAAATTAAGATATTAAAATAGTGAACAAGATAAAAAATGAACTTAATAATTTATCTATACTTTATTTTCCTTAGGAGATGAATTGATCTTGAAAATTGATGCTAGTAACAAATATCGGGTGTAATATTAAAAGCTAAAGTTAATAATAAAGAATTAGCTTGTGGATATAATTTAGGAAAATTCAAATAGAATGAAATGAATTATATAATTTATGTAAAAAATTATTAGCCATAAAAAATGAAATAAAACATTTTTATGTTTATTTATATTTTTAGGAATTTATTATTAGAACTGATAATCAATCAGTTAGAGATTTTCTTAAAAATAAAAGAAATGAGGAAAATCCAAGAAGAATTAGAGAGTATAATTTTATTTGTCATTATATGTTCAGTATTAAATATATTAAAAGAACTGATAATTTTCTTAGAGATTATTTTAGCAAAAATTCAAACAATGGATAAAAGAGGGGGAAAAAACTTAAACCCAAGGGATGAATTCCAGTTAAGAAAAATTCTAAAAAAAAAAGAGAATCTTCATAGCTTTCTTAGAAAAACTTGCAAATACCAAATGTAAATTCTACATTGGTACCACAACAATTTTTTGCTCCATTAGCTTATCCATATTTACCAGGTTTTATCTAAGAACTTTGGATTCCATGTACTTAGACTTGGAAAACCCAAAATTCTCAAAATTATTAAAGTTTCAAAGAAGCTCTGTAACAAGTAGGAAAGCTCAAAATACCTTATTAAATATCTAATGAAAAACAAATCATAGATTTTTACAATTCTAGTAATACCAAATTTATGAGCATATCAATGAAACATGGAAAGCCTATATTGAAAGAAAGAAAGCTCAGTTTAAAAAAAACTTGACAAATCTTACTTTTAAATTTTTTTGAAAAATATCAAAAAAAAAATAGTTTAAAGAATTAATTTTGAAAAATATTTTGAAAGATAATTATGATCACACAAATTTTGATCATATTGAATCTATTATGGATTTAATTGAAAAGATCAAAAGGATTTACCTTTCTGAAAAAGCAAAAAAGATTTACCTTTTGAGTTATGTGTTCTAATAATGAGATATACCAAGTTTGATTAATTTGAAGGTTTAATTGAAAATTTCAAACACAATATCTCATAAATTATTCTTACAAATTATGATTAACTAAAATTGTATATTTTTATTAATTACGATAGTTGGGATATCTTAGATATTAAATAGGGTATAGTTGAAAAAATTACGTTCCAAAATCAAGCCTGTAAACAATTCAGGAATTTTTCATACTTTATAAAAACAACAATTTACTGTATCATAAAAAATGATAGATTTTTGGAATACTATACAATATATATTTTTAGTACCATTGGTGAAAGGGTTCGTGAAAGGTTTTTTCAATTATACGAAATTTGGAGATGGGTAAAATCTGAACAAAATGATTTTATTGATCATGAAAATCATAATCATATCCAATTTGTTCTTGATCAATTTTCTTTTCAAAATATCATAGCAAAAAGCTTTTTACATTTAGTTAATGAAGCAAGACTACTAAATGATAGTATGTAGACCTGAATAATAGATGGCCAATGGATTTTCTATACATACTTGCCATTTGATTATAAAATATTCCCAGAACAACAAGAAGTTATAACCAGGTTACTATATAATCTAATAGAACTCAAAAATTTAGATATGCCAAGTGTTAGATTCATTGAAGTATAAAACTTAAATGAAGAACAACAAATTAGTGAAGCTATTGAAAGTAATCAAGAGCCTTACGATTCAAACAGCTTGGATTTAATCACCTTGTACAACTTAGCTGCAAAAAAGGTTAAAAGAACCTTTCATGAACCCTTTCACCAATAGTGCTAAAAATATATATGTTATAGTATTTCAAAAATCTATTATTTTTTATGACTGAGTAAATCATTGTTTTTATAAAGTATAGAAAATTCTGGAATTGTTTCCAAGTTTGATTTTGGAATGTAATTTTGCCAACTATATCCCGTTCGATATTTGAGATATCCCAACTATCATGGTTAATAAAAATATGTAATTTTGGCAAATTATAATTTGTAAGAATCATTTTTAAAATATTTTTCTTGAATTTTTCTCTTAAACTTTTAAATTGATCAAACTCAATATGTCTCATTATTATAGTACATACCTTAGAAGATAAAATAAATTTTTCCCAAAAGATAAATCTTTTTTATCTTTTCAAAGATAGGGTTTTTTTGTTCTTCCAATAAATTGATTAAATCTATACTGGAATCAATATAACCAAAATTTTTGTAATCATAATCATTTTGTCAAAATTAATTCTTTTAGCTATTTTTCTTTTTGATATTTTTCAAAAAAAGTTTTGAAGAAAGATTTTTTAAGTTTTTCCTGAATTGAGCTTTTTTTTTTTCCTTTTAATATGAGTTTTCCATATTTTATTGATATGCTTATAAATTTGGTATGGTAAATTGATATTGTAAAAATCTGTGATTTATTTATTTTTTCAGATATTTGATAAGGTGTTTTGAGCTTTCCAAATTTGTATATTAGAAGAAAAATTAAAAACACCAAAAAATAGTGCTAAGTTTGATTATGTTAAATCCTTAATAGAATATTGGAAAAATCAATATTTAAATACTAGTAATTTTTAAAAAAGAGAATTTCTACTAAAAATTATTTAAAACTTTTATAATCAAAATTAAGAATTATTTGAATTATTTTTTTTCATATGATACAACTAATGTATCTAGTGATGAAGAAAATAAGTGTAGTGTATAGAATAAGTAAATAATATAAAATTTTTTGCAAACATAAAAATGGAAGAGGCTTAAATTAAAGTGAATAGACAAAGTGGGTTGAGCTTTAGTAGATAAAGAAAAAAATCCTCCAAAAGTAAAATTAGTTAAATATACAAACAATATCAACTTATCTTAGTAGCTCGTAAGCTTATATCTAGTCTCTAAGAATAGATTTTTCTTCAATTACAATCAACAAATATAACTTGTAGATTTTACATGCTCACTTTGAACACAAACTTTCACAAACTCACCTTAAACTTTTTACATTGGTTTTTTATAGCTCACCCTCAACTTATAGAGAAAATGTTCACCTCTTAGCAAGATTATATTAAGCTTAATAAATGCTTCTTAAAAGCTAATACACCAGAAACTCAAAAACATTTTTCTTGATAAATAAATACTCTTGAATGTTTGAATATGTGTTTTAATGAATTGCCATTGATATTTCAACATGTTTACATCTCTTTACTAACTTCTAACCATTAGAGATGAAGTGATAAGTGCAGACACCTTTTAGTTGGAATAGAGGAAGTAGGTCGTCGACATTTCATACTTCTTCTTTAACGATTACTAGCTACATCATGTGTTCTTCTCTAGCGACCTATTTTATCTAATCTTCATAAATGCTTGTAAATATTTACTTAAGGTGTTAGATAAAAGTGCTCACTTTATCTTATATAAAAATAGATAGTTGCAGCAGAGAGATAAATAAAGGATAATATATTTATTCCTTTGTTCCAATTGCTTATTTGAAAATTAGAAACATTTGGTTTTTGTTTTGGTTCCTTAATGGTTTTCTTTCACACATAGTATGGGCAAAATTTTAATAGGCTAAGATAAATAAGCTTTTACGTAGAGTTAATTTTAACTTTTGTTATTATCAAAGTCATGAAGGCTTTAAAAGCCCACTCAACCTTGGACCAATAATTTCCCTTTTTTTATGATAATAAAATCCAACAATGCAAAATTAAGTATGTAAAAGCTATATATGCTCCCCCTTAATATTTGCAACCTTTTAAAGGGAAATTTGCTCAAGAGTACAAAGCACAAATGCAAAAACATAAGAAGCAAAAGGAATATTAAGTAATGTTAGGTTATAGAAACAGATAAGTGTAAAACTAATAAGCATATAACTCACATATAAATTTTGCAATAATATTCTATCCCTTTATGTCAACAACAAAAAGCAAGGAATGAGCAAAGTAATAACCATAGAATGAGAAAGTAGTTGAAGCAGATAATAAAAGTTCAAAATGATGCAATGCATAAGTTCAAAGAAAACCATTCAAATATCTTAAGTTATATGTAAAGAATATTAATAATCATTACTAACTAGTTAAATAAATAAATAAATAAAAGATCTGAAAACTAAAATGCCTCTCGAAGTTGCTCATTAAAATGACAAAATACATGCCCTGTCTAATTAATGAGAAGGAGGATTGTAGAGTCAACTTCTTTAAGATGCTATGACAATACCATCTTATCATCTTGAAAGGTTTCTTTAGGGTCATGTAATCTTATTGTCACAAAATCAAGTTGTTATCTAATTACCCTATTACAACTAACCATGCCCCAAATAGCTTCAACATTTTGTGGAAAGTGTTTAACATCATTTGGATGCTCTTGAACATTTGTATTTAGAGAGTGAAGAAGCTAGAGGGCTTCAAAATTAGAAGATGACTATAAGATAATAAGGGAAGCAGGTGAAGGTGAAGGAGGAGGAACCAAGTTAGCTTCTAGAAAGGAATTAGAAGGTAGCAAGGGTGTAAATGGATAAGGTTTATTTGGAAGGGGTGGAAAGAAGGTCTAGTTTGGTAGAGGTGTGGAAGGAGAAATAGGTTCATGGGGAATGGAAGAGGCTAGTGATAATGATAAAGATGGAGGAAGGAAGTCAAGAATGGTTAGTGGAGGAGAGAAAAGGAGAATAACTGATGGAAAAAGCATGTCTTCCTCAGAGTCAAGTGAAAGAGTTACCTCAAGCTTATTCCTTTTTCTCAAAGAACCAATATTAAAAGGAAGAGGCATATGAACTTCTAGAAAAGGAACCTTTAAGTTAGATGAGCTTGTTCTAGTGTGCTCTAGCATAAAATCTAAATTTAAAAGGACTTGAACATTTTGCACAAGAGGTGGAGTATCGAGCTAAAATTTTTGAGTTTCCTCATTTGGCTTAATAGTGAAGTAATCTTTGATATTTACATCCTCTACAAAAGGTGTAACAACTTCTCTTGTAGCTACAATTTCCTCTAAAATTACAGTAGTAGAAACTTCCTTAACGATGTGCCTCTTACTTAGTTATAGAGATAAAGTTATAATGGATTTGCCTTTTTTTGGAAAAGGAAAAGCTTGGGTTGATCATCTTGTCTTTGCTCAAAAAGTTACAAGATCAACCTAATATTCCTTTACATCACAATTTTGGATCCACTTATCATTTATCTATGTATATTTCATGAATTTGAAAATTGTTGTATCATAGGACATATAAATGCTTTAGGAAGTATATCCTTTAAAGTCTACTCCTTTAGCTTTGAAAATTATAGTAAAAAGTATCCTATAAGGTAAACTTATGGATTATGCATTGCCTTATGTAGCTTCCTTCATATACATGATCATCTAGAGGTAGACGTTAATACTTTGTTAGGTTATAAGTTTGTATAACTATAAAAGATATTGGTGGATTAGCACATCAAGTGTTCTTACTCTTGGAAACGTGGTTGTTCATATGATGTGTGTTGCCACTCGATTTGGAAAAGAAACAACTTAAGTATTGATTTTGCTTCCTTTCCCGAAGTCTTTGCTTTCCATTATGCACTCAAACACATAATCAAATGTTGCCTTCATCTCAATATGCCAAAGTAGTATTGTGGATCTCCTATGAATAATGCTCCAAAAATTTTCTCCTGTATGTTGGTACCAACAATCACTAGTTTTCTATTTACCAATGAACTCAATGCTTTGTCCTCCTTGACAATGTGTAAATTTACATGGAACATTCAAGCTAAGTCATCATATAGTTCATTTATTGTTGCTAAAGGGATCTATTTCATGGATTTAAAGTCCATTTCAATCAAATAGTTTAAAAGAGTTAAATCTATTGAAATCAACACATCTCTTAATAATAATAAGTCTATTTATAAAATCTATCAAATACCTTTTTGAATGCTCTAGAGTGTAAACTTTTGGAAGCAGATTCTCCATTGATTCCTTGGTTTGTTCTTTTTTCCTAATATGTTTCTTGCCTTTTCCTTTTGGTGCAGCTGTTGGTTTTCTAGATAAAAATTCATGAATGTGAATGCTAATAGGTTTCCATTAATGCGTCTATGTTTATTCTTCTTTTCTAACCTAATCCATGTCTTCCTCAATACTTCTATTTCATTTGGACAAGGGATTTTAAGTAAATGATGATTTCTTCATCTCTTATTTCTTTTTCTTTGCAAGCATTTTTTCTTATATCTAAAGCTTTTTGTCACCTTTTGCCTTCCTTTTCAACATCAATGGTGCCTTCAATTGGAATTAATATGATTTTTTTAAAGCTTCTTATTACTTTTTATCTTCCTTTTCAATGTCAATGGTGCCTTCATTTAGAATGAACTTTCTTAATTTTTAAGATTTTCTTTAATGAAATGTGAATCAATTAATTTGTTTGTCTATAAATAGTGTTAGGGTTAGAGCACAAATTCACCTTTTGTGTGTGTGTGTGTGTGTGTGTGTGTGTGTGTGAGAGAGAGAGAGAGAGAGAGAAAGAGGGAGAGATAATGATTCTAAAAGAATGGCATGGTTATGATGCTTCATTTTTTTTTATAAAAGTGTCTAAAAAGAGACACTGTGCAAGTATGAGAATTGCCAACCATCATTATTTCAAAACCTCAAGACATACCATTTTGAAAACCAATTAAAAATTTTGACTTTCACCTTAGAAATCATGGTAATTAATTTTATAGAATTAATGGTTCATTCAACTTTTAAAACACATGTCACAGTAAATTCAACAATAGATAAAGTTAAAAGAAGCATTTGTTTACCAATAGATGGACAATGTGTACTATATCAATGGAGTGACTTGCTGAATCTATTTAGAGTGAAGGATTTAACTAGACAAAAAAACACATACACAACCACACATAGAGGGAGAGAGAGAGAGAGAGAGAGAGAGAGAGAGAGAGAGAGAGAGAGAGAGAACATCGTATATTATTAATCATTCCTAGTTTTTTTTTAGAGATACAAACCTATTTTCAAGTAGAAGTTTAATGAAAATATTAGGAAGTTGATTTTCAATATATATATATATATATATATATTACCTCCATATTTCCTCATTGAACATGATATCTTATAAAGTGATTTTTTTATTTCAACATGTTTTATCTGAGAATGATGAATTGGATTCTTTCTATGGTACATAGTACTTGTATTGCCAAAATATGGGAATATGGTTAAATTTCAAATAGTAATATTTAATTGTTGATTTATCCATAAAGTTAAATGCAATAGCTTCCAATTGCCATTACTTAACTTTAGGTACGAAGAGAGAGTCATAGAACTTTACTTTTTGTTGAATTAAGACACTAGAGCATTCCCAAAAAATTAGCAATTGCTACTAGTATTTTTTCTATCTAATTTATCTTTTACAAATTCTACATTAATATATCCAACTAGATCAAAAGAGTTAGTTTTAAGATACCACAACCTACATTTTTGTGTTCTTACCAAATATTTAAAAATACATTTAAGAGCAGTAAAGTGTGACTCTTTAAGATTAGCTTAAAATTTAGCACATTTACCAACATTATACATGATATCAAGTCTATTGGAAGTTAAGTAAAATAATGACCCAATCATATCTCTGTGCGCTTTTTATCAAAATTTTTACCATTGGAGTACACATTAAAGTACCCATATGTTTGAAATCTTGAAATCCATATTTTTTTTATTAGCTTTTTTTTTTGTATTTTGTCTGATTGATGAAATTTTCTATTTTTGTTTGCTTGATTTGAAATCTAAGAAAGAAATTTATTTCTCCCATCATACTCATTTCAAATTCACCTTTCATTAGTTTAGCAAAATTTTTACATAAAGATTCATTAATACTGCAAGTATAATATCATATATATATATAAATTTGCACAAGTAAGAAATCATTTCTATTTCTTTTGATAAAAAGGGTAATGTTAAGTTTTCCTCTTGATAATATATTTTTTAAGAGAAAAGTTCTCATCTTTTCTTACCAAGCTTTGAAAGCTTGATTTAGACCATACAGAGTTTTAGTGAATTTGAAGACATAGCTAAATAGCTTTTCATCCTCGAATATAGAGGGTTGCTTAACATATACATCTTCATTTAAAAAACCATTAAGAGAAGCACCTTTAACATTCATTTTATATAACTTAAAATTTATAAAGGAAGTATAGGCAAGCAACATTCTAATTGATTCAAGTCTAGCAAATAGAATATAAGTTTCATCAAAGTCTATACTTTCTCATTGAGTAAAACCTTAAGATGTAAGTCTAACTTTACTTCTAATAACGTTGTCTTACTTACTTAACTTGTTACAAAGCACCCACTTGGTTCCAATGATGGAGGCTTCTTCTAATTGCTCCACTAGCTCTCACATTTTATTTCTTTCAAATTGATGTAATTCTTGTATGTCCATAATCTAGTTATCACAATCTAGTGCCTTTTCAACTGAATTGGGCTCTATTTGAGACAAAAGTGCCAGATTGTTGCCATTATTTCTAAAGGAGGATTTGTTATGTAATATCTCATTTGGATCTCCAATATGTAATGAAATGGATAAGTATAGGAGTGTCTCCATTTTTTTAATAGTCTAATGTCGCTTTGTAGAGTCCTTTACATACTTAATCTTTGAATAGTGACTATTGGTTTAGCTTTGTTGTCATTATCAACTAAGGGATCTTGATCGTAACGGGTGCCTTCCTTAAAATTTTGGAGTTAGCTTTGATCTGGAATTTACTTTTCACTCTAAACTTAGAGTTTACTTCTATTTGTTGGATAAAGTTTGCTCTAACTTTTGTTAATAATTCTAACTTTACTTAAGTTGTTTTCTAAAGTGGATTATTTTGTTCTTTTAGTTATAGTTGGAGTTAGCTGCTAATTCCTTAAGTGATTTGCTCCTATAATTTTCTTGTCCATATCTATATTCATTATTCTTCTTAACGTAGGGCTAGTTTTATTAAATACTACATGCATAAACTCTTTCACATTCATAATTCTCTTATTATACACTTTATATGCTTTGCTAGAAGTTGAGTAACATAAGAATATGCTTTTTATCACTTCGAGCATCAAATTTTCCTAAATTATCTTTTCCATTATTATAGATGAAATAATTACAGTCAAATGCAAGAAAGTAACTAACATTGGACTTTTACCATTTTCACAATTCATATAGAGTTTTCTTAAGAATAGGTTTGATAAGATAACGATTCAAGATATAGCAATTAATATTTATAGTTTCAACCTAAAAGTATTTGAGAAGCTCATTGTCAATAAGTATGGCTCTAACTATATCTTACAAAGTATAATTTTTTCTTTTAACAATCCCACTTTGTTATGGAGTTCTTAGTGTTGAAAAGTTATGAATAAAATCTTACTCATTATAGAAATTTTCAAATAATTTGTGTAATATTTGATTTCTTAAAAGCTAAACCAAAATCGATAATGTGATATAAAATGACCTTAAAGCAAAGTAAATTAAGGTAAATTGTGGATAAAATGCTAATTAGAGTATTTAAAAATATGGGTAAGAAACTAAGAATAGCATGAAATTGAAGCCAAGACGGCTAAATAGAATAAAATAAAAATGCAATGACAAAATTGTCATTTCAGGCAACTTTTAAGAAACTTAAAAGAGGAAGTTTTAAATTCTAAAATTGAGTTTATTAAGGTTTTCAGAGGTTCAAAAAATCATAGAAACTGTTAGAATAGTTAAAACTCTTCCGGTGTATAATTCATGTCGTTAGTTAACCTAAACTTTAACCAGATCATTTTGAATGGTTCTGCACTCCACAAGTTTGAAACAAAATGTTTTTAACAAATTAGAAGACTAAAATTTCATAATGGAAAAAACGGTTCTAAAAAAAGAGTTGGAATGAGCTCAAAAAAGGAAGAGAAATGGAAAGGCAAAATGGGAATCTAAAGAAATTATAAAACCCTAGCTTGTTCCTATATATGTCACGTTCCACCCATCCCCCCTCACTTTGGTTGACTTTAAGCAACTGAAAACTAGACCTAACAGGCACCCATGAACCACTAATAATCAAAGAGAAGAAAGGCTATCTAAGGTAAGGAATTATGGAGATTTTTCTATGATATTTGTATAAAGTATCTTCTATTCTTTCTTCTTTTTCTTTCTATAGTCTTAGTTCTTTAAAGGGGGAGGTTTTGTAGTTGATTTCATGGAAGAATGAACTTTTTAAAGAGAGCGAAATACACCATAATACTTTCCATCCAAAGCCTTTTTATATGATGTATAATATGGCATAAGAAATTGACCTTTCCTTGCTCCTTCAAGAACTCCCATTTTTGGGCAATTTAAGATGAAGATAAAAGGGATTGGTTTTTTATCAAAGCATGATAGGAATTAAGGTTTTGGAGCATGAAGATTAAGATGGAACCAAAGGAAACAACTAAGAACCTATAAATCGCAAGATGTGAAAATTAGGGTTTTGATTGCACTTTAAGGAGTATAAAGTCATAAAATGATATTTTAAACTATAAAAGAGTATAATTGAACTAAGAAGAGGCTAAGGGAGTCCCATAGGTGCCAATTCTCTTAAGAATGAAACAAGAACTCCCTTGGCTGTAAAGTCCCACATCGGCTGGGAAGGTCCTGGGGCTAGAGCATATAAGTGGGGGCAAAGCTTCCCCTTCCAACGAGGCCTTTTCCTGGGAGCTAATGGGAGAAGCCATCTTCCAGGAGGAACAAAACCCTTGGGAAGGCCGGGTAACCAAGCCCACGAACCAGGGGACAATATCGTTGGGAGCTCTGTGTGACCCCAAATGTAACACCTTAACCTCTAGCTCATACCCAGCGTGCCCTCTTACTCATATACATATGCGGAACTCACAAGGGAGATAAACTCTCTACCTTATGCTTGCTTTTTCTATGGCACTATGTGTGGGTAGAGATCCACTTTAGAAGTAACATGGACCGGTTGAGCTCTCTCTATGGTTCCTCATGCTCAAGTACTCTATTGAGACTTATTTCAATCCCTACTATATGCTTAGAACTCATGGAAAGCAAAAAGGGATTGGAGACATGCATTTTCGCTAGTGGCAGATTTTGCTTCTTTTCTGGGCTAACTTTGGAAATTCATAACTAAATGCAGAAAAATCGTATCTACATGATCTGGGTCAATATAGAAAGTTTGAGACGTCTACTTCATGCTAAAAATACTTAGAAGTCTCAATCTCTCACTCATTCTGCGTTTGACATCGAAATAGCTCACTGGTCAGAGGGGCTTCTTTGCTGTCACAGTTTACTGATATGGACTTTGAAAATGTCTAACTAATTCCACAAAAATCCAATGCTCATAAACTCTACCTCTATGGAAAGATGTGGATGTTAGATAGAGGAGAAAAATATCTCCAGATCAGTCCACCAAGCCAATTCCCCGGAAACCGATGAAACAGTACCTCGGGTCTGGTTGGGGGTCTGATTCTGGGCAGGAACTTCGAAATTGCATAACTTCCTCTCTGGACCTCTAAATGAGGTGCTTCCAGTTCCTACAAGTCACTGTGACCCTCTAGTTTCTGTGTATAAAATTTCGTAGCCATTGGACTACGTTTGCCCCTCGGATGACATGATTTCAAATCTGACCAAATGAACAGTGAATTTCAAAAATCCGAATTTCTGATGTCAACTTTGGATGCTCATAGAAAATGCTATAGACCTCTAAATGACATGAACTCTAGCTTCCCAAAAAGCTCTAAACATACTCTAGTTCCATGTCAAATCTCATGGCTAGAAGAGGTCATATGGCTATTCTATGACATCATGTGCAAAATGGCCCTTTCTTGGCCAAAAGTGTGGCTAATGGGGTCCGATCTTAAGTTCTCTACTTCTATGACTCTTTGAGCACATGAGAAAGCATCTTTAGGAGCTATCAATCATGCCTCAAGTGTCTCATAACTTAGATTGGGGAAACTCACTACCCCATGCCCACTTATGCACCCATATATACTAAGCTACCATTGGCTCTTTCTCATTCAACCATGCTATTTCATTCATCATAAAGCTCATTCTCATACATTCATCATTAATATATACATTATCTTGCAAAAAGTATAAATGTACATAAGCTACATCATTGCTTTACATTTCTCATGTACAATTCTCATAATACAACATATGGCAAAAAGCCTTTACACTCTTCTTCATTAACTTCTATCTCTAGCTTCATGCTTGGTGGTGGTTGCTCCCATCCCTAATCTCACTTGGGCCACCTGGCATGGTTGGATGGTGGAGAGGGAGGGTGAGATTCGGAGAATCTCAGCAGTTCAACTCTCATTCAAACATACATATATTGCATGCAACAAGTCTCATTATGCATGTATGGCATGTTAGCATGTAAAACATGATAGAAAACGTTTAAACATGTGACATGGCCATGGATAACATTCATGAGTTCGCTGAGTACTTGGATCGGCCTCACCCCTTCCCTTATGGCTTTTGGATTTGCCTTCCCATACTTTTAGAGGTACTTAGACTCACCCTTACTCTTTGGGAGTCAACCTCACTTTTGGGAGACATGGCTCAACCAACTTAGGGCTTCGGCTCATCCTCACCTTGGCTTCAGGGTTATTGGCTTTTCCATTTCCTCAAGCAAACCAAACAATCATTTAAAACATCATCTCAATCATATCACATAATCATGCTAACACACTTCTCATAGCTTATATCATTCATACACACAAGCAAGACAATGTAAACACACAATTATGCATGAGAGAAAGCGAAGAGAACTACCTTTGCTGGCTATTTACTACTTGCTCTGTCAATGGTCTCCTCCCTTGTTGATTTCACAACAACTTCTAGATGGGAGAGTTCCCTCTTGAGCCTAACCACACAAAAGCATGGAATTAATACTTTACTACTCAATTCTTAAGCTAGGGATCACTTCTAAGCAGCTCTACTGAGCTTCTCACTCTAGGTTTCTTCCTCACTCTAGGGTCCATGAACTATCCCTCTCTTTCTCAACTCATAAGAAAGGGGAAAAGCAAGAAGAGAAGACTATCTACTTCTAATCTCTCCCAAGAATGGTTTCCCACTCTCTCTCCTCTAAACCAGACTCAAACCTAACCATTCCTAACATCTGAACCGTAGGAAAGAGGGGAAAAAGGGAGAGGGCCACATATGAAGAGGAAACCATGAGGATTCATACCTTTCTTGTGCTTTCCTCTTCTCTTCAGCTTCTCTCTCTCTCCTCCGCCCTTTGCTCTCTCCTAAGACGAGTTAGAGTCGGTTAGAAGAAGAAAGAAGAGATTTGGAAGCTTTTAAAAGTCAATTTCTCTTTTCCTCGCTTTTCTGGACCGCTCTCGCTACAGCGAGTTAGTGACCTCGCTACGGCGAGCTCGTGTCTGTTCCAGACTTTTGTCTTCGCTATGGCGTCGCTACGGCGAGATCGGGTCTATTCCAGACCTCTGCCTTCGCTAAAGCGCCGCTACGGCGAGCAACTCCCTGGTCTCTATATGGAATGCCATACTCGCTATAGCTAGGAACAATTTCGCTACGGCGAGCAACTTACTGGTTTCTATATGGAATGCCGCACTCGCTATAGCTAGGGACATACTCGCTACGGCGAAGAGGCATTATCGCTATGGCGATTCCATATCTCGCTATGGCGAGAAGACTTAGAAAATTCTCAGCTGTCCGAAAATTTTCCAGCTTCTCTTTCCTTTCCTTTTTCTCCCTTCTTTTTCTCTTTTCTTTTTCTGGGTTATTACATTGGCTCCCAATATATGTGATGTCTCAGCTATGACCTCTTTAGGATACTTATGGAGAGTTTTCTTTGATTCTAAGATTATAAATAGTCTAAATATGAATTATAAACACCAAAAGAATCATTGGTTTGAATTTAGAAGCCTTATTTTGAAATATGAAAATTTAAGGTTTTATTATGCAAAAAGAAGTAACTTGGTATTAGATTCCTTGAATTGAGCTAAGAAGAGGCTAAGGAAGCCTCATAGGTGCCAATTCCTATAAGAATGAAACAAGAACTCCCAATATGTGTGATATCTTGGCCATGATCTCTTTAGGGCACCTAGAAAGAGTTTTCTTTGATTTTAAGGTTATAAATGGTTTGGATATGAATTATAAAATCTAAGGAACCATTGATTTGAATTTAAAAGTCTTATTTTGAAAGGTAAAAATTTAGGATTCTATTATGCATAAAGAAGTAACTTAGTGCTATACTTTTTGAATTGAGTTCATGATAGAGCTAATGAGTTCTAATGGAGACATTTGACTTATATTAGGTGAGATTGTGAAGCCAAAATATTGATTTACAAGGGTTGCTTTATTATGTCACTAAATTGAACCATATGGGAACCTCAAGTTTTAACTAATTTGTATAAGGCTTAAATGAGTTTAAGTATGGTTCCATTAATGATTTTGTGCTAATTTTGTGTGTTTAAGCCAAGCAAGTAAAATCTCCCTCAACTATAGGTGTGAAGTCGAGAGACCAAGCTAAGAACCAAAGGGAAACTAAAATAAATTCTTACATAAAAGTAGCTCTTCATCTATTCTTGTATATGTATATTAGTTATTTGATTAGTCTTGGGTTGCTTGTATGTTTACTTGCTAATTATGTATGTTATTGATTAATTGATAATCATATGCAATTACATGATATTTGATTGCATTTAGAATTGATTTGACTTTTGAATGGGTGAGATTATACTCAAAGTCCCTTAAGTTGGGTAAGGTGAGGCCAAGAGTCCCTACATGTGGGTGAGATAAAGCTAAAAGTCTCAATTGTGAGTGTGACTAAGTCAAAAGTCCCTAAAAGAAGGTGAAATTAAACCAAAAGTGGCCTACAACTCGTAAAAATCAAAGGGGAGCATAAAACACACACACACACACACACACACATATATATATATATATATATATATTTCGGCCAGAATTCCCTCACTTCTGTCACAAACTTTGAAAAATTATAATTAATTCTAAAAAAATAGAAATAATATATTCTTGACTATTTTGGAAAGCTACATATGTCTAATTTATGCTAAAAATATGTCCTAGCCATGAAACATAATACAAAGGATGTTTGACATTCGAAAAGGTCCAGAGATCTGGTTGTCCACTGGTACTATCATAGGTTTCTGCAGTAAACTTTAAAAATATCCAATTAATTTCAAAAAAATCTAATATATGCAAATAATACCAATCTAAAAAGTTACAGATGTTAGCTATAGGAAAAAAAAATAACTACATACCAGTTTGGGCATGCTCAGACCTTAAAAATTAATCAAACAATACCTGAGATCAATCTAAATGTTTAGTACTGGACATGAATTTTGAAAATTCATATCTCCTTCTCTAGACACCCAAATGAGGTGCTTCTAATTGTCACACATCATTGGGAGTGTCTATTTTCTTTCTATAAAATTTCGTGGCAATTAGACAACATTTACCCTATGAGTGATAGAATTTAATTTGGACCAGTGTTATAGTATCAATAACCAAAACTAGAAAATTTTTTAACTTCAACAATTCATCAAATATTCCACATACCTCTAAAAATTACCTACTTTAGCTTCCCAAAAAGCTCTTAATAGTCTCAAGATATATGCCAAATTTTAGACCAAGAAGATGTAAAGTCCCACATCGGGTAGGAGACCCTGGGACTAAGGCCATATAAGTGGTAATGAAGCTCTCCCCACCAGCGGCGCACTTTTGGGACAAAACCCCTCCCTTTTCGAGTAAAATAAGAGTAGCCTGATGAGGGGCGTAGGGGACAATATTGCTGGACGCTCTATGGGGAATTGGTATCAGAGCCGGCCTAACCGCATGTACAACCCAAGGACGAGTTGGCCCCAAAGGGGTAGAATGTAAAGTCTCACATTGGGTAGGAGACCCTGGGGCTAAGGCCTTATAGGTGGGAGCGAAGCTCTCCCCACTAGCAGTGTGCTTTTGGGCGAAAATTAGAGTAAGACCAAGGGATAAAACCCCTCCCTTTCTAGGTGAAATGAGAATAGCCTGATGGGGAGCGTAGGGGACAATATTGCTAGAGGCTCTGTGGGGAATTGGTATCAGAGCCGGCCTAACCGCATGTGCAAGTTGAGGACGGGTTGGGCCCAAGGAGGATGGAATGTAAAGTCTCACATCGGGTAGGAGACCCTGGGGCTAAGGCCTTATAAGTGGGAGCGAAGTTCTCCCCACCAGCGACACACTTTTGGGACAAAACCCCACCACGTGGGAAATGATAGTATCATGGGGTGCCGTAACAGGGACAATACCGCTGGAGGCTCTGTGGGGAATTGGTATCAGAGCCAACCTAGCAGCATGTATAACCTAAGGACGGGTTGGTCCCAAGGGGGTGGAATGTAAAGTCTCACATTGGGTAAGAGACCCTGAGGCTAAGGCCTTATAAGTGGGAGCAAAGCTCTCCCCACCAGCAGCGTGCTTTTGGGCTGAAATTAGAGTAAGCCCAAGGGATAAAACCCCTCCCTTTTTGGGTGAAATAAGAGTAGCCTGATGGGGGGCATAGGGAACAATACTGCTGGAGGCTCTGTGGGAAATTAGTATCAGAGCTGACCATTCGAATGTGCAACCCGAGGACGAGTTGGCCCCAAGGGGGGTGAAATGTAAAGTCCCACACCGGGTAGGAGACCTTAGAGCTAAGGCCTTATAAGTGGAAGTGAAGCTCTCCCCACCAGTGGCACACTTTTGGGTTGAATTAAAGTAAGCCCAAGGGACAAAACCCCTCCCTTTCCTGGTGAAATGAGAGTAGTCTTATAGGGGGCATAGGGGACAATACTGCTAGAGGCTCTGTGGAGAATTGGTATCAGAGCTAGCCTAGCCGCATGTGCAACCTGAGGACTGGTTAGCCCCAAGGGGGTGAAATGTAAAGTTCCACATCGGGTGGGAGACCCTAGGGCTAAGGCCTTATAAGTGGGAACGAAACTCTCCCCACTAGCGGCGCGCTTTTGGGCTGAAATTAGAGTAAGCCCAAGGGACAAAACCCCTCCCTTTCTGGGTGAAATGAGAGTAGCCTGATGGGGGCGTAGGGGACAATACTGTTAGAGGCTCTGTGGGGAATGACTCCCTTATGCCCCCTGTCAGAAGAGCTCAGTTGGACAAAAAGTGATATAACCTCATGAAATGGTCATTTTTACTCCCTATCAAAAGTCAATTTGGTCCAAATAGCCTATTCTTGAGTTTGGCACCTCTTGGGCAAGTTTAAAAGCATAATTATGACTTGTAGGAACTGCCCAAGTGGTCTCAAACCCCATGCATCTTAATTTGGCCACTCCACATCCAATAATATATATGTAACCATAACCACACAAGAGGCAATTTCTATTATTTGCATTGATTTAATGTCACACATGGGCTACATAATATTCATACATCATATTACCATTACTTAAGGTCTTACATTACTAAAATAATATATACAAAGCTTCATTGACATTCCATTACAAGTTAGACTACAAAATGAATAAAGTGCTGCCATTCAATGCTCTTGGCTTGCATTTCCTTAGTTTTGAGTACCACCTAGACATTTCAATAGCAAGAGGGAAAGGAAAATGAGATTCCAAAAATCTTAATAGCTCACACACCCATTCACCCACACATTCAAGGTATACATACATCAAGAATACAATTATGTAACCATAAAGTGTGCAAAGCCACATTTCCATGCCACATTAATGCATCAAACCATTTCCATGGCCTAGGGACTTTTGGTTTTGCCTCACCCCATTTCTAGGACTTTTAGAAGTGCCTCACCCTTGGTCTAGGGACTTTTGACTTAGCCTCATCCATCCAAGAGACTTTTAGTCTAGTCTCACCCATGCCTTGAGACTTTGGGCATATTCTCACCCATTTTAAGGGACTTTTAGCATCGCCTCACCCTTAAGAGTCAATCTCATATTCAAAGGCATTCAAAAGCACACATTGGTACCAATGCAATTTCAAGAGATTATGTGGCATATTACCAAATCATAAGAACACATACAAGTACACCATGACATACATATGCACACAAGAAAGTATGAAGAATAAGGTGGAGAGTTACCTTTCAATTTATGCAAGCTTACTTTGCTAATTCCTTCCCCTCTTTGATTTAATAAGAGCACTTAGGTGGTTGATTATCTTCTTGGTCTAGACATCATAAGGAACACACAATCACATAATTGAAACAAGCCAAGACATTAAACTAAAGTTTAAACACACACTTAGTTTCATACTTGGCATTATGGTTCCATAATTAGTCTAATGAAGCAACTCTTAGAATTCAATTTCTAGGTTCAATTATTTTGTTATTTCTAGACTTCTTGGACTCATTTAAGGTCATTGGAGCCATCACACATTCATTTGCACAATTGAAAATCCAAGTTGCTTCATAAAGCACCATTATGGACATCATTGCTCCATCTCTCATTCCATGGCTCTTAAATTTTTTCTAATGGTTTCTCCCATCTTCTAACATTATATAAAGTCCCAAACTAAGGCTAGAACAAATTAAAACATCCTCCAACCTTATGCTCTTGCCTTAGCTGAGATTAGTGAGTATAATGGGGTTCAAGAGCTTCTTGATTTTTCCTTGATAGAAAAGCCATTTAGGGAGGTTTCTAAGGGTCTTATGAGCTCAAGGAAACATTCAAATAATCAAGGAAACATTCACATAAAATTAGATTTTACAAAACTCTAGAAAACTCCACACTTTTCTATCTTATTTTCTATTAGTTTTTCTTAGAATTTCTTGCCATATTCTATCTCCCTATAGCTTAAAACCCTTGTTTCTCTCTTGTTTTTAGGCAAAAATTCCCTTCCCCATATGGTTTTGGTTTAGGCCAAAAATCCACCAAGAAAGAAGCAACGTGGAGAAGCAACAATAACAAGTAATTACTTTAGTTTTAAACTTCATTTCAATGCTTTTTTTCCTTGGTTTGCTTTCTGTTATGAAATTCGAATTTCCCCATTGTGTTTTAGCCCAAAAATAGAACCAATCATCTTAGGAAAACCATAGAAAGAAAGCCAAGAAGGAGAGGAAGAGAATTGGAAGAAGGAAGAGTATGAAATTCTACAAAATTTTCTTACATTTTTCTTGATTTTTCTCCTTCTTTTCTTCCCCTTCTTATGTGCCTAAGAAATCAGATCATATTCTATATTTTGGGCAGAAAATTTCGTGCTTAAGAAGGTGGGAGAAGAAAGGAGAAGTGTGTGGGATCTTTTAGAAGCATACTTTTCCAAAAATTTTAATTTCATCCTTCTGTAATGGTAATTTCGTTTTGACTTCGTTTGAGCTCCTTTTTGAGAACCATCTTTTTTATTATAAAATTTAGATTCTTAATTTAATAAAATGCCTTTAGAATCACTCAAATTGGAGTTGAAACCTTACTAAACAAACTGATCAAAGTTCAGGTCAATTGATGTTGAAAAACGGGCACCACAGAGGCTTTATCAGCCTCGGGACTTCCCATGATTTTTGGGGCCTCTGAGAACCCTGAGAAACTCAAAAATTTTATTTAAAAAGCCATCCTATATGTTTTTCCAAAAGTTGCATTTATTTATGAAAATGCCATTACATTTCATCAGTTTCCGTCACAAATTGTTTCTCTATCCTAACTCCATTTTTCTTTCCATCTGAGCCTAGAATTATCATTTTAGGAGTCTAGAACTCTACCCAAATTTTTTGAGATATTATCTAGGTCATTTCAAAGGACTTGCTTTTATACAACTTATTTCGTCATTTTACGAAAATTGCGTTCATTACACTCTTTAATTGTTAAACATGCCATATGTGTATACTTGAATAATGAATGAGCTATTGGGATTCTTTGAATCTTATTCATTCTCATATTTTCCTTAATTATGTTTAGGTAATCTTTAAGGAAGCAAAGATGGTGAGCAAAGAGCATAAAAAGCATTATTTTGACATTAGTTTAAGTTTTAATATATATTCTTGCCCATACATTGATGTGTATGTATTTATGAAATGTAACCATTCCCACATATCCAAAAGAATGAGATTAGATGTATAAATCATTTTTGAATGTAAATAAGAGATATTATGTAATTTGACCATATGAATTCCATGATATAAATGTGTATGATGGCAAGTGGGGGAGTGATTTTGAGTTGCATGGCTTTAAAGGCATATTGGACTAGCCAAATATGTTGTAATTGTCATTTAAAAGTTGCTCAAATTGTAACATAGCATGATATGGGTCAAAATGAACTATTAGGAACCTAAAATTACACTTTTTTAGCCACAAAATACTCATGAACCAAAACCAGGTCAAATGGATGAATTTGTGGCTAAAACTTGGCAGGCATTTAGAGATCATCTAGAGCTTTCCATAAAGCTAAAGAATACAATTTTTGAAGTTTTATAAAATTTATTATGAATTTTCAAATTTGGTTGAATTATGTAGATTGGTCTTTGGTAGTGTTTATACTGTTTAGATCTAGTTTTTTGTGTTTTTGAGAGGTCAAACAAATTCATTTTTCCATGAAATTTTACAAGCATATAGTTGACATTCTAAGCTTTCCATAGCCACTAAGTTTGTGTAAATTAGAGTTGTATAGCTCAACTTATAATTTTTCAAAATTTAATGTATATTATGTGCCAAAGTTGTAAAATTGTACAAATGAAGTTAAGATCCGAAATTAAGCCTATTTTTGTGATATCCTAAGTCTAATAAATTTGTTTGGCATAAATATGAAAATTTCTATGATGAAAATATTTATTTTCACATAATTGAATAAATTGAGGCTTTCAATAACGGTTAAATCTGCTGTCAAAGGTGTGAATTTTATTGAATATTGTTAAATGAGAAGTAAAGCTTGTGATTTCTAGATAATTTATGATGATACGACATTTGTTGGCATCAAAGCCATGGTTTTGATAATCTAGTTCTATGTTTCAGCCTTGGAATGTTTGAGTAAGTTATGCTTGTGGTGTGATTATTAGGAAACCGATTGGATTGATTATGTTATGCTGTTGAATTTGTACAAATATATTGAGATTATAGTTCTTTTTAGATATCATGCTAAGCACCAGGAGGGGTTAATCAGTTAGGGCTAGAGCTAAGGATCCTATGCAAACCATCATAGATCACTTGGATAAGCAACAAGCTATAATGAAATAGTAGAGGTAAATCATGCAGCAGCAATAGGAAATGATATTGCAACTACAGAATACCCTAACCAAGAGAGATGATGATAGGGGAAATGCCCAAGAGCTATAGCCACCTACTCTTGACAACCTACTAGCACCCCCTTAAAATCAAGTACAAGCCCAACTAACCTACTAGCAACTGCTAAACCAATTCAGAAAGAACCATCCACCCTCGTTTGATGGAAAGCTAGTTGTAGTGAAAGCAGAGGCATGGATTATGTAGCTAGAAAAAGTCTTAAAGTGATGGCCTATACATCTAAGTAGAAAGTAATGCTTACTTCCTTTATGTTAGAAAGAGAAGCTAATTACTAGTGGCATAATACAGAGGAAATTATGTAGATAAAGAATATTCCTATCAACTAGGAGAACTTCTTAGTTGAATTTTATAAGAAATATTTCCCCAGCTCCATCTGAAATCAAAAAGAAATGGAGTTTATAAATTTGAAATAGACTGAGAAGATGTCTGATGACTAGTACATGGTAAAATTTATAAAGCTATCTTGGTATTCCTCTTATCTCTAAAAATATGATGGTGAAAATTAGAGATGTGAATAATTCGAGAAAGGTTTGTAGCCTTTAATCAAAGATAAGGTGACTCTATAGAGAATCAAAACCTTTAATGCTCTTGTGGATATCAATAGGGTAATTGAGAATAAATTACGAGATATTTTGCTAGTAAGCTAGAGGGAGATCCCAAAGTCGAAGAGACTGAGATAGGAAGACAGTGCTAATGTTGCTACTAGCAACAGGAAGAAAGGTAAGGTGTGGTGGAATAAAAAGGCATAAAAAAGAAACAAAGAAAGTGTGTCCCAATAAAGGAAAACCATTTACAGTGACTTGTTTTAGGTATGGAAAGTAGGGGCAAAATAGCCAAGAATTGTCTTCAGATGGAGATGCAGCCTCCACCTAGACCACAGACCCAAGGCAAGTATTTGCCCTTACTCAGTAGGATGCTAATGTGACTCCCAGTTTGATCAAAGGTACGATTATAGTGAATAGTTTTCCTATGATTGCTATGTTTAATTTGGGTACTAGTCACTTATTCATATCCTATGATTGTGTGAGAAAATTGGGTCTAGTTATTGATACTTTACCTTTCAATTTGTTTGTTTCCACCTCTACTGGAGGTCATGTGATTACTTCCCATGTTTGTTTGAATGTTACTTTATAATTTAACCATTGTTATACTTTCATTGATTTGATTTATATACCTTTCCATAATATTAAGTTGATTGTTGGAATAAACTGGATGGTTGCTAATAATGTTGTGCTTGATTGTGAACATAAAACTATTGCCTTACTTGAATTTAGAACCATACTTAATACTGGGGTTGAATTATCTTTCTTGACTATCCCTTAGGTTGAGAGATACTTAGAGCATGAATGTCAAAGGTTTCTAGTTTTTTCCTTTACATAGGCTGAGGTAGAGGAAGGGATAAAGGAGATCCCTATAGTTAGGGAATTCCTAGAGGTTTTCTTTAAGGATTTTAATTTTAGTGGCCTACCTCTAAAGAGAGAGATAGAATTCCCTATTAATATAGTGTCTGAGGCTAGACTAGTGTCTAAAACTCTTTATAAAATAGCTTCCATTGAGCTAGTAGAATTGAAAAAGTAGATTGAGGAATTGTTAGAAAATGGGTTCATATGCCCTAGTCTATAACCCTGGGGAGCTTCTATATTATTTGTGAAAAAAAAAATAGTAGCCTAAGATTATATATAGATTATAGAGAACTTAATAAGGTTACCATTAAAAATAAATATCCTCTCCTTATAATAGATTATCTTTTAGATTAGTTAGTAGAGGCATTAGTATTCTTTAAGATAGATCTTAGATTCGGCTAGTATCAATTGAGGGTTAGAGTAGAAGACGTCCCAAAGACAACTTTTAGAACTAGATATAAATATTATGAGTTTCTGGTGATGCCATTCAGTTTGATGAATGCACCAGTTGTCTTTATAAACTATAAAAATAAGGTTTTCATATTATATTTGGATAAATTAATGGTGGTCTTTATTGATGATATTTCGGTGTACTTTAGGTCTTTTAAGGAATATGAAAGGCATTTGAGAATAGTTCTAGAAATCTTGATAAGTAAGAGATTGTATACCAAACTTAATAAGTGTGAATTTTGACTAACCGAGGTAAGGTTTTTAGGTCGTGATATCACAAGCGAGGGATACAATTAATTCCCATAAAGTTAATGCAATGTTACAATTGGATAGGTCTAAAATCATCACTGAGGTTAAGAGTTTTTTAAGTTTAGCAAGATATTACAGAAGGTTTATACAGGGCTTTTCAGATAGCTTTACAATTAACAAGATTAACTAGGAATGAAACACTATTTGTATGGGATGATATGTTGTAACACCGTAAATTCTAACTCATTTCATAACATTCATAAACTTCACGTCATCATTTCATGAGAGCACATGAAAAAGGGACCGAAAATAATGGGTTTATTCGCGTCGCGTCGCGTCATACTTAAAAATTGCAATCGGTGTCACGTGGACCGTGTGGACTCATGCTATGCATCCTCATATTTAAATATATCATTAAAACTCATTTGCATCACAAAATCATGCCCACAACTCATGGAAACCGAAATAAAGCATGAAATGAGCTTGTTTAATTTCGGCCAGATTTGCTTCATTTTTTGACCAAATTTTGAAAAATTATAACTAAATTTTAAAAAAATAAAAATCATGCAATCTTAGTTATTTTGGAAATATTAGGATGTCTAATTTACACTAAAAATATGCCCAGACCATAAAATCCATCAAAGAGGGCGTTTGACATCCCAAATAGTCTAAATGTCTGA
Source organism: Erythrophleum ivorense (assembly GCA_026724425.1). Classification (NCBI taxonomy): domain Eukaryota; kingdom Viridiplantae; phylum Streptophyta; class Magnoliopsida; order Fabales; family Fabaceae; genus Erythrophleum; species Erythrophleum ivorense. The sequence continues at coordinate 269,005 of JAIUCV010000766.1, read as the reverse complement.
CTGAATTCTAGAACTGTCATAGAATTCTACAGAGAACTTTGAAAATGTCCAATTGATTTCAAAAAAATACAAACCATGTAAATGCTACCAATCTGGAAAGCCATGGATGTTAACTAGAGAGAAAAAATATCTCCATATCAGTTCATCAAGCCTAGATCTCAGAATTCAATGTAACAGTACCTCTGGTCGGACAAGATTATTGATATTGGACAGAAAATTCATATCTCTCTCTCTAGACCTCCAAATAAGGTGCTTCTAGTTGTTATGAGTCACTATGAATGTTTAGTTTTTGTGTATAAAATTTTGTGACAATTGGACATCATTTGGGCCTTGTGTGATAGAAAACAATTTCGAACCAAATAAATAATGCAGCAACCAGAAACCATAAAAATTGTCAATTTTGCAAAATCATCAAATATTTTGTAGACCTCTAAAAATTATGATCTTTAGCTTCCAAAAAAGCTCTTAATGAGACCTAACTGCATGTCAAATTTCATATTAAGACTAACTCATTTGGCTAAAAAGTGATATAGGGTTCTATTATGGTCAAATTTGGCTCCATATGGGGTACCAAATTTGCCAAATGGCTTTCCCTTGGTTGTGGCACTTTTTGGGTGAGTCTAAAAGTACATTTAAGACTTGTGTGAGCTGTCTAAATGGTCCTAAATCTCATGCATCTCATTTTGGACCTTCAACCTACACTTATGCACATTTCCATCAAACTTTCAATTTGTCTAACTTGGCATTACATACCCAAATTCATTTCTAAAGTTCATACATCATATCCATACATGTACACATCACATAATATCATATTTACATGTGTCTCAAGGGTCATGTGTCATTTACAATAATCATATACATCATTGAACATCATTATGGTTAAAAAAAGGTAAAAACTAGACATATGAATGTCAATCTCTCTTCTTCAATATTGTTGGCTCCCATTGCTATAGTTACTTGGTCCACCTAGTATGTTAGAGTATTGGAAAGGAGAGAATGAGATTCAAAGAATCCCAATAGCTCATCTCCTATTCAATCATATATAATATGTGCAAAGCAAACTTTACAAATGCATGCATGGAGAAAATGGAAATCATAGACATTTTTAACACAAGCTTGGCATGTGAATCACTCATACAAGACATTCAAGAGTTCACCAAGTACTTGGATTGGCCTCACACTTCTCTTCATAGATTTTGGACTTACCTCACCCATTCTTTGAGCACTTTAGACTCAACTATACTCTTGGAAGCCCACTTTGCTTTTAGGAGACTCTTTACTTTGTCTCAATCAAGTTCAAGGGTTCTTGGCTCATCCTCACCATAGTGAATAGTTCTTGGCCTCTCTACACTTAAGTAAACTCAAGAAACATCATATATTCACTTGAAAATATAACATGACATCATGAAATCGTGACAAACAAGATCATGCTAGTATACTTTTTATGGCTTGAAAATACACACACACACATTTTAAAACAATCTAAATAAACATCCATGCATGAGAGAAGGTGGAGAGAGCTATCTTGCTTGCATTCACATACTTTTTATTTAAGTCTTGATTCCTCTCCCTTGACTCACACACCTAAGAAGGTGGAAACCATTTCTCTTGGCCTAGACACACCAAAAGAAACATGAATTACTCATGGGAACAAGTCTTGGCATTATACACACTTTACATGATGCTACTTTGGTTTATGGCTCCATTATGCTTCCATAAGGCACTTAATGAAGCAACTTCAAGAATTCATGATATTGGCTCCCTTCTCTCGTTTAATCTATGATTCTTGGCTCCATTTAGACTCCTTGGAGTTATCACACAATTATTTTAAAGAGCTTAGCTAGGAGTTGCATCATTATGTTACATTATAGAGCCTACACTTCCATCTCACTATCTATGGCTTCTAAAATTTTTTCAAGACTTCCTCTCATCCTCTTCCATCCTACATGACTCAAAAATAAGCTTGAAACAAATTAAAATTTCCCCTTGGTACTCTTTCTAGCCCAAGCCGACATTATAGAAGCATTTGGAGTTCAAGGCATTTCTAATTTTTTCTTGATGGGAGAGTCACTTGGAAGGCTTCCTAAAGGTCTTAGAAGCTCAATTAAACACTTACATAGCCTAGGAAATTCATGAATCAAAACAGATTTTACAAACTCTTTAAGAACCCTACACTTTGCTAACTTGAAATTCAATAGCTTTTACTTAGTTTTCTTTGCATATTCTAAATTTTCACACCCTAATTCATGTGATTCATTCTTGGTTTGGCCAGAAATTTAATCCCTCATGGCTGGTCTTACATGGGGGGAATTGAAGAGAAAAGGAGCAAGGAGACCTAACCTTAGGAAGTAGCAAAATACCTTAGATTCTTGGTTTTCTTGATTTGTTCTTCATTTGGCTAGCCTTCCCTCACCAAATCCAAAAATTCTACCTCTATTCTGCCTTCAAAATCACACCAAATTAAATGCCAAAACCATGAGAAGGAAAAGGAAGAAGAGGGGAAGAAGTTTAACAAGGCAAGGAGTAAGAAAAAATGGTTACACTTTTCAAAGCTTCTTTTTCCTTCCTTGGCCTCCCCTCTTGTGCGCCAATCTTAGCTCTTCTTAATTCTGTTTTAATGTGAGAGAGAGTGGGTGAGGAGATTTGAGTAGAGGAGGGACGTTTTTATAAGCTAGGGATTCATTTAAGCAACTTTCAAAATTTACAATTTAGTCCCTTTTCATAGTTTTATTTGTTTGGGCTCATTTCAAATCCTTTTTGAAATTTGTCTTTTCCATCATATTCCTTGGGCTCTTAATCATAAGAATTGCTTTTATAATTACTCAAAAAGGATCTAAAATCATTCCAAACCATTCAGTCAAAGTTTCAGTCAACTAACAGCCGAAATCGCTCACCAGAAAGGTTTCAACTGTTCTAGGAGTTTCCATGGTATTCAGGGCCTCTGAGAACCGCAGAGCTCAAATTTTTCATTTAAAAAGCCATTCTATGAGTTTTTCAAAATTTTCAAAAATTATAAAAATGCCCCTACTTTTTTCGGCAAATTTTTTGAGCTTTTTTGGCTTTGATTTTTTAGCATCTTAAACCTCAAATCCTCATTTTCTAATATTTAAAATTTTATCATAATTTTAGTTGGCCCTAATTCCTTCTATTTCAAGGACTTCCTTTTATATTTGCCCATTTCTGATGTTTACGGAGAAACCAAACATTGCGTTTCTCATGTTTATGAAGGGACCAGATGTTACATATGTAACATCCAGTACATTGTAAAAACACCGTAATGAGTCGGTTTGAAAAGAAATTCCCCTGAGATGAGTAATTCAAGGCTAAAAATTGGATAAAATTTTAAATAATGAAAAATGAGGATTTGAGACTTGAGTTGTTCAAAAATTGAAATTGGAGTGATTCAAAAACTTGCTGAAAGGCCAGTGACATTTTCATAAATAAGTGTAACTTTTGGAAAAACATATAGGAGGGCTTTTAAAATGGGAAATTTGAGTTGTCCAAGGTTTTCAGAGGCCCCAGAAACCATGGGAAGCTCCGAAACTAGTAAAGCCCCCTTTGGTGTATGTTTTCCAATGGCGATGAACCTGAACTTTGACAGATTTATTTGAGAAGGTTTTAGCTCCAATTTGAATGATTTCAAAGGTATTTATTAAATTAAAAACCTAAATTTTATGATGAAAAAGACGATTCTCAAAAGAGTTAAAATGAAACCAAACCAAAAATGCCATTATGAAAAGGTAAAATTAAAATTTTTTTAAGAAAAAAAAGCTTCTTGAACCCTCTTTAAAACTCACAAATTTTCTCCTCTCTCCTACACGATTCTATTCTACCTAAAATACAAAAAAGAAGGAGCTTCTTTAGGCACATAAAAGGAAGGAAATTTTGGAAAAATAAAAGCCAAGAAAAGGTGAGAAAATCATGGAAAATTGTGTTCTTCCTTTAGAAAACCTCTTATCCTCTCTTCTTCCTCTTTTTCTATGAATTTATTTGGAAGTTTGGTTCTATTTCTAGTCTAGAAAGAGGGAGAATAGTTCAAAATTCTTAAAGAGGAGTAAACTAAGGAGAAAGCCATTGAAAGCATGCTAGAATCCAAGGTGATTTCCTATATTTGTTGCTTCTTCCCTCTTGCTTCCTCTTGTGGGTGTGACACCTCAATATAGAACCAATTAGGGGAGGAAGGTTTTGGCCTAAAGCTAATGAGAAACCATGAAATTGAAATGTGGGGAATTAGAAAAATACCTAGAAATTGCATGAAAAAGCTAGTAGAAATTAAGTTAGAAAAGTGTAGTGCAATTGAAGGAATTGTAAAAACTGATTTAATCTATGAATTTCCTTGACCATTTAAATGTTCCATTGAGCTCCTAAGGCCCTTAGAAATCTCCTTAAGTGACTCTCCCATCAAAGAAAATTTTGAAACTCCAAGAACCCCTTTTTGTGCTTATGTCTTGGCTAAATAAAGTTCATAGGGGTTAAGGAGTGTTTTTAAAGTTGTTCTAACCTTGATTTGAGACTTTATGTGATATTAGAGGATGGGAGGAACCATTGGGAGAAATTTAGGAGCCATGGATTGGAAGATGGGATAATAGTGTTTATAATGATGCCTTAAGAAGTAACTTAGTTTTTCAATTGTGCAAGTGAATATGTGAGGGCCCCAAGGACCTTAATTGAGTCCAAGAGATCTAGAAATAGCAAGAGAATGGAGCCTAAAATTTAAAATATGAAAGTTTCTTCAATGGACCAATTATGGAACCATTATGTCCACTTGTAGGATTAAGTATGCCTTTAAGAGTATCTTTAGTGTCTTGGCTTGCTTAAGTATGTAATTATGTGTTAATTGTGATGTTTAGGTCAAGAAAACCCTACCCTACTAAGGTGCACTTGTGGGATGGAAAAAGGGAAGGAAAAGGATCAAGAAAAGCTTGCATAAATTCAAAGTAGCTCTTCACCTCATTTTCCTTACATTCTTGTGTACATATATATATGTTATTGGCGTACCTATGTGTGCTTTTGTGACTTGATAGCATGCTACTTGGTGTCTTGATATTACATTAGTACCAATGTATGTTCTTGAATGGCGTCGCATGTGGAAATGACTTATAAGGGTGAGGTGCCAAAAGTCCCTTGGATGGGTAAGACTAAGTCAAAAGTTCCTAGACCAAAAGTGAGGCAAATCCAAAAGTCATAGAAATAGGGTGAGGCAAAACCAAAAGTCCCTAGAGCTCTTCCTTGCATTTAATATGAGGTGGTGGCATGAAAATGTGGTTTATGTGTTTTATTGCTTGAGGCACCTTGCATATTTGTGTTCTTAATGTATGTATGCCTTGAATGTATGTGTGAAAGGGGTGTGTGAGCTATTGAGATTATAGGAATCTCACTTCCCTTCCCTCATTTATCTTAACTTGGCTAGGTGGTGTTCAAGAATCAAGAATGGCAAGCCAGAGCCTTGAAAAGTTGTATTTACCCTATTATGTAACCTTACATGTAGTTGAATGTCAAAGTAGGCTTGTACATGTAATTTTTGTGATGCAAGACTTTGAGTAATTATAATATCATGTATGAATCTTAAATAGACCATGTGTGGCATGAAATTAATGAAAATGTAAATTTGAATCACTTGATGGCTTGACATATTTGTGTACTCTTGGATATGAATGGCCAAATTGAGAAGCATGAGGTTTGGGACCACTTAAGCAGTGTCTGCAAGTCATATTTGTACTTTTAAATTTGTCCAAGAGGAGCCAAACCATTGGATAGGCCATTTGGACAAAGTTGACATCTTACATGGAGCAAAATTGACCATTTGAGTGAATTATGTCACTTTTTGTCCAAATAAGCTCCTTTTGGTCCAAAATTTGGCATGCATCTAGAGCTCATTGAGAATTTTTTGGAAAGCTAAAGTAGGTATTATTTGGAGGGATGTGGAATATTTGGCGAACTTTTGAAGTTGGGAAAATTTTTTGATTTGGTCACTCTTACTATGCAACTGGTCTGAAAATAGATTTGTGTCAATCATAAGGCAAATGATGTCCAATTGCTATAAAATTTTACACACAAAAACTAGACCTTTTCAGTGACTTGTGCCAATTAGAAGCACTTCATTTGGATGTCTAGAGAAGGAGATATAAATTTTTGAAGTTGCTGTCCAGTATCAAGTGAACAGTCAAACTCGAAGTACTGTTTGATTAATTTTCTAGTTCTGAATCAACTTGAACTGGTTTGAAATGGTTTTTTTCCTCTAGCTAACATCCATATCTTTCTATATTGATATTATTTGTATGAATTGAATTTTTTTAAAATTAGTTTGACATTTTTGAAATTTATATTAGAAAATTGTATCAGTATCAGAAGGCAGTCAGACCATTGTGGCTGTTTCATTGTCAAATATGGTCTGATGCTATGTTCATGACTTGAATTTATTTTTAGTGTAAAGTTAACACTTAGAGCTTTCCGGCATGGTAAATGTTGATTTTTTTACATTTAGTTATGATTTTTCAAAAGTCTCCCCTGAAATCTACTACTATGCTGTCCTAGAAGAAAGCAAGGGAATCCGAGTTTGTGACCTTAAAACCGTGGAATACTTGCTAATTTGAGCTATGTATGACTTGTATAATTGATAAATGACTAAAGAATATTTTTGGGAAGTCCATAGGGCCCATACAATGCAATTTGAAAATGTTGAACTCTGACGTTACACAATTAAATGGCATTATCTTCATGTATTTTCTTGTATTATTATAGAAGACAAGTGTAATTGTTTTAAAGGAAACAGGATAATGGTAGGAAATATATGGTGTGACATGATAAACATGAGAGGAATTTCTAGGAATTAAAACTTCGATTGATCATTACCTTTATATTGATTATACTTGACCTTAGTAAACCTTTGATGGTTTATAGTAATGCTATGAGAAAAGGATTGGGATGTATGTTAATGCAACAAGGTAGAGTAGTGGCTTATGCATCTAAGCAATTGAGACCTCATGAGGAGAATCATCCCATGCACGATTTAGAGTTAGCTGCAGTGATATTCGCCTTTGAAATCTAAAGGCATTACTTGTATGGTGCTATAGTGGAAATATATAATAATCATAAAAGTCTAAAATACCTATTTAATCAAAAAGCATTAAATATGAGACACAGGAGATGGATGGAATTCTTAAAAGATTATGACTATACATTAAAATACTATCTACGTAAGGCCAATGTGGTGGTCGATGCTATGAGTAGAAAATCCATACATGCAGCCTTTATGATGATTAGGGAATAGGAACTTAAAGAAAAATTTAAGGGTGGAATATCTCTTGCCATATGTTCTTAAGTAAATTGTTATTGAGTGAGACTTGGATAGAGATGGATTTGAGAACCTAGATCCTAGATGTCTAAAGAGAGGATGATTTCTTAAGGCAAATTGGGAGTGATATTTCCCAGGGTAAGACCTCAAAATTTAGAGTATCTAAAGATGATATGATAATATACTGAGATAGAATTTATGTATCAAATAAAATTAAACTAAAAGAAAAGATTTTAAGGGAGATACATAAAAATAAATATACTATTCATCTAGGTGTCACCAAGAGATATCAAGATTTAAAAAGATTGTTTTGGTGACCAGGTGCCACCAATTATGTGGCTAAATGTTTTGTGTGCTAAAGGGTCAAAATAGAACATCAGATGTCAGTTAGGTTATTGTAACCCTTATATGTTCCTAAGTGGAAATGGGATAGTATAGCTATGAATTTCATTATGGGGTTACCTAAAACATTATCTGGACATGTGCTATTTGGGTAATAGTGGATAAATTAATGAAGTCTACACACTTTTTACCTATTAGGACTACACACACTTTAGATAAGTTAGCCTAGCTGTATATAAAAAAGATAATGAGACTTCATGGAATACTCAATAGCATAGTATTTGATAGAGACCCTAAGTTTAACTCAAACTTTTAAAGGTCATTACAAGTAACTTTAAAGACCAAATTGAGATTTAGTATAGCATATCACCCCCAGACATATAGTTAAATAGAAAGGACAATCTAGACCCTGGAAGACATGTTAAAGACGTGTGTTTTAAAAATGAAAAGGACCTGGGATGTGTACTTGCCATTAGTTGAATTTGCCTATAATAATGGTTACCATTCCAGTATACAGATGGCCTCGCATGAGGTATTATATGTGAAAAAGTGTATATTACCATTGTGTTGGGTTAAGTTAGATGAGATGAGTTTGATATGACCTGAGATAGTATACTAGACCACAAGAAAAATAGAATTAATTAGGAAGAAACTCCTTACGGCCTAAAGTAGGCAAAAATGTTATGCTAATAAGAAAAGAAGGTTGTTAGAGTTTGAAACTAGAGACCATGTATTCATTCGAATATTTCTAGTTATTGGTATAGGTCAGTCTATTAAGGTAAGAAAGTTAAGTCTAAGGTATATTAGTCCATTTAAGATCCTTGAAAGAATTGGACTTGTTGCCTACCATATAGCCTTGCCTCTTAACCTAGCCTAGATCCATAATATATTTTATGTCACCTAGCTGAAAAGTACTTGTTAGACCCTTCACATATCATAGAATATAAACATATTCAATTGTAGGATAACTTTTCCTATATGGTAACATCAGAGAAATCATTGACATTGACATTAAACAGCTAAGAAATAAAAGCATTCATCTAGTGAAACTGGTTTGGAAAGGCCTATCTTCTAACGAGGCAACCTGGGAACTTGAGGATAATATGAGAAAACGATATCTACAGCTATTTAGCTAAGGTACATTTTCAAATTTCAAGAAAAAAATTTATTTTAAAAGGGGGAAATGTAATGTCTGATTCTCAAAAACTAAATCGAAACCAATAATGTGATATAAAAGGACTCTAACACAAAGTAAATTAAGGTAAATTATGGATAGAATGCTAATTAAAGCATATAAAATATAGGTAGGAAACCAAGAATAGCTCGAAATCAAAGCCAAGACGGCTAAATAGATTAAATCGAAAATATAGTGACAAAATTGTAATTTTAGACAACTTGTAAGAAACTTAAAACAAGGAATTTTAAGTGCTAAACTTAAGTTTACTGCTGTTTCTAAAGGCCCAGAAAATCATAAGAACTATTAAAATGGTTAAAACCTTTTCTATGTATAATTTAAGTTATCAATTGACCAAAACTTTAACTGGATCATTTTAAATGGTTTTGAATCCCATAAATTTGAAACAAAATATTGTTAATACTAGATTTTATAATAGAAAAGATAGTTCTAAAAAAAGAGTTGAAATGAGCTCAAATGAAGGAAAGGAAGTGGAAGGGAAAAATGAAAATATAAAAAAATTATAAAACCCTAGCTTGTTCCTATATATATCACATCTGACCCATCTCCCCTCACTTTGGCTGACTTTGAGCAGCTAAAATACTAGACCTAAGAAGCACCCAAGAACCACCAAGAATCAAGGAGAAGAAAGGATATCTAAGGTAAAGAATTATAGAGATTTTTCCTATGATGTTTATATAAACTATCTTCCATTCTTTCTTCTTTTTTCTATCTATGGTCTTAGTTCTTTAAAAAGGGAGGTTTTGTAGCTAAGTTCATGGAAGAATGAACTCTTTAAAGGGACTAAATACAACATAATACTTCCCATTCAAAGCCTTTTTATATGATGTATAATATGGCATAAGAAATTGACTCTTCCTTGCTCCTCTAAGAACTTCCATTTTTGACCAATTTGAGATGAAGATAAAAGGGGTTGGTTTTTAATCAAAGTATGATGGGATTAGGGTTTTAGAGCATGGATTTTAAGATGGAACCAAAGGAAACAACTAAGGACCTATAAATTGCAAGATATAGAAATTAAGGTTTTGATTGCACCTTAAAGAGTATGAAACCTTAAAATGATATTTTAAACTATGCAAGAGTATAATTGAACTAAAAAAAGGCTAAGTAAGCCTCATATGTGCTAATTCCCTCAAGAATGAAACAAGAACTCTATTAGCTCCCAATATATGTGATGTCTCGGCCATGACCTCTTTAGAACACTTAAGGAGAGTTTTCTTTGATTCTAAAGTCATAAATAGTCTAGATATGAATTATAAATACCAAAGAAACCATTGGTTTGAATTTAAAAGCTTTATTTGGAAAGGTGAAAATTTAGGGTTCCATTATGCATAAAGAAACATCTTGGTATTAAGCTCCTTGAATTGAGTTCATGATGGCTCTAATAAGTTCTAATAGAGTCATATGACTTATATTGGGTGAGATTATGGAGCCAAGATATTGATTTACAAGGGTTGCTTCATTATGCCACTAAATTGAACCATATGGGAACTTAAAGTTTTAACTAGTTTGTATAAGGCTTAAATGAGTTTAAGTATAGTTCAATTGATGATTTTGTACTAATTTGGTATGTCTAGGCCAAGTAAGTGAAATCTTCCTTAAGTGTAAGTGTGAGGCCGAGAGACCAAAGTAAGAACCAAAGGGAAACAAAATTAAATTCTTACATAAAGGTAGCTCTTTATCTATTTTTGTATATGTATGTTGGTTGCTTCATTATTCTTGGGTTGCTTGTATGCCTTACTTGCTAATTGTGTATGTTATTGATTAGTTTATGATCATATGCAATTACATGATATTTGATTACATTTGAAATTGATTTAGCTCTTTAATGGGTGATATTATGCTAAAAGTCTCTGGAATTAGATGAGATAATGCCAAAAGTCCATAAATGTGGATAAGACAAAGCAAACAGTCACAATTGTGAGTAAGGCTAAGTCAAAAATCCATTAAAAATGGTGAGGCAAAACCAAAAGTCTCTAATTATGGGGTGAGACATGTAATACCATAATCTCATAGGCCTCATGCCATAGTAATCAAAGTACTTCGTACTCATTTACATGAAATTTGCAAACATGAGCAACGAAAATCGAGTGTATATATACTAAAATTATTCAACTTTGCCCACATGAGTCAATAAATTCACCCAAAATCATTTTCATCTATACCATATCCAAAAAAATTAGAAATAACCCATTTTGAAGCTTACATCATGGATCAAAAGCCATTACATCAAAATTTCCATTTTTCATTCTCAAGTTGTAGGGGCAAGTTACTGATATAAATTTAGAAAAATCATAACTAATTTTAAAAAAATCCAAATCATGCATATGATAGCTTTCTAGAAAGCTCTAGATGTTAACTAATGAATAAAAATAGTTTAGAAAATGAAAACCCCATCTGAACCATGAAAACGAATGGAATAGTACTAGGAGTGTTTGCTACATCCTAATACTAATCATAAATTTCAAAAATTTGGTTCTCTTTCTACAAAACTCCAAATGAGGTGCTCCTAATTACTATTAAAATATTATGGTGTCTAGTTTATGCTTATAAAATTTTATGAGCATTGGATTTCATTTGACCATTGAATGATATAGAAATACAAACTGACTATATGAACAGAGCACAGACCAAATCTGCAGAATTCTCCCAATTTTGAAAATTCATAATTAGTTCTTTAGAGCTCTAAAAATAATGGTTCTTAGCTCAACAAAAAACCCTCAATGAGACCTATATTCATACCAAATTTCATGCATAAATTTGTCCATTTTATCAATTTGGGGTTTAGGTTGCAAAAATGGCATTTTTTTGTACTAATGAAGGTCAAAATGCACCATATGCTCTTCTACTTATACCACAATCATTTGGGCACGTCCAAAAGGATTAAAATAGCATATAAGGGCTGTCCAAGTGGTCCAAATCCTCATACATCTCAAATTCACTTTCCTACTTGAACTTACATACAAGCACACTAAAGTATATGGATGTCAAAAACTCACATAAGTGTATGGTTCCAATTTCCATTCATACATCATAAATACATGCTTTTATATGTGTCCAAGTATCTATGTCTCATATACATCATTTGTACAAAATTCTTGGCATCAAAATACAAAAACCCTATCTTAATATCAAAAACTCATATTCAAGGCATTTGGCTTCCATCTCTTGGTCCTTGAGCTTCACCTAGACAAAGTTAACTATGCGGGGAAAAAAGTAAGATTCAAAAAATTCTAATAGCTCTTTTACCTTTTCAAACATACATATATGATGCATTTTCAAGCCAAAGAATGCAAGTATGCCATAAAAACTTTTAGAAAACATACATAGCCATTTTTTTCATGTCATATAAGTTCATACAAATCAAACATAGGCTCTAAGGGTTGTTGGTTTAGCCTCACCCAAATTCTTAGGACTTTTAGAGTTGCCTTACCCATTTCTAAGGATTTTTTACTTAACCTTACTCTTTCTTGAGACTTTTGGCCTTCTTTCACCCACTTTTTGAGACTTTTAGCTCTTTTTCACCCATCTCAAGGGACTTTGGCCTCATCAAACCTATTTAAACCATTACACATCAAAACAAGTTCACAAATCACATCATGATACCAAGACACTAAATCAATGGCTATAAATAAATCTTATAGTTTAAATATACATACAAGCAATCTAAGACAAGCAACAAATCAAGAAATACATGTGAAAAAGGTTAGAAAGCTACTTCAAGCTAGAAACTCAAGCTTTCCCCTTTCCCTTCTCCTTCATCCTCTCGGCTAAGCACTCACAATGGGAGGGTTCTTGATTCTCTTGGCCTAGACACATCAAATGAAATACAAATCAAGTTTTGAAACCAATTCTAGCTTTATAAAACTCTAAGCTAGCTTACTTAGTCTTAAATCACTATTACGGTCCATATATGACACAATGAAGTAACCACTTGAAATCATGCTCTTGGCTCCCCATTCTCATTCTTTCTAGACCATATGGCTCCATATAAACTCATTGAAGCCACAAAATACTCAACCTAGAAAGCCAAACTCTATGTTGTCTCTTTATGTTTGAATGGGACCTAAAATTACCATATCTCAAATCAAGCTTCCTAAATTCAATTCATTAGTTCTTCTAGCACCTATAATTCATTTCTAAGCTTCTTATACCCTTGGGACTCTCTCTAGATGCATAATTTTCTACTAAGTCGAGACATAGCACTACAAATGGAACCCATAGTTTGCTTACTTTTTCTTGAAGGGGATGGTTCATGTAAAACTTCCTAGAGATTTAAGGAACTCATACCATGTATTACATAAGCTAGAATATCTTTAAGAAAAATTATATTTTATCATTTATTTCAAAATCCCAAGTTGTACTAACTTGAATTTCTTGCTTCTTTTTTTTATTCCACTTGCCTATTTTAAATTCACATACTCTAAAATGCTTGTAACCCTTGATATGGTCAAAATTCAACTCCTTCTAATTGGGCTAGGTCTAACTGAACAACCACCAAGGAAGACATTAAAGAATAAGCAAAAAGGAAGCCAAGAACTATACCTTATTTGCTTGCTTTCTTAGGGTGCTTCCACTTACTACAAGTCTCTCCTTCCAAAACTCTCTTCTTCTAATTGGGCTAACCTCAAAATAGAACCATATCAGCCTTGGAATCCATAAAAAAAGAGAAGAGGAGGAGAGGAAGAAGCTAGGCATAGAAAAAGGCAAGAAGAAAACATGAATTTCTCACCTTACTCACAAGTTCTCTTCCTTTGTCTTCCTCATGATGGAGTGCCCTAGGAGACTTGTGGAATTTCTTATTTCAAATGTCCAAAGTGTTATTTAAGAGAGAGGCTGAAAAGGAATGTGCTATATGGAGATGATAAATCATTTTAATAACTTTTCTACTTTGCATTTTAGTCCCTCTTCTTGGTTTTTTTCATTTAGGTTCAATTCAACTCTTTTTCGAAATCCATCTTTTTCATCATAATATTTAGACTCTCAAATTTATAAAATAGCTTTAATTTCACTTAAATTGGATTTAAAACTATTTTGAATTGTTCGGTCAAAGTTTCAATCAATCGACAACCGAAATCACTCACTAGAGAAGTTTTAACTATTCCAGCGGTTCTTATGATTTTTAGGGACTCTGAGAACCCGAAAACTCAAAAAAATTTATTTAAAAAGCCTTTTTATAAGTTTTTCAAAAATTTTAAAAATTATGAAAATGTCTCAACTATTTTTGCAAATTTTCTTAACTCTTCTCGCTTAGGTTTCCGGGCATCTTAAGCCTCAAATCTTCATTTTTGAAGGTCTAGTTTATTGCTTTAATTTTATTTGTCTACCATCCACTCAATTTTTAGGACTTCCTTTGAAAATCTTGCATTTCGAGCCTTTTAAGAGAAATCAAATATTACAAGACTAGACCAAAAGTCCCTAAAGTTGTTTTTGCTTTTGATAAAGTCATGTGATCCCTCATGCATGAATATGATTGATATTTTATAGTGTCTCTTTGCATATTGAACATACCATATATGTGTGCTTAAATGATAAATGAGCTATTGGGATTCTTTGAATCTCATTCCTTCTTATATTGTCCCCAATCATGTATAGGTAATCCTTAAGCAAGCAAAGATGTTGAGTAAAGAGCATGAAAAGCATCATTTTGATAATAGTTTTAAGTTTTAATGTATGTTCTTACCCATACATTGATGTATATATATTTTATGGGATGTAACCATTCCCATGTACCTAAAAGCATGAGATTATGATATACAAACTATTTTTGAATGTAAATATGTGATATCATGTAATTTGACTATATAAGTTCGATGATATAATTGTGTTTGATGATAAGTGGAAGAGTGATTTTAAGTTGCATGGCTTTTGGGGCATGCTAGACTAGCCAAATATGTTGTAATTGTCATTCAAAACTTGCTCAAATTGTGACTTAGCATGATATGGCTCAAAATGAACCATTAGAAACCTAAAATTGCACTTTTTGAGCCACAAAATACTCTAGAACCAAAATTAGACCAAATAGACGAATTTTTGGCTAAAATTTGGCAGGCATTTAAAGCTCATCTAAACCTTTTCATAGAATCAAAGAATATTTTTTTAGAGCTCTATAGAATTTATTATGAATTTCTAAATTTGATTGAATTATGCAGATTGGTCTTTGATACTATTCATATTGTCCAGATCTAATTTTTTATATTTTTGAAGGGCCAAACGAATTTATTGGCCTATGAAATTTTACAAGCAAAAAGTCGACATCCTAAGCTTTCCATAGCCACTAAATTTGTATAAATCAGAATTGTGTAGTTTAAGTTATAATTTTTCAAAGTTTGATACATATTATGTACCAAAGTTGTAAAATTGTACATATGAAGCTAAGATCCGAAATTAAGCTTCTTTTTGTGATATCCTAAGTCTAATAAACTTGTTTGGCATAAATATAGAAATTTCTATGATAAAAATATTCATTTGCATACAAATAAATTGAGGCTTTCAGTAACGTTTAAATCCACTGCTAAAGGTGTGAATTTCATTAAATGTTAAATGAAAAGTAAAGCTTATGATTTCTATGTAATTTATGACAATATGACAATTTGCTTTCAAATTTCCTACTATGATCATTTCAAATACTAAAGATTAAATATCTTTTTCTCTTTGAACCTTTAGCAAGATAGAGAACACATGTGAATCTGTCATTAATAATAACAAATACATAGCTTTTCTCACCAAAGTTGTGAGTTAGTGTAAGGTTAAAAAGATCCATGTTAACAATTAGAGGGGCTTGGTAAAGGAGACAAATTCCTTTGGTTTAAAAAAAGATCTCACTTATTTTCCTAATTGACATACATCACATAAGTGATCATTTTCAAAATCTAACTTGGAAAGACTTTTTACAATGTTAAGCTTAAATAGTTTAAATATAGTATGTATGTTCGCACAGCCAAACTTTAATGTCACAACTAAGGATCATTATAGATGAGAGAAAGGCATATTATACTTTTTGAGCTCAATTCACTTAAGTTAAGAATGTAAATGTTTTCAAATTTTTATTATACAAAACAAGATTTTGTTATTGTCATTGATAGTGTAATGCATGACTTAAACATTATTTTATAACCTTTATTACATAATTAACTAATACCAAGTTATGTTTTAAGCCATCAACTAGACATATATTATCAATATAGCAATTTTCATTAAGCTCAACATTACCAATGCCTATGATTTTACATTTTCCTTCATCATCAAAAGTGGCAAATCCATCATCCTCATGATTGAATGGTAAAAACTTTGATGGGTCTTTAATTATATGCTTAGAGTAGCCACTGTCTAAAAATTACTGATATTTTCATATCTTTCCTTTTAAGCATATTTGATAATATCTTAATTTTTCTAAGGTGCCTAAATTTTTTTGAGTCCTTTTAAATTAGTCTTCAGTGCTACGGTGCCTTTTGAAGCCTAAACCATTTACTTTTTTTAGATTTACATTTGTAGCATGCATGACCAAGTTTATCATAGAATAGACAAGTGGAGGATATTGCTTTTACAAAGAAATTCTTATATAAATTCATATTTTCTTTTCCTTTGTATCTAATACCAGATTTATCAAACATGCACTTTTTTTCCCAAGAGTATATTTAGGTTTTCTCCTTTTTTTAATGAAATTTGCTAAATCTTTCATTAGAGAAGCAACTTGTGCTTTTAAGTTTTTGTTTTTTGCAAGAGCTAACTCCAGTTTAGTTTCAAGAATATGAAATTCTTTTCCAACTATGAGTTAACTTAGAGTTAATTCTCATATTTAGAAAACAATTTCTTAAAATTAGCAAGAAATTCATTAAAGATTTCATCAAGTTGAATGTAAAAAAGAAAATTTTCAATTTATACCTTATTGTTCTCAAGCACTATAAATCACATATTTGCAAATTCTTACTCTAACTCTACTTCTTCATCTTTATCATCATCACTCTAAGTTACCGTAACTTTCTTCTTTCCATAAGACTTGATTAGCTTTTTCTTTACATGAAGACATTTTGATATGACATGCCCATTTTTCTCACACTTGTAATAAGTGATTAAAACTTTTTCTTACTCATTTTTTTTTCTTGTAAGGGTTTATCAAGGTGTTCCTTTTATTTTTCCATAGTTCTTTCTTTCTTGTGGCATATTTATCTAATCTTTTTGAGAAAAATGTCATATTTTGTGCATCTAATTCTCCATCACCTTCTTCGATGGATGGCTTTTCTATAGCTATAGCTTGTAAAGCAACTAACTTTCTTCTTTACTCTAACTTATGTTTTTTAAAATGATTTTTCTTTCGTAGGTGACAAGGATGCCTTGTAGTTCATCATAAGATAATATTACTAGATTTTCACTTTTAATAGAGTCTACTTTAGATTGTCATCTTTGTGGAAGGCACTTAAGAATCTTATGATTGAGTTCAAAATCTGTATGTTTTTTTATCAAAAGCCTTGAGACCACTTACAAATTTTGCAAACCTATTATACATTTCTTCAATATCTTCATTCTTCTTTGTGTGGAATAGCTCACATTCATATATAAAAACATTTAGGTTGCTTTCTTTGGCTCTGGAGGTTCCTTCATGAGTGACAGTAAGCTTTTTTCGCATTTCTTATGCCTTCTTGTAGCTATATATTTTCTTGTATTTTGATCCATTGACAACACAAATCAAGATATTTATTACTCAATCGTTGTATTAAACTAATTTGATTTTGTCATTTGTCCATTCATTCCTTGGCTTGTCAACAATATCTTTAGTCATTGAATTTATCTTCTTAGGCATTTTGGGACTATCTTCAATGACTTCTTACATTAGATAATCAATTGACCAAATATAGGTTCTCATTCTAGCTTTCTAGTGTGATATGTTTTCTTGTGAAATATAGTAGTTTGACAGTCAAGAAACCCTCCTAAAAGTAAGTTTCTTTAAGAGTGTAAGTACTCATTTTTTCACAAAAATTACAAAAAAAATCATTTCTCTTGTTTGTTAAGCATAGAAACAAGTAAGATT
Source organism: Erythrophleum ivorense (assembly GCA_026724425.1). NCBI lineage: Eukaryota > Viridiplantae > Streptophyta > Magnoliopsida > Fabales > Fabaceae > Erythrophleum > Erythrophleum ivorense. The sequence continues at coordinate 251,143 of JAIUCV010000766.1, read as the reverse complement.
AACTCTTATATTAATTAATATGTGGTGTGCAAAATTAGTAAATAATAGAAATTTTTTCACAAATGCAACAGTGAAGGATGCTTAAAATGGAGCGAGCAAACATAAAGTGGAGTGAGCTTTGATAAGCAAAGAGAAAAATCCTTCAAAAAATGAAGTTAGCTAAATATACAACAAATGAAAAGAGAGATAAAGAGAGAATAAGTATAATACCAATTTATCCTGATTCAGCCTCATAGGCTTACGTTTAGTCCCTTTAAAATTTAAGGGATTTTTCTTAAATCACAATCAACAAATAGAACTTATAAGTTTTTTATGCTCGCTTCAAACATAGGTTTTCACAAGCTTACCTTATACTTTTCACACAAGGCTTTCTACATCTTACCTTTAACTTATTCTCATACTCAGAGAGTTACAAAATGTAATACAGAGAAAATTTTCACCTTTTACTAAAGGATTACACTAAGCTCAATAAATGTAACTCAAAATGTTTTCTGTGAGAAATAAATGCTTTTGAATGCTTGAATAAATGTTTTGATGAATTGCTCTTAAGACTTTAACATATATATATATATATATATACATTACCAACTCTAGCCATTAGAGATGGACCGATAAGTGCAACCACATTTCGGCTAGAACTAAGGAAGTAGGTCTTTAACATTCAATACTTCATTTTCAGCAACAACTAGTTACATAGTGTATTTTGTTTGTTCAAGTAACCAATTCTATCTAATCTTCATAAATATTATTAAATGTTTACTTCAAAGGCTAGATGAAAGTGTTCACTGTATCTTATATAAAAATATATAGTTGTAAGAGAGAGATTAAGAAAAGATAATACATTTATTCATTTGTTCCAATTGTTTGTCCAAAACCAGAAGCAATTAGTTTTTGCTTTTTGTTCATTAATGATTTTCTTTTAGACACATTAGGGGCAAAATTTTAATGGGCCAAGATAAATGGGCTTTTATATAAAGTTAATTTTAGCATTTGTTATCATCAATATCATAGACAAAGTGAAGTTTTAAAAGCTTACTCAATCTAAGGTCAACACAAGCTTGAAAAAAGAAAATACGACATAGAATTTAGAATAAGTTATACAACTCAACTTTCATCTCTTGTAAGGTTCTAAAAATAAATATTACATAAAAATGACCTATTGTGACAGTTATACCCTTGCTCATCAATCCTATCTGTACTGGAAGTTAGTTTTTTGCACCAACAGATGCTCTTTCCTCCTAATTGGGTTTGACTCTGAGTTAGCTTTTAAAGCTTTTTTTTTCTTGCTTAGACAAAATTGATTTAATCTTTTATCATTTTTAACTTTTTAATTTAAATGACAATATTATTTTTATAAATAAAAATCATTATAAAAGAATAAAAATTGTTAATATAATTATCCTATTATAAAATATAATTACTCAAAAATAATTAAGAAGTCTATACACATCAAAATAAGATGTCTTGAAAGTGCTTAAATTTATCTTTTAAAATTACAGTATCCATTTAATTATAAAAGATCTTATGAATGCCCATAATTATAATAAGGTGTCTCCTAAGAATAGAGATCCCCTATAGTTATTGTAGAGGTGTAATAGGTGAAAGTGAGAAAATGATGGATTTTATTGGGTTCCACTTGAAAAAATATTCATAATAAAATAATGCATACATTAATAATGTCATAGTTATGATCTTTTTAAGATAGGAAAAAATTATATAATTAGTGTAGGTGCACATAAATGGATTCATTTATATACTATCAAAGTGCAATTTAGGAAAAAAGAAAAAGAAATAGATATATATATATATATATATATGCTAAACAAGGTGATGGGAAGGAGAGAGTGTGAATTCTTTGTTTAAGTGATGTAGTTAATGTAACACCATATTAAGATATCATCTCAAATATATCACAAGTGGCATTAAAATACCATTTTAATCAATTTACCACTTGTAGCAACAGAAATGATCGACACGTAAAGTCAAAATAATTTATTAATGGCCAAATGAATCATTTGAGCTTGCTAAATTTAATATTCATTCCTAACACACTTGTTCAACCATAAATAACCCAATTGGAAGCTCAAAATTTGGTTACAAGCCATATTTCACAAAATCATATCATAACATCCATTACACCATAGTTTCCCATAATTTTCCCCAAGCCAATGAGTTTAAATTTTGGTCAAATAGGTCATATGGGTTTACCAACACTTTCTTCTATTCATAATGTACCTAGCATATCAAAAACATCAAAATTCATCATGCATTTCATGGGTTTGAAGCCATTTTCCTTAAAATAGAATTGTTTAGCTCAAGTTGCCATTTCAAATTTCTGATATAAACTTTAAAAATTCATAATTAATTCTAGAAAAATCAAAATCAAGCAAACCATATCATTCTAGAAAATCTATGAATGCCTACTAATGAGTAAAAAGAAATTCAAATTAAGAAAATGGCATTTAGCCGACGAAAATTGATGAAATAATACCAAAGGTCGAGCTATATTACTGGTACTATCATGCAACTTTAAAATTTTGGTTCTCCCTCTACTAACCTTCAATTAGGGTGCTTAAGTACTGCAAAAAGCTTATCATGTCTTGTTTATGTTTGTAAAATTTTATGAGCATTGGATATCATTTGACCCTCAAAATGACATAGAGGAAGAATCTAATCATATGAACAATACTGTTACCATTTCTATAGAATTTTTTCAACTTTAAAAAATCATAATAAATTCTTTAGAGCTCTAAATTGAGTGCTCTTTAGCTTTGTGAAAAGATCTAGATGAGACTTATATTCATGCCAAACTTCATGCTAGGACTAGTTCATTTGGTCAGATTTTAGTTTAGCTCATGAATATGGCACTTTTTAGTGCCAATTTAGGTAAAAAAATGTGCCAAATGGTCTTTTATCACTTCTATGACCATTTGAGCACATTCCATAGCATAAACAAAACATATATAAGCATTCCAAATGGTCTAAATCATCATGAACCTCAAACTTATTATCCCACATGCATAAATACACATTTAATAATAGGCTTTCAAATGCCAAAATCATACAATTTCACATATATGGCTCTAAACCTGATCCATACACTACATTTGCATACTTTTGCAATTGCTCAAGTATTTACATCTCAAAATGACTCATACATATAAACTTTGACACTTAATTACACCAAAAAGCAAGCTATTGTCAATAGATAGTTCCTATGCTCATTGGCTTCCATTTTTGCTTTTTTGGACTCCACCTAGACATGGTAAGATGGAAGAGGGAAGTGGGTGAAATTCAAAAAAATTCAATAGCTTAAATAATCTTTCAAGTAAGTAAATAAGGTATATAATAATGTCAAAAAATACAAGCATGTCATAAACACTTTTAAGAACCATTCTATTCATAATTTCTATGCCATATAAATATGTCAAAGCTAAGAATGGAATTTAACTTGGTTTTAAACTTTTTCAAGAGTTTTTCCACTTGTTTCTTGTTTTTCCTTTAATTTCTATCCTCCCTTCATTGAACTAGCTATGAATCATCCTCAAATCAATTATCAAAACTATAGAAAAAGAGAGGAGAACAAGATTGGTGAAGGAAGAAGCATGAAAAACCATGGATTTTCTTACCTTTCTGCTTGGTTTTCTCTTCCATTCTTCCTCCCTCTTGGTATGCCACTTCAAGAAGCTTAGGGTTCTATTTTGGTGCAAAGGAAAGTTAGCCAAAGCAATAGGAAGAAGTGGGGCATGCTATATATAGGCTAAAGACCCATTTAAGACATTTCAATTTTTCAATTTTGCATTTTGTTATTAGCTTTTTCATTTTAGGCTCATTTCTACTCCTTTTTGGGAATCGTCTTTTCCATCATAAAATTTAGGTTCTCTAACTTATAAAGTGCTTTTAGAATCACTCAAATTAAATCTAAAACCTTCTCAAACGAAAATATCAAAGTTCGAGTCCACTAACGTTCTAAATTATAAACTGGAGGGGTTTTAATTGTTCTAAGGGTTCTTATAGTTTTTAAGGCCTTTGAGAACCCCAAGAAACTTATTTTTCATATTTAAAAATTCCTTCTATGAGTTTTCCAAAAAGTGCCTGAAACTACGAAAATGCCATTGTATCTTCGTTGAATTTTGTTTAATTATTCTGGCTCTATTTTCAAGGCACCTCTAGCCTTGGATCCTCATTATTTAAGGTCTAGATTATTATTTTAATTTTATTAGACCTCAAATCATTTTATCTGGGGGACTTCCTTTTATATCTAGTATGTTTCGTATATTTACGGAGAAACTAGATATTATGTTTCTCACATTTATAGAGGAATCAGATGTTATAGCCTCACACCCACACATAGGAGGGACTTAATTCACTTAGCCTAGACACATCAAACAAGATACAATTTAATCATTAGAACTATCTTTGACCTTACATAAATACTACATAAGCTATATCTAGCTTATGACACCATTATAGTTCCATTCAAGGTATAATAAAGTAACTCATGAAATTCAAGATTTTAGCTCTAATTTTTCATTCAATCTAAGGCACATGACTTTATTCAAACTCATTAAAGTCATCTCCCATTCAATCCAAGGAGCCTAGTATCAATTTGCCCCTTTATGCACAATGGAATCTAAAATTTTTAACTTTCAAAATATGATTTTTTAAATTCAAAACCAATGGTTTGTTTGGTGTCTATAATTCATATCTAGACCACTTTAAACCTTAGAATAAAAAAAACTCTCCCTAAGTGTGTTCTTCCTTTCATGGCCGAAACACACACATACACATACACACTTGCACCCATGGAGTTTTCTTCATTTTCCTAGGGAAATAGGCATCCATAGAGCTTCTTAGATGTTTTGAGAACTCATTTTTACTCTTAGAAATCCTAAATCCCTAGTTATGGCAACTTGCTATATAATGGTTCATTTTGAGTTCTAATTGCTTCATGTGGTTCCTCTTGCCTCAAGACCACTTCTTCTATCAAGTTTAGATTAGAATTAAGTCCTTAACACACTCCCCTTATTTTCACTAAAACTATGAAGGAAAAAGAAATAAAAAAGAAGCAATTATACTTTGAGTTACATACCTTATTAACAAGCTTTTCAAAGATGCTTCCTTATTCTACCAAGAGCACTTCTAAATCCTCTCTTCTCTCCACTGATTCAGTTACCAAACAAGACTGGTCAAGGTATTAAAACCATAGAATAAGAGAGGAGAAGGAGTGGAAAAAGTTTAGAGAAGGAAAAGGAGTGAAAAAGTGTGTATTTTCTTACCTTTTCAAAACTTCTTCTTCCTCCCTTAGCTCCCCCTCTTAGCCTTCCTTAGTTTTGTTCATCATATGAAAAAGTTGGTTGGGAGATCAACCCAGATTAGGACATTTTTATAAGGCCAAATGTCCATTTTCATAAGTTTTTAACGTTGCAATTTAGTCCCTCGTCTTAGTTTTTACCATTTGGATTCATTTCAACTTCTTTATGAAATTTGTCTTTTCCATCATAAAAGGTGGATCCTTTAATTCATAAAATGACTTTGGTTTCACCCAAATTAGATTTAAAATCATTTCAAACCATTCGATCAAAATTTTAGTCAATCGATAATCGAAATCGCTCACCAGAAGAGTTTTAACTATTCCTAAGGTTTCTATAATTTTTAGAGTCACTAAGAATCCCAAAAAACTGATATTTTTCATTTAAAAAGCCCTATTGTGAGTTTTTTTTAAGTTTTCAAAATTACAAAATTACCTCACATTCTTTCATAAAGTTTTCCTAACTCTCTTAGGTTGGTTTTTCTAGTAACTTAAATCTCAAATCCTCATTTTTAAGGGTCTAAATTATTAGTCAAATTTTATTTGGCATCAATTCTTTCTATTTAGGGTACATCCTAGAGAAATTCCTTTAGTTTCAAACATTTTTCGAGTAATTGGGTATTACAGTTAAAATGCAAAGGATAAACACATGGTTGCAAAGAAATTTAAATATTCTTTATACTAGTTATAACATAGAGAGTTATCATGTGCATCAATTTTTGTTTATTGAACTTCGAGGAATTATATACTATGTAACAACATATTATTAGTAAAATGTGGCATCTTTTTATATGGTCTAACCATTTGATAATTGGATATATGCCATCAAATATGAGTGTTGAAACTTGAAACTTTGATTTTAAAAAAGGGAAAAAAAAAAGGTTTGGATTGGATGGAGACACATAAGATTGTAGTAGGATTCATAATGGATGGGTATACAAAGTAAAAGATTGAATGTATTAAATTTTTTTATCAATTCTCTCATATACGAATAATGGAACGGTAAGATTTCATTTATATAGTTGACTTTTTAATATATAAAGTACTTTGAATCTTCTATTGTGTAATGGTTATATTGTATAGATGATCCAAAGTATTTAAAAAGAAAATAAAATAAAAATATTTTAAAAAAATCTTTCACATTAAGGACACACTAAGGAATCCAAACTATACAAAAAGGGAGGCATGATATAATTGCTCCCCTTTATTAGGCCAAAAAATAATAAAAGAAAGCCAAATTAATTAGGAAAAACTTAATATTATGATTTCTATGTTAGTGAAAAGTGTAATTTAAAATAAAAGAGAGAGAAAAAGTATAGGTGTACATGGATCAGACCAAATTGTGTTTCACTTTAGCCTAGTACTCAACTTGGTGTGAGTAGGACCTAATTTGTGATTGGGTTGGGCTAGATGAGGCCAAATCGGGTTGAACATTTTTTTTTTGGAAAAGGTTTTAAAATTTTGAATGTTCATATCCTTTTAATCATTTGACCATTTTAGTCATATGAGCACTCATTTTGAAAGGTCTTTGCAAGATCTATACAATGGAAATGAAAATAATACGGGTTTAAAGGAGAAAATAGAAAGAAAATGTAGACATAAAGTGTAAAATTTTAAAAATCAATAACTCAGAGCTTAGTGGTCTAATTAAGATAATTTTTTTTTGTTTTATTTTAGATAATTTTTTGAAACAGATGTGATGCAAACTTTAAATGTGGTTTGCTTACTTATTTTCCAAAAAAAAAAACTCATTTACTATTCCAAATTTGAGATCTTTACTTTCAAATTCAAAAAATACATATTTTTTTATCTCAATCTTCTTTCGTATGAATATAAGAATCATATTTAATAAGGGTTTGGCAAGAGGCCTTGATCCTTTGGCTATTTATAATTTGTAAAGCATATTTAAAAAAATTTGGCTAGAATTCTAAAATGACCTTAATAATTTTTTTCAATTTAGTCCATATATATATATATATATTACATAAGCATTGTACTTGTAACACCTTAACCTCTAGCTCATACTCATCATGCCCACATATTCATGTACTCATGCTAAGCTTACAAGGGAGATGATTTCTCTACCTTGGTGCTCTTTCTCTAAGGCATATTGTATGGGTAGAGATCCACTTTGAAGTAACGTGGATCGGGTGAGCTCTCTCTCTAGGCATCCTCATGCTCAATTGCACTATTGAGACTTATTTCAATCCCAACTATATGCTTTGAACTCATGGAAAGCAAAAAGGGATTGGAGACATGCATTTTCGTTCTTGGCAGATTTTGCTTCATTTCTGGGCTAAGTTTGAAAATCCATAACTAATTGCAGAAACATCGTAACTACATGATATGGGTCATTCTAGAAAGCTTGAGACGTCTACTTCATGCTAAAAATACTTAGAAGTCTCAGTATCTCACATATTCTACGTTTGACATCAAAATAGTTCACTGGTCAGAGGGGGCTTCTTTGCTGTCACAGTTTATTGATATGGACTTTGAAACTGTCTAACTAATTCCAAAAAAATCCAATACTTGCAAATCATATCTCTATGGAAAGATGTGGATGTTATCTAGAGGATAAAAATATCTCTAGATCAGTTCACCAAGCCAAATTCTCGAAAACCGATGAAACAGTACTTTGGGTCTGGTTGGGTGTCTGATTCTGGACAGGAACTTCGAAATTACACATCTCACTCTCTAGACCTCTAAATGAGGTGCTTCTAGTTCCTACAAGTCATTGTGACCATCTAGTTTCTGTGTATAAAATTTCATAGCCATTGGACTACGTTTGCCCCTCGGATGACACGCTTCTCAAACTGACCAAATGAACAGTGATTTCCAAATTCTGAATTTCTGATGTCAACTTTGAAAAATCATAGAAAATGCTATAGACCTCTAAATGACATGAACTCTAGCTTCCCAGAAATCTCTAAACATAATCTAGTTACATGTCAAATTTCAAAACAAAAAGAGGTCATATGGCTAATCTATGACATCATGTGCAAGAAGGCCCTTTCTTGGCCAAAAGTGGGGTTCATAGGGTCCAATCTTGGTTTTTCTACTTCTATGACTCTTTGAGCACATGAGAAAGCATCTATAGGGGCCATCAATCATGTCTCAATTGTCTAGTAACTTAGGTTGGAAAAACTCACTATCCCATGCCCACTTATGCACCCATATAGCCTATGCTAAAGTTAAGCATCTCACATTAAAACATGCCTCTTCATTCATTATAGACTTCATTCTCATACATTCATCATTCATACATACATTATCTTACAAATACTCTTAGGGATTACATCATTTACATCATTGTCAATTTACATATACAATTCTCATATACAACATATTGCAAAAAGTCCCTTTGTACAGTTCTTCCTTAGCTTCTCTAGCCTCATGCTTGGTGGTGGTTCCCATCTTTAACCTCACTTGGTCCACCTGGCATATTTGGATGGTGGAGAGGGAGGGTGAGATTCATGGAATCTCAGTAGTTCAACTCTCATTCAATCATACATATATCGCATACAACAAGTCTCATTATGCATGTATGGCATGTTAGCATATAAAACCATGATGAAAACATTTAAAACATATGAATTGGCCATGCATAAAGGAAAAACATTCTCAACATGTGAGTAGGCCACATATAATATTTAGAAGCTTGCTAAGTACATGGATTAGTCACCCATTCCCTTGTGGCTTTTGGATTTGCCTTACCCATTCTTTAGAGGTCCTTAGACTCAACCCTTACTCTTTGGGAGTCAACCTCACTTTTGGAAGACCTTTTACTCTTGTCTCAACCAACTTAGGGGTTTGGCTCATCCTCACCTTGGCTATAGGGTTATTGGATTTTCCATTTCCTCAAGCAAACCAAAACAAATAACATAAATCATCATTTCAATTCATAACATATCATCATGCTAACACACTTCTCATAGCTCATATCATTCATACACACAAGCAAGACAATATAAGCACACAATTATGCATGAGAGAAAGTAGAGAGAACTACCTTGTTAGCTATTCACTACTTGCTCTTTCAATTGTCTCCTCCCTTGAGGATTTCACTACCACTTCTAGATGGGAGAGCTTCTCTTGAGCCTAACCACACAAAAGCATGAAATTAATTCCTTAATACTTGATTCTTAAGCTAGGGATTACTTCTAATCAACTCTACTGAGCTTCTCAACCTAGGTTTCTTCCTCTCACTAGAGCCCATTAGCTATTCTCTCTCTTTTCTCAACTCTTAAGCTCTTAAGAAAGGGGAAAAGTAAGAAAGAGAAGACTATATACTTCTAACCTCTCTCAAGAGTGATTTCCCACTCTCTCTCTTCTGAACCAACCTCAAGACCTAACCATTTTTGCTATCTAAACCGTAAGAAAGAGGGGGAAAGAGGAGAAGGGCAACATACTAAGAGGAAGCCATGAGAATCCTTACCTTTCTTGTCCTTTCTTCTTCTCCTCAGCTTCTCTCTCTCTCCTCCGCCCTTTTCTCTCTCCTAAAGCGAGCTTGAGTCGGTTAGAAGAAGAAAGAAGAGATTTAGAAGTTTTTAAAAAGTCAAATTCTCTTTTTCTCGCTTTTCTGGACCGCTCTCGCTATAGCGAGCCATTGCCCTCGCTACGGCGAGCCCGTGTCTGTTCCAGACCTCTGCCTTCGCTATGGCGTCGCTACGGCGAGCTCGGGTCTGTTCCAAACCTTTGCCTTCGCTATGGCATCGCTACAGCAAGCAACTCCCTAGTTTTTGTATGGAATGCTGCACTCGCTATAGCTAGGAGCATATTCGCTACGGCGAGGGGGCATTCTCGCTATGGCGAGAAGACTTAGAAAATTCTCAGCCCTTCGAAAATTTTCTAGCTTTCTCTTTTCCTTTTCTTTTCTCTTTTCCTTGGCTATTACAGTGCTAGATTGGCTAGCACAACCAGCTTAGCCTAACTTTGTCTTCTTTTTTTACTAGCTAGCCTAATTTTGGACAAGAAGCACTAGGCTGACTAAGTCAATGAACACTTCTGAAAAAGAGAGAAAGGAAGAATCTAAGAGTGCAGAGACAATTTTGTTCACAGCCAGCTTAGCCTAACTTTGTCCTTTTTTTTTTCTTTACTAGCTTGACTTGATTTTGGACAAGTAGCACTAGGTTGACCAAGTTAGTGAACACTCTTAAGAAAGAGAAAGAGGGAGGCAAGAAGGGAGAATATGAGAGTGCAGGGGTAATTTTGTTCATTTATGAAGATAAGGAGAAATTTTTAGTAGGGTTAAATAACACAAAAAATGAGCAAAAAACTATTAGTTCAAAGATGAAGTTTGGTGTTAGCAAGTTGCAAGTGTGTAGAGTATGATAAGGGTAAATGAATATCTTAGGGAAAATTAGAAAGAAGGACCTAAACCAATAAAAAATTATAATTAGAGACCTTAAAAATTGATATTACTCTGTAAGACCAAATGAAATATGTTGGACAAATATGCCTTTGCTTTGTTAAACAAGCCATTCGAATCCAAATGCTACTATGCCTTTCATTACTTATCCTTCGATGGTTTCTCCTACAACCTTTAGTGAAAATCCTTAAATAGTTTTCCAGTGGATGGATATCCTTTTAACTACTTGTCCCTTGCATACCAGACCTAGCCTTCAATGGGTTCTTCCTAGCTTACAAATTTGTGGAAAGCTATGAAAGACCACAGTGGAGAAACTCTATATTTAGACTTATAGATATGAAATTCCTGCTGGATTTGGGTGAATACTATTATATAGTAGATATTGTTGATTTTTTTGAAACCTGAATTTGGGGTAAGTTTTGAATTTAGAATAAGTTTTGATAATCCAGTAGTAACACTAGTAATGGGCCTAAAACTCGATAATAAATCACAAGGTCTAAAATATAAGTAATAAAATTCCTTAAATCCATTAGCAATGTCCCTAATCCCGGTATTAAAAGTTCTAAAACTATAAGTATGTTATATGAAGTCCTTAAACATAGTGGTAAATTTCCTTAAATATAGTAGTAACACACTTATACTTGGAAGTAAAGTGCCTACAAGTCAATAATAAAAGATAATCCCTAAAACTTAATAGTAAATGTCCTCAGACTCAGGAATAAGTTTTTAGATGTGGTAGTAATGGTTCTACATGGTTCATAGTAAATTTTCTTAAATGGAATAGTGAGACACCTATACTTAGTAGTAACATGGCTAAAACTCAATGACAAAGCACAATCTATAAAATTTAGTTGTAAATATCCTGAAATCAAGTAGTAACATCCTAAGCTTGGTAGTGGGGGCCCTAAATCTAAATATCCTTAAACATGGTGGTATATTTCCTTAAATGAAGTAGTAACACACACCTAAACCTGGTGGTAATGGGGCTAAATAAATGTATGAACTGTTAGTGGAGGGTGAGTATAAAACCTGCCATAATCTAGATGTCCTAATTTGATTATGTGAAGCAATCCATACGATAAGCACAATGCAATCTTAAAACTCTTCATATAAAGTGGGTAATATAGATTATACAATGAAATATTGCTTGTGGATGTAATTAAGTGGCTTGTAATTCTTTGTAATATAGTAGTAAAGTAGATATGATCCTAAAGGCTAGTTTAGAAATGTTTATAGGTATTTATCCTTGTGCTATTTCTTGATCATTGGTTTTGCTTTGCTTTGCTTTGTTTTGTGCCCTCATGCATGCATTCTATAAATCCTTGACTCATTGAGTCAGAAGGTTAAAAGAATATGGCTTATATTATGATAAAATTATGTTATGTTCTAATGGCATTTAGTTTCTAAAGTTAATTGCAACAGTTTAGTTGTATATGATACTGTGTATAGGTGGTATGATAGAAAGATCAATTCACCATGCTGTTCAAGATGCTAAAACCTAAAAAATTTATAGCGACGGACCCAATTATTACCGTCAAATATGTTGAGTTGCCCTAACAACCAAATATATAAGTGAACTACTTTGAACATTCATTACTTGTTGTGCTGCGTTTATAAAACCTAACTTTATTACATCACTTTCGTTGCTCAGTGATGACTATGGAATTTATTTGATAAAATATTTGCAATTGTGGACTAGGGAACTAAATCTTGAATGGGGAAGGCTTACCATGCTAATATATACTTCGATTTGGGCTTTTCTTTCATTATCTATTATAGTTTAATACTTGGTGACCTATAGGTAAATGGTTGTGGTTTTCAAGAAGAGTTGGATGAGTTTTATGTCCAACTCATGTGGGACTTAGTGAACCATACATTGAACAAGTGTTAATGACAACAAACCAAGGAAAGCAAACTAAAAAGACATGATACATTGATTGTTTCCTCCCTTAGATTTTATAGTATTATGTTTATGGATAAGAACATTCTAATGTGAGGATTGTAATAGAATGATTGTAAATATTTAATGCTTATGATTATAATAAGATTACAAAATTTCTTGAAGTTCTTTTTTCTACTACTACAATAGTCTATTTTCTTAAGATCTAAGAAGTCATATCACTAAACTTAGAATTAATGGTTCGAAACTCAATTATCCTAAACATGGTAGTTAATTCCTTGAAGTCTATTAATAACATCTTTAAAAATTGTAACAACAGACTTAAACCACACTAGTAACTATATCTTGAAAGGTCTTTAAAAGTAGGCATAAATTTTCTTAAATATAATAGTAACACTCCTAAACTTCGCAGTAACTACCCTAAAACTCTATACCCTATAAAAAGCCTGAACATGGTAGTAAATTTCCTAAAGTCCAAAAGTAATGACCCTAAACTTTGTAGTAGTACAATTAAACCTCGTAGTAATAGTGTTAAAACTTTATATTCTAGAAGATTCTTAAAAGTAGTGGTAAATTTCTTTAAATCTACTAGTAATACCCCTAAACTTAATAGTAATTGCCTTAAAGCTATGTACTCTATAAAGAGCCTAAACTCAGTTAGCCTGAACATGGTAGTTAATTTCTTGAAGTCTACTAATAACATCTCTAAAATTTGTAATAACGAACTTAAACCACACTAATTACTATGTCTTGAAAGGTCTTTAAAAGTAGGTGTAAATTTTCTTAAATCTAATAGTAACACCCTTAAACTTTGCATTAACAACCCAAAAACTCTATACCGTATGAGAAACTTAAATATGATAGTAAATTTCTTGAAGTCTAGAAGTAATGACCCTAAACTTTATAGTAGCATAGCTAACCCTCGTAGTAATGATGTTAAAACTTTATATTTTAAAAGGTTCTTAAAAGTAGTGGTAAAGTTCTTTAAATCCACTAGTAATACCCCTAAATTTCATAATAATTGCCCTGAAGCTATGTACTTTGTAAGGAGCCTAAACTCAGTTAGCCTGAACATGGTAGTTAATTCCTTGAAATCTACTAATAACATCTCTAAAATTTGTAATAACGGACTTAAACCACACTAGTTACTATATCTTGAAAGGTCTTTAAAAGTAGGTGTAAATTTTCTTAAATCTAATAGTAACACCCTTAAACTTCGCAATAACAACCCAAAAACTCTATACCATATGAGAACCTAAACATGGTAGTAAATTTCCTGAAGTCTAGAAGTAATGACCCTAAACTTTGTAATAGCACAGCTAAACCTTGTAGTAATGATGTTAAAACTTTATATTTTAAAAGGTTCTTAAAAGTAGTGGTAAATTTCTTTAAATCCACTAGTAATACCCCTAAATTTCATAATAATTGCCCTAAAGCTATGTACTCTATAAAGAGCCTAAACTCAGTTAGCCTAAACATGGTAGTTAATTCCTTGAAGTCTACTAATAACATCTAAAAAATTTGTAATAATAGACTTAAAGCACACTAGTAACTATATCTTGAAAGGTCTTTGAAAGTAGGCGTAAATTTTCTTAAATCTAATAGTAACACCCCTAAACTTCGTTGTAACAATCTTAAAACTCTATACCCTATAAGAAGTCTAAACATAGTAGTAAATTTCCTGAAATCCAAAAGTAATGACCCTAAACATTGTAGTAGCACAACTAAACCTTGTAGTAATGGTGTTAAAACTTTATATTCTAGAAGGTTCTTAAAAGTAGTGGTAAATTTCTTTAAATCCACTAGTAATAGCCCTACACTTCATAGTAATTGCCCTAAAGCTATGTACTTTATAAGGAGCCTAAACTCAGTTAGCTTGAACATGGTAGTTAATTCCTTGAAGGCTATTAATAACATCTCTAAAATTTGTAATAACGGACTTAAACCACACTAGTTACTATATCTTGAAAGGTCTTTAAAAGTAGGCATAAATTTTCTTAAATTTAATAGTAGCACCCTTAAACTTCACAGTAACAACCCTAAAACTCTACCCTATGAAAAGCCTAAATGTGGTAGTAAATTTATTAAAGTCTAGAAGTAATGACCCTAAACTTTGTAGTAGCACAGCTAAATCTCGTAGTAATGGTGTTAAAACTTTATATTCTAGAAGGTTCTTAAAAGTAGTGGTAAATTTCTTTAAATCCACTAGTAATACTCCTAAACTTTATAGTAATTATCCTAAAGCTATGTACTTTGTAAGGAGCCTAAACATAGTAGTAAATTTATTCAATTTGTATAATAATATCCTTAAACTTTGTAGTAATGATCCTAAAGTAACTAGTAACTATACTTTAGAAAGTCTCTAAAAGTAGTAGTAAAATTTTTTTAAATCAACTAATAATAACCCTAAATTTCGTAGTAATGGTCCTAAAACTATGTACTCTACAAAGAGCTTAAACATAGTAGTACATTTTTTCAATTTATATAATAATATCCCTAAACTTTGTAGTAACAGTTCTAAAGCGACTAGTAACTATACTCTAAAAGGTCCTTAAAAGTAGTGGTAAGTTTCCTTAAATCGACTAGTAAGACCCTTAAACTTCATAATAATTCATAGTAATGGCCCCTAAAACTATATACTCTGTAAAGACCCTAGACATAGTAGTAAATTTTTTGTGTAATAATATTCCTAAACTTTGTAATAATAGTTCTAAAGCAACTAGTAACTATATTTTAGAAAGTCCTTAAAAGTAATGGTAAATTTTTTTAAATCCATTAGTAACACCCCTAAACTTCGTAGTAATGGCCTTAAAACTATATACTCTACAAGGAACCTAAATAGAGTAGTAAATTTCTTAAACTCACATAGTAATATCCTTAAACTTTGTAGTAATGGGCATAACTTGGTAGTAACAAAGTTGAACCTCATCAGTAACAGAGTTAAACCTCATCAGTAACTATACTTTGTTGATGTCATTCATTCTTAACACCATACTTTGGCTTAAGTGCTAGTTTTGACTTTAAATCATGTAAAGGCATGCACTTATTTGATGCATCACTTGGTATAGTCTTCACTTTATAGCCTACTATATGGGATAAAATTAGTCAGTTTAATTGACTTCAAAGCTCCATACCCGTGTAAGGCATAGGAAAGTGAAAATAATCAGCCTATGATATGTAATAGCAAATCATAATTTTGAAAGTGAAAATGCATGTCCAATATGTCAGCATCCACTCATATAAGGGAAGGGAAAGTTACAAAAAAAAAATGTCATAGTAAAGGAAGGAAAAGTTATAGTAAAATCTCTAAACCTTGTAATAAAGGCTTTAAAAATCAGTACTAATAAATACTACATACACATATCACTTATAACATAAAAAGCTTTATTTTTATTACTAACATAAGGTCAGGCATTACTTTCCTTACAACTAACACAGATAAATATTACATACAGTTGCTAATAGCCCAAAAAATTTGGACTTTACTTCATTTGTAACCACTATAAAAAACCTTAACATATTACTAATGCATGTACAAAAAAATGAGCTATGTTTGCCCCTGTATAAAAGAGAGCCTAACTTTTATATCTTCAAAAAATAAGTTGTGTCTACCAATGTACAAAAAAGCATAACTTTTAGGCCTTCAAAAAATAAGATGTGTTTGCCTATATATAAAGAAAGTTTAACTTTTATATCTTTAAAATACCACTAACTACTTCCTTCACAAAAGTCATAAATAAAACCACTAGGGAGCTACTTTTATAGCATTAAGATAAAGAAGGATTGAGATTTTTGCACCTAACCTGATTATGGCCTGCCTCTTGGCAATGAGAACACCAATATTAAACCTTGTCTTGAAATTATGATTCATGTCATTTTTTCTATAGTCTCTCAGTTGAACGACTTGTGATGGGTAATAGTAGGAAGGTGTTGCTAACGTAATTATTAATAGAAAGATTGTTCATATTTAGCATATTATGGGTCTTTACAAGGATCATTGTATTCATATAGATCTTTTGTTATGAGCTCAATAAATAGCATTTTTTCACAAAAGAGTACATATTTTGATGCATATTCTTTATTACTGCATATGCATGAGGGCATGGGGTGCCAAACATTTGCCATGCTTAACAAGTACACTCTTTTTATGTCACGTTCACCCTCAAATCATTTCTTCTAGTTCAAATTAGGAGCCAATTAATCCTATAGTGTTATACTATCATATTTTTAGCCTTAGCAACATTCTCCTTGAGCATTGCTTTAATCATCAGACCCACCCCATTTATCCATTTAGCCATATCTTCCTTGCTAACATATAGCTTTTTAGCTAACTTCTCCTGATACTTGTTAATTAAAACACAAATATTATCCTTCCTCTCTTTCACTATCAATGCATTAAAAGATTCTACAAGGTTAGTTGTAATATGATCCCATCGTTGGTATGAAAATTTGGATAATGCCCACCTTTCAATATTAGTATATGTCTCTACCTATCTAGTCAACTCAAGGGAGAATGACCTTAATTTTTCTAATGCTTTCATGTAGTTCATGTCCAGCTAAGTATACGTAATCCCATCTGGCAATTTCAATGCATTATCCTTACACTGTCTTCTCTGACGCTTGCAAACTTTAGAGAACTCACTATTAAAGTTCTCCTTTATGTGTCAATATTAGAATGCATGTCTTTCCCCACCAAACACTTCTATTACTGCACTGATTATGGCATTATGGTGATTTGAAACTAAAGTAATTTTCATACAATTGGTTAATTCTTTAATATTTTGAAAGAACCACACCCAATCATCATATGTTTCTACACCTACAATTGAATAAGCAAGTGAAAATAAGTTATTGTCTACGTTATATATAGAGGAAGCTAAGAGAGTCCACAAGTATACCCTACTAAGGTGACAACTATCAATGTATAATATTAGTTGTGAACCAAATATGAAGGCATCTGTACAACATCCATATGCAATGAAAAATCTCTCAAAATGTTTATTCGTTGATAAAATCTACCTTGCAATAGTTTCTGAATCTATTTTCATTAAACGGTTGCACAACAAAGGGATTAGCACATACAATAGGTCTATTGGCCTATTGATGTCAGCTAAAACTTTCTCCTTGCCCTTCCATGTTTGATAGTAACTCAGTGTTAATCTATATTCTCTGAATAGCTTAATGTGGATATCATTTGGTGTTTTATTTTTAGTTGATCTTAAATTGTCAACCATTATAGATGCCACTACGTTTGTCCTTTACTTATGAGATACTACCAAGTTGTCTTGTGCTAAGTGCACATATTCACCATAAAAGATTTGCACAGTTAGAAAGGGTGTACTTTTAGCCATTGCATATGCTATTAACTTCCACTTGCATTTATCCACATCACACCTACCAATCATCTTATAAGGGCTATTCTTCATAAAAGCGTATCCAAATTTATAGGCAATGTTATATAATGCTTGCCTGAATTCAATAGTATTTGGAAAAATCTATCTAGACCCAACAATCAAATCTGTCCATTTGGTAGAATTTAACTTAAGCATTGGTGTAGAGGCATTTTGTATTGCACATAGATGAAGTATAAGTTCCTAGTTCGAAGGAAACCCAGCATTGGAATGAATTGAATTTAAATTCATTTTGCATTTTGACTCAATTAATATTTTGTTAGACTAAGGAGAGACACCAAAGTATAGAAATTATAACATACAATAGATATTTACTGGACAAGTTATAAAAGGCTAATTTTTTACACTGTTATTGATTGGAATGGTGATGCTCTAATTCGTTCCCCGTTAATTATATATATGTGCACATTGATCATTGTATTTGATCAGTAGTTGCACACCATTGTTATCCATCATGTCTAATAGTTGAGAGGCATCAAATTTTAATGTATATTTCAATTGCATCTCATTGTCATCAAATCCATGCATAATTTTATTATTCTTATTAGTTCTTGCAATGACATTCCTTCATTTATCAGTCTTTCACCTGTTTGACCCCCTCATAGTGGATCTTCCTGCTTGAATCCCTTAAAATTTGTCTATCCATATGAAAATAACAAAATAACTCGCATGACATATGATTTTCCATCCTTTGATCATCACAACTACACCTAAAAAAATAAAAAATAAAAAAATTCAAGCTTATTTATCATTTTTTGAACTAAAGTAACAATATCAATGGGAATAAAGTTAAAAGTAGGTAGTAATATTCCTACAAAGAAATAATAATATTTTTAATAATTATTACATTCTTTCATATAGTCAGAAACATAAATAATTGTAGTAAAACTACTAAAAGTCCTTGTAACTCCACCACAAATACTTTATATAATGTAAATTATCCTTAACAAGCACAAGAAGAAGACATGGCATTAATCATAGGGATTTGAAAGACATAGCATATTATAAATTGCTACTTACTAAATCTTATAAAAAGGCCTTCAATATTAGTAGATCAAAAAGTCTCTCTAACTCATTCCATTCTACTCACATCATGACTGTGAGGAGCTACAAATAACGAGACTGGAGAAAAAACTTGTGGAATGACAAAAGGAACAAATGACGGGTGGAAGAAATGGTGGGGAGGAAGGATAAATAAATGAAGGGATGATGAATTGAAGAAATAAGGGGAGGAAGATCATGGAGAAAGCTATAACTAGTGAGGAACAAAAATGGCGAAAGAAGAAGAATCGACGGGAGCAAATTATGTGGGATTCAAATAGCTTTTGACAGAGTAAGGGCATTTTTGTCTATCACTTTTCATTTGGTCTTGTAAAATAATATCAACTTTTAAGGTTTCATTATAATTTGTTGTTCACCTGAGTTCTCCTTTCTAATTTTCCCAATATCTTACTGTATTTTTCTTCTAACACTTGCTCCCTTGTAGGCCACCTTTCAAACACCATAAGACCTCGTTTCAACAGTTAATATTTGCTTTTCTTTATAAAGGTATCATAATCATTAAGTCCTTTTAAAATTTTATCGGCTTGAAGTATAATAGATATATGCCTTTTGTTCTCTCATTATTTTTTTTAGCTATTGTCAAAAGCTTAAACAGTGGGCCTATTGCATATAGATATATGCCTTTTGTTCTCTCTCATTATTTTTTGTAGCTATTGTCAAAAGCCTAAATAGTGGGCCTATTGTATATACACGATAAATTGTGTAAAAGACCTCAATTTATTTGTAGATTTTTGTGATACACAACAATTAATTGTGTAACTAGATGAATCTAAGCTTCATGCTCTAATTGTAATGAAGTAAAAAATGGTAGCTTGAACTTACAACAGAAAAATATAGAATAAGTGAAGCATTGGCTAACTGGTTTGAAGGTGGCAAAATTATTTTTTTCTTCAAGTTTTTTGCTATTGATGATGAAGGGTAATTTTCAGATCTTGTAAAAAAGAATTAGGTCAAAGTCATCGAGGAACCAAAGGCTTTGTCTAACTCCTACATTTATGTCATGTTATAATTTATAATTCTTTTAAATAAGTTTCTAATACTTTGAAACTTAGTAGAAACTAAGAAATATTGTTTAGCTTAAAACGGTCTTAATGAGCCATTATATTATTATCATTTTTCTCAATAAAATTTATTCGTATTTCAAACAATATTTTTCATTCTTTTATAAAGGATAAATTATGGAAAAAATTATAATTAAAGGCTTCATATTAAAAACATTTATTAAAGATCTTAAAATTTATAATTATTATAAACAATCTAAAAGCAAAAATTTTTAAAATTTTAATCTTTGCAATCTTTTAAAAAATTTTAAAATTTAAAATTTTTTAATACAAATATCTTCAACCAGCAACCCCGTTTTTCATTTTTTCTAAATTATATCCTGATCTTATGCCTTGTTGCTCATTTCAATGACTGCACTTGTATTTGAGTATATATTCAAGAATTTAAGTAATAATTTTGTTTCATGAGAACAAAATCGGTGAGAAGAGAGGACAAATGGTATCTGCCACGGTGTCACCTACCACTTTGGTGGTTGTCGCGTGGGCGAGCCCGTTCTTGTGCAAGCAGCAACCACCAGTCACAAGAACACACAAATTTTTACTTTCGGATGATTACTAATACTAACGAGTGAGAATGATGAGCTTATATGTTGCATTCCCAGTTCTATAGTGAGAAGAATACGATGGGGTCGGATTGCGAATGCGAGTGGAATGCCGTGAAGGAAAGGGTTTTAGAAAGGGTGAAGTGGTTCCTTCAACGAGAAGAACCTCCTTTGTATTGGGTAATGGAATTGATCGAATATCTAGGCTCTTTGAATCTTCGGTTACTAAGCCCTGAGATAGCCGAGCTTTTGGTCTCTCATCTCTGCTTCGATTGCAACCACCCCTCTCTGTGGAAGTTCCTTCAGCAAGCTCTTTCTTCCTGTCTCCTCTTCCCACTCCAAGTCCTCTCACTCCTTTCTTCCAGGTTCTCCCACTGCTATTTTTATATCTATTTTAGATTATTTGATTTTCATTTACATGTGTAAAAGAAGCTTGCTTGTGGGGTTTAGTATATATCTCCTTGATTCCTGCATCACATTTGTGCTTTCTTTTTCTTCGTCTCTTTTAATAGCATAAGCACATTAAATGTATATCTCTCAACGTTTCTGGTTATGATGCGCATGCAATGCAACAGCAGCACTGGATTGTAAGTGTTAAAGATTTGTTGCATGAGTGGGTTTGGACAATTTGTAAAATTTGTTAACCAGACTTGAGCTGAAAGCCTGCGATTCAAACTTCCAGTGTTGCTTTGTTTCTTGTCAAGGCATTTAGCTGAGGTGTTGTGTATCTGTCATCCTCACAGTTATTATATATATTTCCCTGCTTGTCTTTCACTGTTGCTTTGTTTCTTATCACGTTATTCAGTTGATTTGCATCTGTTATTTCGAATTTCTGGACACTATTCAGATGCTTTCCCCCCCCCCCTCTCTCTCTCTCTTTTCAGTATCCTGCAGTTTGGTTAAGTTAAGTTATTGATTTCTGATGCTTTTGCGAGATGCTTTCCTTCATTAACCTCACATCTTATTACAGGATAATTCCTCATCGACATTGTCAACCAGAAGCCTATAGGCTCTTTCTTGAACTTCTCCGCCAGTATGCATTTTCATTTGATCCAACTGCGGCAGATTCTTGCAAATTAAAGTAAATGTCATCTCTTCTTCATTATTGCTTGAGTGGGGGTACCCTTTGTGCTATGATGAGATAATATCTATTTGCTTCAGGAGATAGCAGTACATAATTACAATCTTTCTTATTTAATTTTTCAGATGTAAATGCTTCTGAAAATTAGTGAAGCGCCATTTCTGTGTGTCCCTACGGATGATTAAAATATTTTTTTGATAGATTTTGGTGCGTATCTCTATTGATAAGTCAAATATCTACTAGAAAGGCCAGATTTGCTAATTTTGTTCATTTCCCTAGAAACTAAGTACATATCAAACATGGAGGTTTTGTTATCAAACGTGGAGGTTTTGTTGCTTTCATTTGTACTTTTCTGTTTAACAGAAGTACATATATGAATAAGACTTATTTAAAAATAATAAAAGGAAATCAATCGTGAATCTGCTCTTGGTATAGAATTGATCATCTCTCTTCTTGTTAAATCTGCCATCTATCATTGTGCTCTTTAGGTGATTACTCACCCTCACTCGTGTAACTTCCTTCTTTCCTCTTCGGAGAAATCTTTCTCTAAAAATTAAAAAAAAAAAAAGAAAGAAAGAAAAGAAAATAAAAGATACCTTGGATGATTATGCACTCTTGGCTTATGATCTATAGACATTTAGTCAAAACAGTTTGTACAGGTCTTAAGACTTCAATATTTTATTTCTTCCTCCACATTGCCCTTTTCTAACAATGGAGACTCGAATAGGCTAGAGTTGGCAAATGGATATGCTTAGTTGTTGCTTGATACTGTCTGAATACACATTTAATCAGTGGTATAGTATTCTAAAAGCAGCATTTCTGTTTTGCAGGATAATAAATTCTGTTGACACTGCCCTTCAACTTTCTCAAACATATAACATTCATGGTCTGGAGCTTGGACATGTATTTGTGCTGTTCTTTTACAGCATTATCATTGCCTTGATTGATAGCACATTAGATGACTGGGGAATACAAATGAAGCTCTGTGAAATACCATGTTTGAACTCCAAAAGCGACCAGTGTATGGACATTGATCCTAAGGTGATTCACAATGTCAAAAGAAGTGAATATCGTGAACGGATAAGGAAAAGAAATTCCTTCATGGCCCTAGAGGTTTTGGAAAGACTAACAGAAAGCAGAAAAGCAACAATTCTTCTGCAGTCTGTTCTCTTGAACATGTATCTCCTCATACTCTTTATATTTGGTCTTTAAGCTTTTGTCTTGATAGTTCAGTCTAATGTTTTGTAAACTATTTGACTCCCGGAAAACCTTGCTTCTAATTTCTTACATATCTACCATCTGAGAAACCAGAAGCCAAAATCAGCTTTTAGCCTGACCCATTGAGCCCCAAACAGTGATAACATCAAGTTCAACCTTTGCCCGGCAGCGCAATAATGCAGCAATAATGATTCACTGAGAAAAGACCCTGTTAAGTTTGCACTCTGTACATTTTTTTTTTATTTAAAAAAGATATTATTAGAGACCAAAGAATTGGAGTAAACTTTTGGATTGGGGGGGGGGGGGGATAGGATATTGTTGGAATCTCATAATTAGCGGCTCATTATGGGCTCATTCATCTTATGATTGTCCCTTGTTTATCACATGGGATTTTAGCATTATAGTCAACCTATTTCTTTCCTCTTTATTCCCATGTATCATGCTATCTTTATTATGTATTTATTCCCTCATTTTCCTTCTTGATTTCTGAGATTGGTTGGCTGATTCCTAGAGTCAACTATTTCCGTTATATGTACTGCTCCTATTTCAAAATGAGATGAATTAGAATAGACTTCTAAATTCCAAAATTCTACATGGTATTAGGCCTATGGCTTGTATTCTCTAAAATTCAAAATTTGGCCAAAAATATGGCCACCCACTTTGAGAAGGTAGAAACCTCTCATGAAGTTTCTGCACAGAATGGCAAAACCACCTTTTCTCCAACGTTTTGAAGCTGAACTTCACATTCTCTTGCCATGAACAACAAGAAGAAAGTAATGCACCCCATTATTGTGTCTAGAACCCAAATTCTGGCCAAAACCCAGAGTCTAGATGCCATCCTTTGTTCCGGCGATTCTATTGACGAAGCAGTCAATGAAGAAAAACATGGTTGAGTTAGTCAAAGAAGCAAATGCTCTCGCCTTTGGGGAGCATACACCTACTGCAAATTAAAGAGACCTGACCTACATTGAATGTAAGCAAAGCAAAAGCAAACCAAGTCCACTTGCCAAGGGAAGTTGTGGGAGATCGACAATTTCAATAGTCCCAACACCATTCTACCTCCTAAGAATGCTCGTCAAATCTTATGTCGTCACCCAAGTGCAAAAGACTTTTTTTTCTTTAAGGTTGTTCACGGGTCAAGACGAGTTGTACTTCTACTGATGCTACCATACTAGAGTTTGATGTAATATATTATTTCGCTCAAAAGGCTTTGATCACACACATCTCTGGGAAATGGAAAAGACACATACCTAAAAAGTGGACAAATTAGATAATCCGCTCATCTGAGGTGGAGGATTCATATCTATCTTTCAGGCTTGGAAAAAACTGGAGTTGGTGGGTTGAGGGAAGGAAAAAACGTTGCCCTGATGGGTCTAGGATTGGTTACGTTTGTTTAAATCTATAGTACGCTCACTAGGTCGCTTGTCCTTATTGTTGGTGCCATAGGTATTGAGATAACACTAACTTGAGGGAGGTGCTCGACCTAACATTCTCAACCCATATGAGATAGGGTAGCCGCCTAGATTGTTATTGATGCTAAGCCTGTTAAGCCACATATGGAGGGATGCCTCGCTGGTTAGTCTACAAAGCCAAGAAAGAGCATGAAAGAATCTTGGAGGCCAAGATAGAAAATGGAAGTTTTTGTGGGAAACTTTGAGTACCTTCATTTAGAACAACCAATATACCAATTGGACCACACCAAGTGCCCTTAAGCACCTTGTTAACCAAATGCACAAGGCGAGAAAGGCGCTCACCTACAACCTCACCTGCCTCGGCTTAACCGTACTACCCTATGGGAAAGGTTCGCACCCAATGGACTTAGACTTGGCTAATATTAATATGGGAAGGGGACAGAGATGTCAATAAGGTCGGGAATGATAATGTGAATGGGAGTATGTATAGAGAGGCTAGTACGTATGGGTTCAGATAATGATACAACTCTTGAGATCGGGCCTAGATCTTTGGATTTCTTGTTGCCTCCCCGAACACAAAAAAGCTCATGGAGCTTTATATCAGGGCCGGTCTGTTTAAAGAGTAGAACGAGCGGGAAATTGACTACTGTGCAAAGATGAACTCTTTTTTTTTGAATCCATTGAGAGCATATTAACAATAATCCTTAATGCACTGAAAGAGAGGGAGTCTCCCACCCTAACTAGGAGTTGAGCCTATGACCGACTAACCTTTGTGATTTGATTATTTATTCGAAGGCAGACTTGGACTTCTTTCCTTGGACTAGGCACCAAAGCAAGCAAGAGATTGAAGTGGAGCATGGGAGACAGGAAGTATTGCGAAAGAAGGAAGAAGGGACGCCTCATTCCATTGAGCAAGAACCCTAAACTAAGAGTAGGGCAGACGAAAAGTCGACAAATAGAAAAGCAAAGGCTTGTACATATAAAAGAAAGAATTTTAATTAAAAACCTATATAGAATTTGATTTTTTCGCAGCCCTAACTCAAGTTTTTGACTAATTCACATTGCCAATTTTCAGCTCTAAGCAAGAAGAAGCAAACGTAGGGTGGTCATTGGTGACTGCAAGGGATGTGAGTGCACTCTGATCTCCGACCTTCCTAGGAACCAAGCAAAGGATTTACTTTGCTAACCAGCTCTTATCAGCTTAACTAAAGTCTGTATTATAACAGAAGTGGAAAGGGAAGTAAGTTTCCTTTTTATGAAGTTAAGCAGAAAGCAGATGGACGCAAGTGCACTAAAACAACTAAAATAGTAGTTAGGGTTTCCTTGTGGAGTAATGACGGTAGAGCTTTGTCAATTCATGCTAACTTAGCTTGTGGTAGGATCGTGCACCATTGGTCCCGAGTGTGAAGAGGAGTATAGGGCAATTCCACCAGAAGGGGTAGTGTAGCTCTTGAAGATATCATCAATCAGTCCAATGGGCACCTGAAGGCCTAGTAAGTACCCAGTATAATTTCCTTTTTCCTTTGCTCTCTAGGGCACAAATGATATAAGAGAAGAACGTAATAGAAAATTATATATATAGAGTTAGATGAATAATTGTCCATATGAGAAGATTCGGCTTAAGTCGGTTACGGTAAGCAAGTCTATTAGCATAGAAAAGTAGAAGAATAAAGAGAAACAACTGTGATAAAAATAGAACTAGTTGAAGGGTAAGATCAAAGCTCCTGGGGAAAAAATCTTCTAGGTAGGTGTGGCTTACCAAAAGAAGAATACATGATTGAAGTGAAGAAGTATAAGTTGGGTTCAACAAGAGTGATAGACTGACCTTGTCTTTTTCAAGCTAGATCTTAGCCAAATGAGCCTGATCGTACCAAGCTTTGATTAGATCAATGGGACTGACTTAGAGGTATAGCAACTGCCAACTCAACTCTAGAAGAAGGAACTCACTTATTAGGGGGCTAGATTTACTAGCTTGATGTTGGAACCTCAGTATGGGGGAAATAGTAGTAGGACGGATATGCAGAACACGTTGTCTGAGTAGAATAGAATTTAAGTAGGAGTTGGAATCGAATAGCAGGCATGAACGCTATAAGAGAGAATTTTTGAGTATAATTAAGATATATAATCTATATTCATTTGACGATAAGTAAGATAATCAAGTCATTGCCCTTCGAAGTTGCATTTCTAGTAATGCCAAGGGTATGGACTGTTGATAGCATGTTTTTATTTTTAGTTAATTCCATGGCCACTTTTCTAGAATTTCCCCCATTGTAAAAGAAAAGTAACTTTTTTTATTTATTTATCAGAATACGAATGAGGTAAAAAAAAGCCATCATTGGGGCAAACAATGCAATAGCTTTGGTTAGAGTATTCCATTTTTGTTGCTTTGAATTGCTGGCTTTCTTTTATGAAGAGTTGGTTTTGGGGTAAACCTTTCAAGAGGCACTGTTCATTAGTGATCTTGTGTGTATACTCCTAGAATAGCAGAGAGGAAAAATAGCTACTTATTGGAAATGGTTAGAGCTATGATGTTTGGGATCTTACATTAGATGAGTCTTCAAAATCTGCGTGGATTTGCCATTCTCCACAAGGAACCTTAGCGGCTCGCTCTCTTTTTAGGAAGGTGCCATTTTCTGCTGGACAAACCAACTGGGAGGGGCCCGTTCTCCACTTCTAGGTTTACTAGTTCATTCATAGCTCTTTGAGAGAAATCTCACCTTGAGCTGAGTTGAGTAAACAAAAAAAAAAAGACTTGGTTCACCAACAAACCTATCAAGAATGAGTGAAAGCCTGCTTCAAGAATAGAGGATTGGAACGACGAACAACATCACTAGTAGGGTTTAAGGCCCTAGAAGAGAGTCATCTTTTGCGGAGCTAGCTGCAGCCTGACTCCATTTTATGCTGGCATAAGCTCCAATTTGACTGAATGAGTAAACTCGAGTTATTTCTTTTAGGTCACTACTTTTTGTCAGAAACCTTTTAGATCGATCAAAGCTCTTGCTTGGCCAATGTGTGTAGGGTCCTGTCCCTATCCCTTATGACTTCACGTCTAAAAGCAAGAACTTAGGTCTACTATCAGTAGCAGTTGGGTAGGAATCGTGGTTGACTTCTGTCTTTTACAACTAGTTCTTTTGTTCCCAAGGTAGAGTGAGATTGCCTTCCAATTTCCTTTGGGTGAGGAGACTGGAAAAGGCCACTACAGATCCAATTGCTTTGACCGCTACTACAGCCCTTAGAGGGGCTACAGTGGCAAATTGGTTGGCCTAGTTAGAACTAGGGTGGCTAGAAAAACCTCCTCTTGGTCTTCTCAAATTATCATAAGCGGTGATGTACATGGGAGAAGGAGCCAATGGGTCCTTAGAAATGTCAAGGGCGCATAGCGTGGATAGGGGGCAGATGTTGAGGGTTTTGTGAACTCGAGAGATATAACGATTGCCAATAAGAAGAGTTTAGTTCAGGGCTTTGATATGGGGAGATAGCTTACCATTGGGTAAGTCATCATCTGAGAAGCGGTTTAAAGAACCAGCTCCTAGATTATGCTCAGTTAATGCTTCAGGATCATTTAAGCAAGCAAGAAAGGCATCTGGGATTGATGCCACTCAGCTACTCGTCTGGTAGATGTCATGTAGATGTAAGAGAAGCCTAATGTTTCGGTGACCATTCTAGAGTTAAGGTTTAGTTAAGCTAGCCATTGCTATAGAATGTACCTTGTTGTTAATAGGTAATAACTTGATCAATAACCTGGAATAGAGAGATCCAGTAGCTGTCTCGATAGCTTGCTAATGACAGACCTGAAACTTAACTAATACGCAAAACTAAATGAAGCACAAAAGGCACTAAATTGCTTTGCTTGCATGGAAGGCAATTGCTTTAGATAATGCTAATCTGGGGATTGATTCCAGTAATGGCATAAACGTCTCAGAAAGATGTGATATGAAATGAGATTTGGATCTAACCAGTAACCTTGCATTCAAGCTGAATAAAGTCTGTCTAACTTCTTACATGCTTTTACACACGCGCCGTGTACAAAAAGGTTCCTCTCGACTGTATAATGAATTGCCTTCTCTGTATTGATGCTAACCTGAGCTAACTTTGAACCTTACCATGTTAGCAGTACACTTTGTACACGAAGCCAGTTCTGTGCTTTGCCTTACAGAGGTTCAAGAGGACAAATAGGCTAAATGAAAGAGAGGTTATCTTGACTGTCAAGAAAGCATTATCAGTACAGGAAGCAAAGAATGCCCAGATGACTTGATTGTACTAGCCTTATTCCATTCCGGTATTGTAATAAGCTAGCTACACCACTCGTTCAAGAAGTTTGAACATTGGCTAAGGAGTTTCTAGTCATGAATGCTAACAGAGAGAATGGACTTGATTCACCTTTGTCTACACCTACATGTAGCGGGAATGTAAGATGCCAATCCCCCTACTAAAGTGCCTTTAGGTGCAATTCAATCAATAGCTAGCTTCCAGCTAGTTCTCAATCCAGTTGGGAGATTAGGAATTAGGAAAAAGGTAGGCTCTATTACTTATGGGGGTACCCTCTTTCCGGTCAGATAGTCTTTCATATCACAGTGGGTGGGGATAGTTTTCTTTGTTATCACCTCTGTTATTCTGTGGTGTCTGTTAGTTCTTCCTAAGATCATAAATGAAGCCATCAGACTTGATCAGAATTTTTGTCAAGCCCATACAGTGTATTACAACATTGGATCAAAACTAAGCTTGAAAATAATGAATGGTTACTGTTATTGATGACAAGGAACCAATTTCAAGCCACATTTGAAAAATACTTTGGTGGTTAGTGTTAAAATATATATGTATACATATATACATTGGTGGTTAGCATGAAAAAATCATACATTGATGGTTAGTGTAAAAAACCATATGTTGATATTTAGTAAAAACCAAGATCTCTACTTTATAGTAAGGATGAGGAGAAGATGTCCAAAATTAAGACCCTTGCTACAAAGTGAGAGAAAGAAAACAACAAATCAGAAATCAAAATAAAAATGCCAAGAATGAAAAGGTTTGGCAATCTTAGCTTCAAGCTGGGCCCAACTTGAGGGGGAGTGTTAGAATCTTGTAATTATTAGCTCATTATGGGCTTATTCATTTATTGGTTGTCCCTTGTTTTTCACATGGGATTTTAGCATCATAGGTAACTTGTTTCTTTCCTTTTTAGTATATATTTATTTCCTTGTTTTCTTCCTTGATTTCTGAGACTGGTTGGCTGGTTCCTGGAGTCAACTATGCCAAATGCTATAGATAATTATGCAAGATGCTAGTTATGCCATCCCTTGTGATAAGTGAGATATTTTGTACCTGCATGAGAAGCATATGTTACAAAAGTGATATAAGTTTTATAGAAAATTGCTAAAATGTTCTTATAAGCATAAGCAAAATAATACCATCTTCTGTTGAATCACTATCCTGGAGGAAGAGAAAATAGCAGTATTACTTAATGCAATGGAAGCTTATTCTTAAGACTAAGGGTTACTCTTTCAAATTTAAGTTTCTTGTTTGCTTCCTTCGAATGAAAAGAAAACAAATGAAGAAGTGCTGGAAGTGGGAGCTTGTTACTTCAGAGTTGTGTCACATGACACTCTTTAGATTGAGATATATACTGTGTTTTACTGATTTTTATGTTGTTTTATAATTAAACGAGGAGTCAGTAATCAAAATAACATATACTCAGCAATGAAATTATATGCTGGGTTGTTCTTTACTGGATGGTCAAACTTAGGCATACATCTGGAGACTTGTTGACCTTGATCACCAACAGAAGAATGAAAGGAGGAAGGAGTGAGCTAATGCAGTATTGAAAGGCTAAGTAAATGCTTGGTGTTGGGCTTTTATAAATTGTTAAACAATGCTTAATAGGCTTGGTGGAACATAAATTGTTTCAGCGTGGAGATATTTTGGGTAGTGGTATTTGTTATGAAGAGCCTGTGCATATTCAATAGTTTCTAGTTATGATCATTCTTCTTGTCTAGCCATGCATGAGGATGACATTCTAGTACTTGAAGTATTTAATTTAGTATTTTTTTTAATGCAATGTTTGCATGCATATCTTGTATCCATTTATTTACTTGTGTAATGGAATATAAGCTGGGGAAATTGACTAATGTTGTTTTCTCTTTTGTCATTCATCATGTATGATAGGCCAGAAAAATTCAATTGCCTCCTGCAAAGGATCCAATTTCTTGAATCCCCTGAAATAGCATACTCAGAATTAAAATTAGCAAACCAAGTCCTGACAAAAGTGGCTGCCAACATTCGTAGAGTTTCTGATTTTGAATTCCACCTAAATAAGCATCAGCTGGTTGGGATTCTTGTTGATGTTGGATTGTTTAAGACGTTGGTGAGATGCAACTACTCATCTTGTCAGTCTCCCTGTTGGGTTCCTTTTGATATATATATGGAGAATGCTATGGATTCTAAACAACTTCCTACCAAATCAGCTATTGATGTACTCACACGTAAATCATCTCACAAACTTTCCTTTAATTTATTCTTGCTTACTTTCTGTTATAGTTTGTTTTGACTGTATATTTTTGGGAAGAATTGATAAGGATTCATATCTTTTTAATACTCATGACCTATTTGCAGGAGGAATCAAGACACTACATATATTTAACCAGGCTAGCTGGCAGGAAACTTTTCTAGCACTTTGGCTTTCAGCCCTTCGGCTTGTGCAGAGAGTTGAGATTGATTCAGCTTAGTCTTTTGTTTACTTGGAAAAATTTATCAAATGAATATTTTCTCCTTCATGGTTATTGCAGGAACGTGATCCTCCTGAAGGCCCTATTCCGCATCTTGAGGCACGTCTTTCTGTACTTTTATCTATTGTTCCCTTGGCAATTGCAAATGTTCTAAAGGATGAAGCTGAACATAATTCATCTTCTGTTCAAGTATCGTTGGTATCTGAATTCAGAAGTGAAATGGAGAGGAAGAGTGATGACACTATGAAACATGGATTGATTTCATCTGTTCAGATCCTCAGTCACTTTTCTAGCCTCCTATGCCCTCCTGAATTAGTTGTTGGTGCAGCTAATCATGCAGCTACAAAAGCAGCTTGCTTCATATACAATTCTATGAATGGAGAAGATGGTTCTGGCACTGGCAATCATGCTTGTACTTATACAAAAGCAGGTTACTTTGGAAACATGCTAGTTACTTCCATCTATACTAATTATAACAAATTCTAATTAGTGTCTTACTATACATGGGAATGAATGTAGTTTCTTCATGTCTTTTTGGTCCAAAATCTCAAATAGTTTTGAACTAATTGTTACCTTTCAGGTGGCAACTTGAGGCATCTCATAGTCGAAGCTTGCATTACAAGAAAATTAATGGATACATCAGTTTACTTTTGGCCTGGTTATGTGTCAACTTCTGCCATGTCATTGCCAGATGCATCACCTGTTGAAAAATCTCCATGGTTAACATTTTTGGAAGGAACACCATTAAATGATTCCCTAATAAATTCCCTTATGGTGACCCCTGCCTCAAGGTTTGCTGTGCCATATTTAATTAAATTCTTGTGTCACAAAACTGCTGATTATTGATTCTCACAACTTTTCTCCTTTCCTAGCCTGGCAGAGATAGAGAAGTTATACTATATTGCATTAAATGGGTCAGAGATGGAAAGGCCTGCAGCTGCAAAGATCCTTTGCAGCGCATCCCTTAGCTGTGGATGGTATATTCAGGTAATATGTCTGAGCAGAGATATTGGAAGTAAAATGTACTCCGACAATTAGGATGTGCTTTAGTCATTTGCTTGATTGTATAAATTTTTTTATTGTCCAGTATCACGTTGATAAGGGTTTACTAATCTTGTCATATGTGTGCGTGCGCATGTGTGATATACTCTAATCTTAATTTTAAACTTACCATTTAATGAGTCCTTCATATACCGTTCACTATCATTTTCCAAAAAGTCTTCAAATAAAAAGATGTTAAACTATACCATTATTCCCGCCCAACCAAAACAATTTGGAAAGAACACTTATATGCTCTTGTCAGGATGGTGCTTCTAGTCCCTCATTCCATCATTTCTCTTTGATTGTTTTCTCCTTTTTATTCCTCTTGATCATTTGTGTCCCATCTTGCTCAAAGATGTGTCCAAGCTGGAAAATAATTTTCTATTTTGACACATCACATACGAATCCTTTGTGTGTTGTGGCACTATTGTTGTCCGATGCATGTCAACTTGCCAACAAGTCTAAAAATAGGTGTCCAAACTTCATAGACAAAAGCTCAAGTTGAGTTTGTGGATTTTCTAAAATACAAAATTTCTTGTCTCAGCTAGTAGCTTTTATATATTCCATAATTATAGATGGGTTTGGTGCTTGAGTTTAAGCAATTTGAATCTCTCAAATTCCATGTAGAATGCTATATTGAGAGTCTTGCATTTGCTGTCAAAAACATATGGAACCCTAGGGAATCCGTATGGAACTATTTAAGCTGTTGCTTATTTATATGTAACAAGTCTCGTCTTGGACAACATTTTTCCAAATTTTTGACCTAGCTTAGAGATAGATATTGGATCCGATTAACCTCTAAAAAAAGAAGTTGCTTAAAAGTTGGAACAGCATGTAAGAGGTGCGTCTATAGCATCAAGTTAAAATGCCATTTATGTCCTCTTTTCCAGCTGTGGTAAGAAAAAAAAAATCTAGTTTTGGATAAAATGAACAAGTTGGCAACCCTTTTTTACACAGTATGAAGAAAAGAGGCTCATACCTTTTTATTTTCTTTTTTCCTAAATGAAAAATTTGAAGAGCTTTATTGCTTTTAATTGATAACATTAGGGGCTGAACGTTATCTGTTTAAACTTCCACTAACTCTTCCCCCTTTGGAAAATAGCTCTCTGTCTCTTGGCTGCATTTTGTGCTTCTGGATAAATGAAAGAATATTTCAATTATTGATATCTTGTTATCCTTTAGTGTTTCTAAAGACAAAAGTTGTCTCCTTGGCAGGAGCATGTGGTGCATTACTTGGTCAAGCTTCTTCTTTTTCTTGTACCTCCTAGTCATTCTGGATCCTGGAGCCATTTGATTGATAATATGTCCGTGCTAAGTGCTGTTCTCCTTGGAGTTTCCTCTGTTGATACAGTTCATATAATTTCTCTGCATGGTCTAGTAAGTGAATCACTTTTATAACTCCTTTAGTGACTGTACGTATCTTATTGTCCTTCTAAATTCTTGCTGTCGTAAATTAATCAGGACACAAATTTTTGGGTTTGCTTGGCAGCAAATTTGATGTAACTCAATTGTAATTCCTGCTGGGGATGCATACTGGCTTATAAAGTCACCTTAGATAGTTTCTCTATAGTTCATTCATTATAAGCTTTATATATATATATATATATATATATATATTTTTTTTTTTTTCTAGTCACATTTGAAGGTCAAATGTTTTTAAGGATTCAGAAATTCTTTGTACAGGTTCCCACAGTTGCTGCTTCTTTAATGCCACTTTGTGAGGCATTTGGGTCACTTAAGCCGACATTGAATAGCACTGGAGATGATCCCTCAATATACATGACTTTTTCTTTAGCATTCCTTTTCCTTATTCGGCTATGGAAATTTTATAGACCCCCTCTTGATCACTGCATTACAGGAGGAGGAGCAGTTGGAGGTGAGCTCACTCTGGAGTATCTTCTGTCCTTGCACAATAATCGTGTCTTGTCTTTCCAAAATGAACTGAAAAGCAATAAAAATAGCTCTGAATCTGCTTTCCTTAAACCTGTATACATTGATTCATTTCCAAAATTGCGGGCTTGGTATTGCCAATACAAATCTTGTGTTGCTTCAGCAATTTCTGGTCTTTCTACTGGAAATTCTGTTCATCAAGTTGCTAATAGGATTGTAAGTATGATTTACTGGAAAATGACTAGAGGTGGGGCCTCATCTAGTAATTCTTCATCATCAACAAGCAGTAATGCATGTGGTCCCTTCATAAATGCTGGTGAAGATGGTTATCAAAGACCTATGCTTCCTGCATGGGAAGTGCTGGAAGCCCTTCCTTTTGTCCTTGAAGCAATTTTAACTGCTTGTGTTCATGGGCAGCTGTCATCACGGGATTTGACAACAGGTCAGTGAGGTGCTGCCTTTACTTATCTGTGAATCAAGTTTTTCTTTTCCATCATTTTGATCCCATACCTCTCATGTCCCTGTAAATTTAATAATTTTGCCTTCTGATATTTCTCCTTTTTTTTTTTTTGGGGTCAGCTCTGGACATTAAGACTTTGCCTGGTTAGTCATAGTTTATGTACTGAAAATTTGTGAACTCTCTTAAGCTGTCATTGTTTTTAAGTGTACTATAACAACAGGGTTAATTTATGAAGAAACAGAAGCTTAAGAATTCTGAATACTTCTGATAATTTTATTCATATGGAAGAAAGGATTAAATAGCGGCTATGGTGACAAGTCAATCATTGGAGCCTTAGAGCAATAAGAATACACAAAGTGTAATTAAGAGAAATTCATATTATTGAAACCCAAAAGGAAATAAATCAGGAAGGTAAGAATTATGGTAGATCTGATTCCATGAAATCAGAGCAATGAGTGCAGGTCTTAGAGGATCATATATGACTAAATGGACAAATTTCCACACTCCCTTTTAAGCTGGGGAGTAGATGTTGATTATCCCCAATTTGACTCCAAGTTCTTCAAATTGGACTCGAGTTGATCCTTTAGTAAGCACATCAACAACTTGCAACCTTGTAGGGGTATGATTAAGTATCTTAGTGTCAATCTTTCCTTGATATAAGTGTTTATCTATTTCCACATGCGTAGTCCTATCATATTAGGTTGGATTCTTTACAATGCTTAGAACAGCCAAATTATCACATAACACCTTCATGGATAGGTCACAATCAATTTTTATTTCCTTGAGAAGTCTCTTTAACCATGGGCCTTCACAAATACTTTAAGCTAATGTCTTGTATTTGGCCTCAGCACTACTTCTGGCAACCACATATGATTTTTTACTTTGCCAAGTAACTAAATTTTTCCATACATAGCTACAGTAACCAGTGGTGGATTTTTTATGGGTGATAGAACCTGTTCAATTAGCATCACAATAAATTTCAATCTCATAACTTGTGCCTTTTTGAAAGAAGATCCCCTTTCTAGGAGTCATTTTAAGGTATCTCAAGATTTTGTAAGTAGCTTCAAGATGACTCTCAGTAGGTTTATTCATAAACTAACTAATGACACTAATAGATAAGTTAATATTAGGTCTGGAGTGAGTTAAATAGATGAGTTTGCCTACAAGCTTTTGATATCTTTTAGTATTAATAGGACGGCTCTTTGAGCAAATTTTATCTTGTAATTAGAATTCATTGGGGTATCTACAAGTTTGCACCCCAGCATCCTTGTTTCACTCAAGCGGTCAAGAATATACTTCCTTTTGGAGATCATAATTCCCTTCTTCCACCTTGCCACCTCAATTTCCAAGAAGTATTTTAATGTGTCTAGGTCTTTTATTTCAAATTCTTCAGCCAATGTCTTCTTCAAGTTTTCAATCTCATTAGCATAATCTCCTGTCACAATGATATTATCTACATATACAATCAAGATAGCCACTTTCCCATTAGTGGCACATTTAGTGAAAATAGTATGGTTTGTGTATAGCCTTGCCTTTTGCAGCCAAAGTAAACTTCTCTAAACATGCTCTATGGGATTGTTTAAGGTCATAAGAAGACTTATGGAGTGAAGATATATGGGTCAAGTCTGCCTATCTTATTTGCTGATAATCTTTTGATACATATAGGAGATGAAAATAATCAACTGAATGTCTAATCCCTTATTAGGTGCCGAAACAACTGGGATAATACTAACGAAGAATCAAAACAGAATAGGAAAGACATAAATGCAAAGATAAATACAAAGAAAATAAATAAGGAAACTTTAAATAATATGAGCCGAAGGTCTCTATTGGAATGGGCCGATACTTAAGCCCATTATTCTTTGGGTTTATTACTCCATCTAATACTCTGTTCAGATTTGACACTATTGTCATTTATTTGCTTTTATATTGTTTATATTATAATCTCTTATTTTCCGCCACTTAATTAGGGGTTAGATTTGTAGTCACTATCTCCTATACGTATCAGTATCTCTTGATGAATAAAATGTGCGAGTATTCTCCTGGAAAGTTTCATGGTATCAG
Source organism: Erythrophleum ivorense (assembly GCA_026724425.1). NCBI lineage: Eukaryota > Viridiplantae > Streptophyta > Magnoliopsida > Fabales > Fabaceae > Erythrophleum > Erythrophleum ivorense. Next base: position 214,600 of record JAIUCV010000766.1, on the reverse strand, counting down.
AGCCGTTGCTCTATGCAACCAGGAGACATCTCGTTCGGCACCATAGGGTCGTCTAACGCCATCGGAAATTTCCGCCCTTCTCCGTCGAGTGTGGGCTTCCCACAAATTATGGCTGTTGACAGTCTTGATGAAGGTAATGAGAACCAGACAAGGACGCTGCTGCTGCCGTTGACGCACACGCACACGTCTCCCACTGTACTAGTTTCGAATGATGGTCCCTCATCTCTCCTAATCTTACATAGGCTCACAGAGAACAATTACCTACTATGGTCTCAGAATATGCTCATGTTTATCCGAGGACGTGGGAAAGAGAAATACATTACGGGAGAGGCAACCGAACCTGACTCTCGTGATCCAAAGCATGAAATATGGGTATCTGAGAACAACACCGTTATGACATGGCTAGTAAGTTCTATGACTCTTGAGATTAGTAGCAATTATATGTTGGCCACTATTGTTAAGGAAATCTGGGATTCTGCCAAGAAAACTTATGCTGTTAAAGAGAATACAGCTGCTGTTTATCAGATAAAGAGGTAATTGAAGGCTTTGAAACAAGAAGACAAATCAATAACGCAATACTTTACCTCCCTGATGCGTTTGTGGCAACAAATTGACATGTATGAAGTGCATAACTGGACATGTCATGCAGATGAGACTTATTTCCGTCAATTAGTTGAAAGGGAGAGGTGCTATGAGTTTTTGTTGGGTCTACATGACCAGTTTGAAGAAACCAGAGGGAGAATTATGAGCATGAGGCCACTGCCCTCTCTTGAAGAAGCAGTGAATACTGTGAAGTGTGAGGAGAGTCGAAAGGAATTAATCCATGGATTCTCTTCCACTCAGGGACCAAAATCATCTACACTTGTGGCCAGAGGGAGTCACGGGCCAGACCTAAGGTGGAAAAAATCTGGCAAATGGTGCGAGCATTGCAATAGAAGTGGACACACCAAAGCCACTTGTTGGAAAATACATGGCAAGCCACCACATCATAAACAAGGGACCAAAAACAAAGGTAGAGGGCTAATGGTTGGAACCAAAATTGGTGAGAATGCTCTTAACAGTGAAGAAATGGCTATTTTGAAGAAGCCACTGGAGAAACACAGCCTTCAATCTTCACAAAGTGAGAAAAATTCTATCCCTTCTGTTACCTTGGCACAAGCAGGTATATATCTAACCACTGCTCTTCACATTTTTATTCAACCTGAGGCTGTATGGATTGTCAATTCTGGGGCCACTGACCATATTACTGGATTCAAGGAAGTTTTCAGTAGTTTCAATTATTATTCTGACCATACTTGTGTCAAAGTGGCAAATGGAACTTATGCTAAGGTTCTAGGTGTTGGTACAGTGGTTATCTCTGAAACAATCATGTTGAAAGATGTTTTGTATGTCCCTGAGATTAGATGCAGCCTACTTTCTGTAAGGAAAATTACAAAACAGCTGACATGCACAGTAACGTTTTTTGATGCAAATTGTATTTTTCAGGATTTGGCTTCGGGGAAGGCGATTGGCAATGCTAAGGAATGAGGAGGACTCTACTACTTGGAGTCAGAGTGCAAAGTGAAAAAGAGTGAGAAAGTTGATGTCTTTTCCACTAGTTTAAATAATGACATAATGTTGTGGCATTATAAGTTAGGCCACCCCAGTCTTAGTTATATGAAGTACTTGTTTCCTAATTTGATCAATAAAGTTGACATTCCCTTGTTTCATTGTGAATATTGCCAATTAGCTAAACATGTCAAAAATCATTATTCTCCACATGCCTATAAACTCGCTCATCCTTTCTCTATGATTCATAGTGACATATGGGGGCCATCTAAAATCACAACAATTTCCAAGTTCAGGTAGTTCATAACATTTATAGATGATCACACGCGAATAACTTGGGTTTTTCTGATGAAAGAAAAGGCTGAAGCATTACAAATTTTTCAGAAATTTTATGCATTTATAAAAAATCAATTTGACACATCTATTCAGATTTTACGAAGTGATAATGAGAGAGAGTACTTGAACTCAAATTTTCAAAAATATCTTAGTGAAAATGGGATTCATCATCAAACCACTTGTGTGCACACCCCACAACAAAATGGGATAGCTGAATGTAAAAACAGACATCTTTTAGAAGTTTCAAGGACTCTCATGTTAACTAATAATGTTCCTAATGGTTTTTGGGGTGCTGCGATATTTACTTTTGTATATCTCATTAATAGAATGCCATAAAAAACCTTACAATTTCAATCCCCTATGCAAAAATTGCAGGAAAGTTTTCCTCACACACATCTTATTTCTTCCATTCCCCAAAAGGTTTTTGGATGCACTGTTTATGTTTACAACAATAATGGAGGAAAACTAGATCCTAGAGGTATAAAGTGTATTTTTCTAGGTTATTCACCTACCCAAAAGGGTTATAAGTTTTGTGAACATGGATGCCAAGTTTTGTGAACATCTCTTTTACTACCCCAAATTAACCATTCAGGGGGAGAACGGGTTAGAGGACAATGAATGGCTAATTTGTAATGGCTCAGCTATTGATTCTATACAAAATTTGTCACCTGAACTTGGAAATCCCACGACACACCCTCAGATGTCACAAATTTCAGATTCTGTCCAGTCACCTGAACCTAAATTTATTCTTCTAGATTCTGTCCAGTCATGTTATCCAATACCAGATACTGAAATTGCACCTTTTGAGTCAGAAAATGGACCAAACAGATTGGAAACCCACTGTCAACTATTATTGATGATGATAACAACAATATAGGTACTGATATACCTAAGACAGGGGTTGAGCAGCCTGTAATGCAGGAGATTTCAGTATACACCAGGAGGAACAAGGGTACAAATCAACAAGAGAGTGAGAGAAGGGAAATACCCATTTCCATGCAGACCCAATAATCCAACCAAGAGACAAATCCTGAGGATCTCAATTGGCCCATTGCTATTAGAAAAGGGAAGAGAACTTGCACTAAACATCCAATTGGCAAGTATGTGTCCTATGAACATTTATCTAGTAATCTAAAGGCCTTTGTTGCTAATGTGTCAGAAGAAAAGATACCAGAAAATTTTCAAGAAGCTATAGCTGATCCAAAGTGGAAGGAAGCAATACAAGAAGAGCTGAAGGCTCTTGAAAAGAATAGAACTTGGGAGATAACAAACCTACCCAAAGGGAAGGCTGCTATTGGTTGCAAATGGGTATTTACCATTAAATACAATCCTGATGGCACTGTAAGTAGGTACAAGGCTAGGTTAGTTGTCAAAGGATTCACACAAACACTTGGGATTGACTACCAAGAGACTTTTGCTTCAGTAGCTAAGTTCAACACCATCAAAGTTCTACTTTATTGGCTGCCAATATGGATTGGCCTTTGTACCAACTGGATGTAAAAAATGCATTCTTGAATGGTGACCTGGAGGAAGAGGTGTATATGGATGTGCCACTTGGCTTGCAGAATAAAAATAATACTGCCAAGGTATGCAGACTACTTAAATCACTTTATGGCTTGAAGCAATCACCTAGGGCCTGGTTTGAGAGGTTTACAAGGGTTGTGAAACAGTTGGGGTATACACAATGCCAAACGGATCATACATTATTTATTCGACATTGTGGAAATAAATGTTCAATACTCATTGTTTATGTAGATGATATTGTAGTGACAGGAAATGACAAGGGAGAAATTGAAAAGATGAAGAAGAAATTGGTTGCAGAATTTGAAGTAAAGGACCTAGGAAGGCTAATATATTTCTTGGGAATGGAAGTTGCCAGATCAAATAAGGGAATTAATGTCTCTCAACGTAAGTACACTCTTGATCTTTTGAGAGAAACAGGAATGTTGGGAGTTAAGCCCGTAAAGACTCCTATGAAAGCTAATTACAAGTTAAGCTTGAAGCAAAAAGGTACTCCGATTGACAAGGAGAGGTACCAAAAACTTGTTGGAAAACTAATATACTTGCCTCATACTAGACTTGACATTAGCTTTGCAGTGAGTGTTGCAAGCCAATTTATGAGTTACCCTCGAGAAGAGCACATGAAAGGAGTTTATCGAATCTTGAAATATCTAAAGATGACACCTGGCAAGGGACTATTATTTGCAAAAGGGGGGCACAAGAGTGTAGAAGTTTATACTAATGCTGACTGGCCAGGGTCAGTGATAGATAGGAGATCAACTACAGGCTCTTGTACTTTTGTCTGAGGAAACTTAGTGACATGGAGGAGTAAGAAGCAACCAGTGGTAGCAAGAAACTTTGTAGAGGCTGAATATAGAGTTCTAGGAATATGTGAAAGAATGTGGATTTTGAGGTTGATGCATGAACTTAAGATGGAGGTAATTACTCTTATTAAAGTTTGGTGTGATAATATGGCTACTATTGGGATTGTTCAGAATCCGATACACCATGATCAAACAAAGCATGTGGAGATTGACCGCCATTTCACCAAGGAAAAGATTGACACGAAGATAATTGATCTATCATATATCCCTTCCAATTCACAAATTGCAGATGTGATGACCAAAGCACTACCACGAATCAAATTTGATGAGCTAAGTAGCAAGTTGGGAATGATAAATATTTATTCTCTAGCTTGAGGGGGAGTGTTGGAATGGGCCGATACTTAAGCCCATTATTCTTTGGGTTTATTACTCCATCTAATACTCTGTTTAGATTTTACGCTACTGTCATTTATTTGCTTTTATTCTGTTTATATTATAATCTCTTATTTTCCGCCACTTAATTAGGGATTAGATTTGTAGTCACTATCTCCTATATGTATCAGTATCTCTTGATGAATAAAATGTGTGAGTATTCTCCTGGAAAGTTTCAGTCTCAGCTCATTCCAATACTCTCTTTCAAGTTGGAGAATAGATATTAATCATTTCCAACTTGCTTCTTAGCTCTTCGAACTTTACTCTTAGTAGTGCTTTAGTCATGATATCAACGACCTGTGAGTTTGAAGATATATAGGACAAGTCAACTATTTTGGAATTAATTTTCTCCTTTATGAAGTGTCGGTCAATTTTTACATGCTTTGTTTTATCATGATGTATAGGGTTTTGAGCAATTCAAATAATGGCCATATTGTCACACCACACTTTAATGAGTAGTTATTGTCATTTTGAGCTCATGCGTCAGCCTCAAAATCCACATTCCTTTATAGATTCCTAGAGCAAGTGCCTTGTATTTTACTGTAGCAGAGCTTCTTGCAACCACTGGCTGCTTACTCCTCCAAGTCACTAGGTTACCCTAAACAAAGATACAATAGCTTGTGGTAGATCTTCTGTCAATTATGGACCTTGCCCAATCAGCATCCGTGTACACTTCTACATTTCTATCATTTCTTTTAGCAAATAGAAGTCCTTTTACAAGCGTCATTTTCAGATACTTTAGAATTCTATAAATTGCATCCATGTGTTCTTCTCGAGGGTTGCTCATAAACTGACTTATAACACTTATTGTAAAACTGATATCAGGTCTAGTGTGAGACAGATATATGAGTTTCCCAACCAGTTTCTAGTATCTCCTTATCCATTGGCATCCCTTCCTATTTCATGTTTAATTTGTAAGTTGTCTCCATAGAAGTCTACAAGTTTGGCTCCCAACATTCTTGTTTCTTTCAATAGATCAAGTGTGTATTTTCGTTGAGACACACTGATTCCATTGTTAGATCTGGCTACTTCTAATCCAAGAAAGTATTTGAGCTTTCCTAGATCTTTGGTTTCAAACTCAGCTGTCAGGTTCCTCTTTAATTTCTCAATTTTTGAAATATCATCTCTTGTTACTACAATGTCATCCATATATACAATGAGTATTGAGCTCTTACCTCCATAATGTCTAATAAACAAAGTGTGATCTGTTTGGACATTGGATATATTCAAACTGCTTAACAACTCGAGTGAACTTTTCAAACCAAGTCCTTGGAGACTGTTTTAAACCATATAAGGATTTGAATAATCTACACACCTTTGCATTATTATTTTGATTTCTCAAACCTTGCGGTATTTTCATATAAACTTCTTCTTCCAAGTCTACATTCAGAACAGCATTCTTCACATCTAGTTGATATAGCGGCCAATCCATATTTGCTACAAGGGATAACAGAACCTTGATGGTATTGAGTTTTGTTACCGGAGCAAAGGTTTTCTGGTAGTCTATACCATGAGTTTGTGTAAAACTTTTAGCAACCAGTCTAGCTTTGTATCTACTCACTGTCCCATCAGGATTATATTTAATAGTAAACACCCGATTGCACCCAACAATAGTCTTACCCTTAGACAAGTTTGTTACCTTCCATGTTTTATTCTTTTCAAGAGCTCTTAGCTCCTCATGTATTGCCTCCTTCCATCTTGGATCAATTATAACCTCTTGAAAAGTTTTTGGCAATTTTTCTTTTGACACACTTACAACATAAGTCTTCAAATTAGAAGATAATTTCTCATAGGATACATACTTACCAATAGGGTGTTGAGTGCATGACCTTTTCTCTTTTCTTAAAGCAATAGGCCAATTGAGATCTTCAGGATCTATCTCCTAGTTGGATTCTTGGTTTTGCTCTGGAATGGATTTTTTTCTACTTTCACTCTCTTGTTGATTTGTGCCCTTGTTTCTTCTAGTATATGTTTTTATCTCTTGCATTTGAGGTAGTTCCACCCTGTCTTAGTTAGATCCATGTGTTTTGGACTGTGCAAACTATCATTGTCTATTGCAATTTGATTTGGCAAACTGTCTGGGTCATTTTCTGGTACTTTGGTGTGATTACTGGGTGAGGTAGTCTCAAGGTGTAGAAGTTCAGGTGCTAGAGCTAGAGGTGGTACAGAATCGAATTCTAGTGACATTTGAGAGATAGGTAGAATATTTTCATGTTCAAATATAAAATCATTGCAAATTAACCATTCACTTTCTCTCTTCTCCCCCTGAATGGGTAATTTAGGATGATGGGGCACATTTTCATAAAACTTGGCATCCATGATTACAAAATATTTGTGAAGGACAGGAGAGTAACACTTGTAACCTTTTTGTGTGGGTGAGTAGCCTAAGAAAATGCATTTTACAGCTTTAGGTCCAATTTGCCCCCAAAATTATTATGGACATAAATAATGCACCCAAAGACCTTTTGAGAAATGGAAGACACAATATGTGAATTGGGATAAAGTTCTTGGAGTTTTTGAATGTGTGTCTGAAACTGTGATGTTTTTTTATGGCATTTAGTTAATTAAGTAAACAGATGTGAGTATAGCATCTCCCCAAAAGGTAGTTGGTGTATTGTTGGTCAACATAAGGGCCCTAAATACTTCTAGGAGATGTCTGTTTTTACGTTTAGCCATCCTATTTTGTTGCGAGGTATTGATACAGGAAGTTTGGTGGTCTATCCCATTCTCATTAAGATATTTTTGAAAATTTAAGCTTAAGTACTCTCTCCCATTATCACTTCGAAAGATTTGAATGGATGAGCCAAACTGATTTTTTATGAAAACATGAAATTTCTGGAAAAACTTGCAATGCTTTTGATTTCTTTTTCATTAGAAATACCCATGTAACTCGTATATGATCATTTATGAAGGTAATAAATCACCTGAACTTAGATAATGTTGAAACCTTAACAGGAGCCTAAATGTCACAATGGATTAATGAAAAAGGTTGAGAAGGTTTATAAACATGTATAGGATAATAACTTTTTGCATACTTGGCTAGTTGACAAAATTCACAATGGAAGGAGAGAGAGTCAATTTTATTAATCAATTTTGGAAACAAATGCTTCATGTAACTAAGACTTGGGTGTCCTAACCTATAATGCCATAAAATAATCTCATTATTTGAAACAGCAGAAAGAACATCAACTCTCCCACGTTTATTCTTCTTGTTTTTTGCTTCTAAATAGTAAAGACCTTCCTATTTTTTAGCATTGCCAATTATACTCCCAAAAGTCAAATCCTGAAAAACACAATCAACATCAGAGAAGTTAGCACTGCATTTCAATTGACTTGTAATTCTTCTAATAGAGAGTAGGCTACACTTAATCTCTGGAACATACAATACATCCCTTAATTCAATTGTTTTAGATATGGTTATAGTACCCACACCAAGAACCTTAGCATAGGTACCATTGGCCACTTTAACATTAGCATAAGCAGAACAATACTCAAAACTGGTAAGGGCTTGTTCAAACCCAATTATGTGATCTGTTGCCCTGAAATCCACTATCCAGGTAGTCTCAGGTTGAATTATAGTGTGAAGAGCAATGATAAGGTGTATACCTGCTTGAGTCAAAGTCACAGAGAGAGTAAAATTTTTCTCACTTTGAGGTTTGGAGATTGTGCTTCTCCAACAACCTCTTTAGAATTGACACTTCTTCCTTGTTGAAAACTTCTTTACTTGTCTTTGCACCAACAAGCAAGCCTCTATTTTCAATTTTAGTTCCTTGTTTGTTGCTTGGCGGCCCTCCGTGGATTATCTAGTAATTGGCTTTATTGTGTCTACCTTTGTTGCAATGTTCACACCATTTTGTAGGCTTCTTCCACCTCTGATCTATGATTTGGTTTCCTCTAGTCATCATGACTAAGGTCTCAAATATTTGTGTGAGAGGAGTGCCTTGAATTAACTCCTTCCTACTTTGTTCACATTTGATTGTATTTACAATCTCTTTAAGTCACGGCAGTGGCTTAATGCTCATTATCCTTCCTCTAATTTTTTCAAACTTGTCACTCAGTCCCAACAAAAATTCATAAGACCTTTCTTATTCAACCACCTGTTTGTAGTATACCTTATCTGCATGGCAGGTCCAGTGATGTATCTCATAAAGATCAATCTATTGCCGAAGTTGCATGAGAGAGGTATAAAACTGAGTGACAATCTTCTCCCCCTATTTCAGATCTCTAAGTTGCCTTTTTATCTGAAAAACAGTAGTTGTATTCTTCTTGACAGCATATGTTCGCCTCACTGATTTTCATATTTCTTTGGCAGTGGTGGCTAGCATATAGTTGCTGCTAATTTCAAGAGTTATGGAATTTACTAGCCAAATCATTATTGTGTTGTTTTTGGATAGCTAGGTTTCATACGTGGGGTCATTGATGTCTGGCGCAGCTACCTCCCCTGTGAGATACTCCTCTCTTCCACGGCCTCTTATGAACATCAGTATATTCCGAGACCAAAGAAGATAGTTATTCTCGTTCAGACAATGCAATACCATGACAGGAGAGTATCCATAAGTGGAAATCGGCGTTGTTGCCAGAGAATGACTACTGTGCGACATTGCAAGTACAAGCGTCTGCCGGAATTCGCACTGTGATGTCCACCGTTAGTCACAGAACCTTCAACTTCCATGTTTTACGGGCCAATACCACTCAGCTGAGAAGAAGAGTCATCTTCGCCAGTGGTAAAGGCACCTATGGTGCCAAACGAAACTTGCTCAGATTTCATCAAGTCACCAGCTCTGATACCATGAAGATATATGGGTCAAGTCTGCATATCTTATTTGCTGATAATCTTTCGATACATATAGGAGATGAAAATAATGAACTGAATGTCTAATCCCTTATTAGGTGCCTAAATAACAGGGATAATACTAACGGAGAATCAAAACAGAAAAGGAAAGACATAAATGCAGAGATAAATACAAAGAAAATAAATAAGGAAACTCTAAATAATATGGGTCGAAGGTCTTAGCCCATTCCAACATGGAGTTTGCATACTTTACCCTTATTGTGGTTCTCAAAATCAGGTTGAGGAGATATGTAGACTTCCTTCTCTAGATCTCTATTTAGAAAGGCATTTTTGACATCAAGTTGATGTAAAGGCCAATCTAGATTAGTAGTAAGAGACAATAGCACCTTTATGGAATTGAATTTGGCCACAAGAGCAAAGGTCTCCTAGTAATCAATTCCATAAGTCTGAATAAATCCTTTAGCCATGAGTTTCGCCTTGTATCTGTTTACACACCCATCAAAATTATATTTGATGTTGAAGATCCACTTGCATCACATGGGTTTTTTTCTTGGAGGTAACTCCACCAAGTCTCATATTCCATTCTTTTGAAGAGCACTCATCTCCTCATGCACAATAGCCTTCCTCCCCTTTTCTTGCTTTGGGGCCACATGAATATTTAAAGGTACCTTCTCATTAGACAGATGCAACAAAAGTTTGATATGTGGGAGAAAGTTTATCACATACAACAAAGTGACAAATAGGTGAGTAGTATAGGATCTGGTTCCTTTTCTTAAAGCAATGGGACTATCTAAATTCTTATCTCTAAGAGGGTTCATGCTTGAGCTCGGACTTAGAATAAAGGACACATTCTGTTTAGGTGGTGGTTTGGTTTCTACCCTTTGAATCTCCTTTTTTTTTTTCTTTTTGGGGTGTAAATGATGGGCTCTTTTTGTTGGATAGTAGGTTAAACACTAGGAGTTTAAAAAACATGTTAGCAAGGCTCACAAACAAGTGCATTAAGATGACTATCTTGAACAGTGGTCTTGGGTGTGGGTATAGGCTCTGGTGCAAGGCTAGCAAATTGGTTAGAAGCACAAGTGGTGCTTTCTTGAATGCGAAGATCCCATTCCTCAACACCCTCCCCTTGAATGGGTATTTTGGCATAGTAGGGTTGGTCTTCAAAAAATGTTTCATAGACAAACAATTTTTGAAGAGTGAGAGAATAACATTTATACCCCTTTTGAAAGGCAAAATACCCAACAAACATGCACTTGGTGACCTTAGGTTTAAGTTTGTTATAAGTATAGGTATGGACCAAAGTGGTGTAGCCAAAAACTTTCATGGGTAAGGTGGAAATAAGATGGTATGAGGATAGGTCTTTAAAAGCGTGTCACTTGGAGTTTGAAAATTAAGGGTTTTGGCAAGCATTCTATTTATGAGGTAAGTTGAAGTTAGGACAACTTCCTTGCAAAAATTTTTTGGTACATTCTTGGTGAACATGAGACCAAATAACCTCTAAAATATGCTTATTTTTCCTCTCTGCAATTCCTTTTTTTTTTTTTTTTGGTGTAAGGGGAGGAGGTTTGATGGTAAATCCTATTTTCAATTAGGAATGACTGAAGTTGGACATTAATTTACTTCCTCCCTTATCACTTCTCAACACTTTTATGGATGTTTGGAATTGGGTTTTGATGAATTGATGGAAGGATTTAAAAATTGTAGTGACTTTAGATTTGTCTTTCATCAAGTAAATCCACATGATTCTAGTATGGTCATCTAGAAAAGTGACAAACCATTTGACACCCTAATGGAAACCAGTGCCTGTAATTTTATTAATGGAAGTCTATTGCTTCTCCCTCTGTGTCTAGAGGTAAAGAGAAGCGATGGTTACAACCAAAAACAAACAGCCAAACACAAAACAGCAAAAGAAAATGAAAAGAAAAGAAGAAGAATGCTCTTGGCTTTCGAGAGGCCAAGCCCTCTCCCAACTAACCAAGACTTTTCCTACCCCTTACCTCAGCTAACGCACAGATGTTCGTTATGGTACTTCCCACACACCCACACATTCTCTCTCTTTCACCCGTGTCCCTTGATGTCAAAATTAGTTAGGCTCCTATATGTTCTCCTTTTTGCCCTCCATCTGCCAATTCATTCCCCTAATGGGTCTTGCCCTTCCCTTTCTTTCTTACAAAGACCTTCCCACCCTATTAGGTCCAATGGGTCCATCATTACCCTCCCCATGAAGATTCACCTTGTCGTCAAGGTGAAAATTAGGAAATTGCATTTTAAGAGCCTCCACACCCTCCTAGGTATTGTCACAGTTGGGTAATTGTTCCCATTTGATGAGCACCTCCCGCTGGCCATTGGTTAAAACCTGTGTTCTTCACACTCTTGGGTTGGATTTGAAGTTCCATCTCTTTAGACAAGGATGGAGGTATTTGCTGTGTAGAAACAATAGGATGGAGAGACTTTTTTAGCTGTGAAACATGAAATACTAGATGGATTCTGGTTGTTTTTGGAAGTTCTAGCTTATACGCTCCCTTTCCATAACATACCACCATTTTATAAGGGTCGTAAAATCTTGGGGATAATTTTTCATTCTGTTTTTTTGCAAGAGCCTTCAAATTGTAAGGTTTCACTCTTAGATAAACCATATCTCCTACCTCAAACTCCACCTCTCTTATTTTTTTATTAGCTTGCTCTTTCATTCTCATTTGAGCTTGCTCTAAGTGAGCCTTCAACCGAGTCAAAGTTTGGTCCCTTTCCTTCAGCTGGTCATTGACTTCCTCTGCCATGGAAAGACTATCATCCCATTTAAACAAGGTGGGAGGATCCCTTTCATATATTGAATTGAAGGGTGTCATCCTAATAGAGCAATTGTAGTTGGTGTTGAACCAATACTCAACCCATGGTAGCATTTTAGCCCATGATTTGGGTTTGTCCCCTATAAAACAACGCAAGTAGGTCCTAAGGTCTTACTAACCACTTCTGTTTGCCCATCGATCTTCAAATGGTACCCTGAGCTATACTTGAGGGCATTGCCTATCAAAGCAAACATTTCTTTCCAGAATTGACTAATAAAGATTCAGTCTCGATCAGAAACTATTGTCTTTGGGAATCCATGGAGCTTGATCACTTCCTTGATAAATAGTTCAGCCATGTCTTTTGCGATAAAGGGGTGAGAGAGAGGTATAAAATGGCCATACTTAGTAAGTCTGTGCACCACTACTATAATGGTATCACACCAATTTGATTTGGGAAGGTCAACCATGAAATCCATGCTTATGTCTTCTTACCACCTTTGAGGAATAGGCAACGGCCGAAGTAGGCCATCAAGACTCAAGCTTGTACTTATTTCTTTGGCAAGTTGCACATCTTGCAACATACTCATGCACATCCTTTTCATTCCCTCCAAATACAACACCTCACTTAAACACCTGTAAGTTCTCGAATACCCCACATGTCCTCCCATGGGTGAATTGTGGAACTCTCTTATTAGTTCCTTTGTCTTAGGTGATTTACTAAGCAAAACCAGCTTGTTATGGTATAGTAAACAGCCACTTTTAAGGCTGTAACCCTCTGGAACAGCACCCTTGAAGTCAATTTTTGAATAATCTCCAACAAGTGTTTGTCATTTTTGACTTCTTCATCTAACTTCTCAATCCCCTCATACTGCCGTAGGGAAAAGGCTCTCAACTTAGTTGTTTTTTCCTTTCTTCACAATGCATTAGCCGCACAGTTTTCTTTACCTGGTCTGTATTGAATCTCAAATTGAGGTCCCATAAGCTTAAAGACCCATTTTTGTTGTTCTGGTTCCATAACCTTCTACTCCAGCAAGAATTTTGAGGCTTTTTGATCAATTCTAATCAAAAAAGGGTGTCCCACTAAGTAATGTTGCCATTTCTCCTTAGCCAATACTATGGCCATTAATTCCAGCTCATACACCGAGCTTTGCTTCCTTCTTGCAGAGTTGTTCGCTAAAGTAGGCAATAGGTTTTCCTTTTTGCATAAGTGCAGCTCCCACTCCAACCCCAAAAGCATCTATTTCTACTTCAAAAGGGATTGTAAAATCGGGCATTGCAAGAACGAGAGCTGACACCATGGCCACCTTAAGCTGATTAAAGGCTTGTTAAGCTTGTTCACTCTATTTGAATGAATCCTTCTTGAGTAAATCAATAAGTGGGGTTGTTATCTTCCCATAATCTCTGACAAGTCTCCTATAATATCCGATCAACTTGAGAAATCCCCTTGATGACTGAATGTCTCATGGGGCTGGCCACTTTTAGCTTCAACCTTAGAAGGATCTGCTTGTACACCTTCTGATGAGATTATATGTCCCAAGTATTCCAACTTCCCTTGCCCAAAAACACATTTGTTTGGATTGATTACTAGCTGGTTTTTCTACAGAATATCCAAGGTTACTCTCAAATGGCTCATGTGATTCTTATCACCATTATATATGAGGATGTCATCAAAAAAAAAACAAGGATGAACTTTCTCAAGTAGTCCCTAAAGATGTCATTCATGAAGGATTGGAATGTAGAGGGGGAATTGGTTAGCCCAAAGGGTATGACCAAAATTTCATAATGGCCATTGTGGGTTCTAAAAGCTGTTTTGGCCTCATCTCCTTGTTTAATTCTTATTTGATGGTACCCGGCTTTGAGGTCCAATTTGAAAAACAGTGTAGCTCCTCCCTATTAATCTAGTAATTCATCAATAGCCGGTATAGGGTATTTATTTGGGACTGTGATCTTGTTCAAAGCTTGATAATCAACACCAAATCTCTAACTCCCATCTTTTTCTCTTAACCAATAATACGGGGCTAGAATAAGGGTTGATGCTAGGTTGAATAATGCCTGCCTCCAGCATGTCCTTCACCAACCTCTCTATTTCATTTTTCTAAATATGTGCATACCTCTATGGCCTTACGTTTGGTGGCTGCTCTCCTTTAATCATGATAGTATGGTCCCTTGTCCGGTGAGGGGGCAAGCCCACCATTGGCTTGCATACTTTGGGGAACTCCTCAAGCAACCTTTGAATTTATTCACATGCTAACTGCTGTCCAGCTATTGTCTCTCGGGTAAGGGCCCCAAATTCTAGCAAAAATCCCTCCCCTCTTCCTTTAATGGCTTTAATGATTTTTTTGAAAGATCCCATGGTGTGGGTTAAGGTTGGGTCCCCTCTTAAACAGACCCATTCTTTGTCTTTCTTAATCTTCATGTAGGATTGTCCCTAGTTCACCCTCAACTCTTCAAGGGACTCCAGCCACTCTAGTCCTAGCACAACATCAACGTCCCCTAAATTAAAGGGTTAAAATGTTTGAATAACTAAGACCCCTTGTAGCTCCACTTTTACATTCTCACACTTTCCCCTTGTGAAAATTTTCCTGCCATTACCCACTATGATTGAATATTGTCCTCTAATGCTAAGCTTTTGGACCACTTGAATGGATAGGAAATTATTGGTGGCTCCATTATCAATGAGCACTAAAACCTCTTCACCTTCAATATTTCCTGCCAACTTCATGGTCTTTTGATTGGCCATCGCTACCACCGAGGTTAGTGATAACTCCATAGCTGCCATCACCTTCTTGGGTTCCTCTTCCTCTTGGGTCTCATCTCCTTGAACCCCCCTCTCCTTTGTTTCTTCCTCTTCAGTTAATATCATCACCTGAAGCTGCTTATTCTTGCACTTATGATTAGGGACAAATTTTTCCTCACACTTGAAACACAACCCCAACTCCCTTCTCCAATTAATCTCAACTTCTGACAATTTCCTTCTACTACTGTTGTTGTTGCTACTGCTTGTAATGGAGGTAATAGGGATGGTCACCTTATTGGTGATAGATTTATACTCTTCCCCTGTTTTCGTCTCATGTACCTTGCTCACCTTCTAGTTGCTTACATTCTTGATTGCTTCAAGTACACTGGGAACCCTTTGAAAACTAAATTGAAATCCTCCCCATTTCGTATTTGCATTGGTCCTCAACCCCACTAATTTCTTTCTCTCTTGTCCTTTGTAAGATCTCATTCTTCTCCTCTACTTGATAGGCCCAATCCATTAGCTATTTCAATGTTGTTGGTTGTAGTGGCCAAACCTCTATCTTCACCTCATTAGATAATCCATTTTTGAAAATGCCCATCACAACCTCATCAGGGACATTCCCCAAAGGTGCCAACATGAGTTTGAACTTCTCTTTGTATTCTTCTACAAAACCATCTTGCTTCAATTCCATCAAGTGTTCACATTTTTCCCCAAGTTGTTGGCAATGAAATTGCTCCAACACGTCCCTCTTGAGCTCCCTCTAGCTACACACAAGAGCTCTGGTCTCAGGCCATTGAAACCAGTTGAGGGCTTTACCTACTAGTCCTACTGCCGCTGCATCTAGTTTTTCTCCCTCTAAAATGCCATTCACCGCAAAATATATCTCTGTTTTGAAGATCCATCCTATTAGGTCTTCCCAAGAAAAAATAGGGAGCTCCAACCGATGATGGTTGCTCACTTCCCTTCCTTTAATTCTATCATTTCCTTCTGTCTTGTTCACAACCTCCCTCTCTCCCGTTGGTGCTCTCTATGGCTCTCCTTGCGGTTCATCCTACTGGTTTCGAGGATTAAAGGTAGCTTGGAATTCACTCCATCGCTCTCTGAACTCCAACAACATCCCTCTCACTGTCGTTATCTCCCCCCTGGTCCTTTCACAGCTCTCCAAGGTTCCTTTCTAGCGATCCTACTTGGTTCTCCATTTTAGTACCAACCATGCCCTAAACGTCACAGCTCTGATACCAAAAGTGATGGAAACCAATGCCTGTCATTTTATTAACGGAAATCTATTGCTTCTCCCCCTATATTCGAAGGTAAAGAGAAGCGATGGTTACAACCAGAAACAAAAGGCCAAGTGCATAACAACAAAAGAAAATGAAAAGAAAAGAAAAACAATGTTCTTGGCTTTTGAAAGGCCAAGCCCTCTCCCAACTAACTGAGACTTTTCCTACCCCCTCCCTTAACCAACACGCCGATATTCATCATGGTACTTCCCACACACCCACACATTCTCTCTCTTCCACCTGTGTCCCCTAATGTCAGAATTAGTTAGGCTCAAGTTCTCCTTTTTGCCCTCTATCCACCAATTCATTCCCTTGATGGGCCTTGCCCTTCCCCTTCTTTCGTACATAGACTCTTCCCACCCTATTAGGCCCAATGGGTCCATCACACCCGAAAGAAACATCAATATGGATCATTTGAAAAGGGAAAGATGGTTTATAGGTGTGAGGAGGATAAGTGTTTATTGTGTGCTTGGCTAATTGACAAGTATCACAATTAAAGGAATGGGAACTTTTATTAAATAAGGCTCAATACATATTTTGCATGTAATGGAAATTAGGATTCCCAAGCCTATTGTGCCATAAAGGAATATCTAAACTACTAGCAGCAAAGGCTATTTTATTTTGAGTTGTTGGATTCATAAGGCAGAGACTATTCACCTCCTTAACCCTGCAAATCGTTCTCTTGGATTCCAAGTATTGAAAAATACAGCCACCCTCAAAGAAGTGAGTGGTACATTTATTATCAATGATAACTTTGCTAACTAAAAGCAAATTGCAAGCAAGATTGGGTGCAAGTAGCATATTTTGATGGACCAAATGCTCAGAAACAGCAATAGTACACACACCTGTTACATTATTCAAGGTTCCATTAGCTATTTTGACCTTAAAAGGGGCTGTAGAGGGTTTAAAAGTGTCAAATAATTCAGCATTATTGGTCATATGATCAGTAGCACTTGAGCCCACTACCCATATGTGATCATTTAGAACTTGTGTTCTCAAAGCTACCAAAAAATTACTTAATTGTGCTATATTACCCTTGGTACTAGTAAAGGAGGCCAAGTTGTGCACGGGGGAAGACAGTGGCTTACTTGCTAGTTTGGTGGCTTCATCTTGGGCCACAAGGAGGGCACCCAAACACCACATAGGTCACCAGAGATTCTTGAGTCAACTGGTTCTAAGAGAGTCGTGGTGGAGGGCAACATCTCGCATGACTTCATGTGCCAGCACTTGGTACAGGGGCTTTTTGAACTGAATGACATGGGGTAGTGGGTGTGGTTCTGGACGGTGGCTGAGCTGCTCCTTCTAAATCTGTCAAGGGGGCATGTGTCCACATTTTCTGAGAGGAGAGTAGTCTTCAACTCAGATCCCTCTCTCACGTTGGGTACAGAATATTTGGTTGGGACAATTTTGATGCAGATTCACCCTTATGGGCATTCAGTGCCATCACTTGGCCGATCTGAATCATGGGAGCCCTTTAAGCTTTGATATCATGAAGAAATTGAAGCTTAAGAATTCTGAATACTTCTAATAATTTTATTCATATGCAAGAAAGGATTAAATAGAGGCCATGGTTACAAGTCAATCATTGGCGCCTCATAGCAACCAAAATACATAAAGTGTAATTAAGACAAATTCAAATTATTGAAACCAAAAAGGAAATAAATCAAGAAGGAAAGAATTATGGTGGATCTGATTCCATGAAATTAGAGCAATAAGTGCAGATCTCAGAGGATCAGATCTGACTACATGGACAAATCTCCAACAATTTACATTGGTGACATTAAATTAGGGTAATTTGGGAACAGAGTTTTTTCCAGTCATGTATAATGCAACTAATTATGTCTCAGCAGGTTGGATTGTTGGAGCTAGACAAAAGTTATTGGATGAAAAGTGCATGTTTCTGGTGTTATCTTCATTTCATCAATGAAGCTCTTATGAGCGATTTCATTTGCAGGTCTGAGGGACCTTGTTGACTTTCTGCCAGCTTCTCTTGCTGCCATAATTGGTTACTTTTCTTCAGAAGTTACTCGTGGCGTGTGGAAACTAGTTCCAATGAATGGAATAGATTGGCCTAGTCCAGCAGCAACTCTTCAATCAGTTGAGTCAGAGATAAAAGCTATACTGGCTGCTGTTGGTGTTGATGTTCCAAACTGTTCATCTGGTAGTTTGCTGGTTCACTATTCTACTGTACTTTTCTTGTTTTGATGCTGATCTCTACCAAAACATAACATATATTGACATGCCTACACAATATTGTAACAAATGCATGCGCACAGTTGCACATAGATGATCATTGACAGAGATATGCATATGCATGACAAACTTATATTTATGTCACCTAATATAAATGCAAAGACCAGAATAACTTAGGACCTGTTTGATTATGTTTTTGTTTTAATGTTTTCAAAACAGATGTTTTTACGAACAAATTTTGAGAACAAAAAAAATAAAAAAATCTGATTGAATCATTATTTTGAAAAATAATTGTTTTCTGTTTTTTTTATTCTGCAGAATAAAAGTTACAAAACATTTAAAAAATATTCTGATTTTTCTGTTTCTAAAAATAAAATTCTGTTTTTTTGTTTTACAAAACATTTCATTAAAAACACATTATCAAACAAGTTTTTTTGTTTTTTTGTTCTTAAAAACAGAAAACTGTTCTAAAAATAGAAAATCAAACAGGCCCTTCGTCTCTGTGTTTTCTTTATCTTTTCTTTCGTTATGTGATTACAATTTTATCATTTTTACATTTCATCAATCTTCTAATTAAATACAAAAAAAGTTTCACCTCTTTTGTCTCTGCTTTATAATGTTTTTATTAAATGCCAACAGTTTATATTAATAAACATTGGGACTTAAAATGAAAATCTGTTCAAACATTACATTTTCATTGCTAAAATGTTCAATTACATAAAAGCGCACCCTAAGCATATGAAAATGGAAAATCTCACACACACACACACACACACACACACACATATATATATATATTGATTGAATTTGTCGTGTCTGGTTGATATCTTAAGGGCTGACTCCTTCTTAACTAGGGTACATTCTAGATCTGGCATTTGCAAGACTAAATGCATATTTATCTTGTGTCCAAGCCAATGTGCGTGAAGGGATTAAATTTGCATTGTCATTATTGTGTCGTTTCTTTAGCTTTTTTATTTTGTTTCTTAATCTGCTCAGATGACTAACAAAAGTATTTTAGATTGAACCATCCACTAATATATATTAGATGTGCATTACTTATGTCTTTGTTGCCTCCTAGGAATTTCACCAGTAATGCTTCCTCTACCTATGGCAGCTCTTGTCAGTTTAACTATTACTTTTAAACTTGACAAGAGCCAGGAGTACATCCATGCTGTTGCCGGAGCAGCTTTGGAAAATTGTGCATCAAATTGCCCTTGGCCTAGCATGCCTATAATTGGCTCTCTGTGGGCCCAA
Source organism: Erythrophleum ivorense (assembly GCA_026724425.1). Taxonomy (NCBI): domain Eukaryota; kingdom Viridiplantae; phylum Streptophyta; class Magnoliopsida; order Fabales; family Fabaceae; genus Erythrophleum; species Erythrophleum ivorense. The sequence goes on along the minus strand of JAIUCV010000766.1, from coordinate 194,915 downwards.
AAGGTTCGCCGCTGGCACAACTTCATTGTTGTGTCATGTTCCTGTTCTGTGTTCAGACATAGTAAAGACTCTGTTACCCAGCTGCTAAGAAGTTGCTTCTCCTCATTCCTTGGAACACTCTCTGTTTCAGCCTCCAAGTTGACTGCAGAATCTAGTGTGAATGGCCTGCTGGGTAACACCAACACACCCACCGGTATTTGCCCTTCCATAGCCCCTGGCTTCCTTTACCTTAGATCCTGTCGAAATATACTCGATGTACAATATTTGAAAAATGTGATAGTGGATCTTGTGGCTGAGTACTCTCGTGAATTGGCAAGTCCTGACCGATTGAAGTCAAGTGAAGCATCACTATCCCTAGCCACTCAAAGAGCAAAAGAGGTGGCGACACTGGGTGCAAGTCTCTTATGTGTCATAGGAGGGATACAACTGGTGCAAGAACTGTATAGGGAGACTATTCCTACATGGCTTCTGTCAAGGAGTGATGTGAAGCATGAGAATGAGAAGAAAGGTGTGTCCCATATACTAGAGGGTTATGCCATGGCATATCTGTTGATACTGTCAGGGTCAATCATATGGGGTGTTGGGTCCAAGTTACCATCAGGAGCATTGTCTAGAAGGACCCGTAATGTTGCACTCCATTTGGAGTTCTTGGCTCAAGTGATGGAGGGCAACATTTCAGTTAGTTGCAATCCTGCGACGTGGAAAACTTATGTCTCCTGTTTAATGGGGTTAATGGTGATTCTTGCTCCAGCATGGATTCAAGAAGTGAAGGTGGACACTTTGAGGAAATTGGCACATGGATTAAGCAGATGGCATGAATATGAACTCGCCCTTTATCTCTTACAGAGAGGAGGAGCCGCAGCTATGGGACCTCTTGCTGAACTCCTCAATGTAATAGACTTTGAATCTAAGATGTCGTACTCATAATTCAATGCAGGAAGAATTTTCCATAGCAAATTATAGGCAATACCGCAATAGCATAAAATACAGAGAACTATATATTCATAATTCTTTTGGCCAAAAAAATATATATATTCATAATTTTTATTTTAAAAATCCTCAAGCATACTATACATGAGATGTGCACAACCCCTTAATTAAGGAAGGCAAATTGCATTTTGGTCTATTAGACAATAATAAGTGACAAGTCACAGAAATGACCATTTGATGCTATCACTTACCGTTGCTGCATATGAATATATACTTTATTAAAGCTATGAAGCCTCGAATCCCTTGGAGGGTTGAAGTCCCTTATTAATTTTCTTATTTAATTTTTTTCCCTTCAACGTAATTCCCTGCGGTTATTTATTTTTTGTTTTGGTACAATTTGTTGGATAACTATTATAGGTACACATGGGGGAGTTAATGTTTGGTTTGGTGCTTGTTTCTATTTTGTATTGAGCCTACACGATGCTTGGCCTAATTCAAAAAGGTACAATTTGTAAAAGTTAGGTTGATTGGGCTTGACCAAGCTATCTTTTGATAAAAATTAAAAAATAGTTTTTGAAAAATGAAGTTTTTATATCAATTCTTAAAAAATAATTTTTTTAATATATATGGTTGGATCAAATTAGCCAAGTGTTTAGTGTAGAACTCAATTTTGCTTGATCAAAATAATTTTTTTGGCCTGATTGATGTGATTGGGTAATAATATCAAGTTGGTCAAGTCATCGAATTTCGAGTGCATCCCTAATAATTATCTCTCCAAGACAACAAAAATGAAGGGTAGGGCGGAAATATCCAATTTGAAAAATTTAAGCAAGTTTTTTTTTTTTACGGATATTTAATAGAATACTAGAATTTTTTTAATAAAAATATGATAGGTAAAATGTGGATAAAATTGTTTAAAAGAATCACTACTATAAAGTTATAAAAGAAATTCATTTATTATAATTTTATTACAAATATTTAATAATAAATATATGTAAAAAACTACAAGTAAGTTTTATGTTATTCAATCCAAGCCATAGACGACTGAATAAATATAAAATAGAGTATAAACAACCAGTAATTTGTAGTTAGCCGACATGGCCCATTCTTTTAAGGCTTAATTAGTACTTGGGTGTATTAATTAATTAATTACAATTTGGTTTCTTTGTTTTTTAATTTAATCTCTTGATTTTCAATTTGTGTTATATTACCGCTTTTTGTATTACGTCTGTAAAGATGTTTGATAGACATCATAAATGTTGTATACACGGCATTTGAGATGGATAAACACTCTTCTTAGGATGCTTATTTTAAAAATGATCCCTTAACTTTTTTTAGTCTTTTAACATAATTCTTAAACTTTCTTTGGCGTTCTAAAATAATTCACTAGCTTTTTTGCATTTCAAAAATAGTTTATTAAATGCATATGAAAATCTCACTATTCTATTGAAAGTAAACTTTAATCAACAAAAATAAATCATAACTGAGAAGGGTCAAAATGAAGCAACATGAACGTGATACATAGAAGACATCTAAAAAAAGGATTACAAAAAAGGATTCTTTGGTTTACGATAGACGACGTAGCTGGCGGTCTTTTTTGGTTTATTTTGGATGTCAAGAGTTAAAATTAGTTTTTCTTGCACATTAAAAGTTAAGATCAGTGCAATAATGCATTGTAACTATAATGAAGTATTGTTTTATTTGTTCTATTTATGATTTGCCTTCATTGATTCTGATTAACTTTCGTTGGTTATGATTTACTTTCTTTAGAACATTAAGAGTTTTATATATTTAAGGGATCATTTTTGAAACAATAATAAAAGTTAAGGCATTATTTTGAAAAATTTAAAAAAAAAAAAAGTTAAGGAATTACTTACAAACATTGAAGGAAGTTAAGAAATAATTTTGAAGGCAGATGGACACCCTAATGGCATCATTTATCCACCTCAAATACCACATAGGCAATTTTAATGGTGTTTATTAAGCATTATAACAAATGTAAAAGACAATGATAAATAAAGTACAAATTAGAAGTTAAAGAATTAAATTGATTAAAAGAGTTCAAAGGCCAAATTAAAATAAATACATTAATTAAAGAACTAAAATTACAATGAAGTCTTTTTTTGATCGTGGAGGTTAAATCAGTATTTTGAATCTAAAATTTTATTTTATTTTATTTTGGAGCCATTCTAAAATTTTATTTAAAATATAATGTCTCTTATATTTTATTTTATACTATACCTGTTATAAATTGTTCAATCCTTCAACGTAATTGCTATTAGATGGCTATAACTATGTTGAGATAGCATCTCACTAGGCTTTTGACATAACTACTTTGTCCAATCCTTGAATATCTTTAAATTGAGACTTAAAACAACTTGGAGGAGAAAAAACAAAAAACTAAGATAGAAAGGTTACAGGGTAGCTAACAAAACAAATAATTATATCAGACACAGTCTTAGCATAATTAGAGCTATTTCAATGTTAACTAAAGGCTTGTTTGATATATAAAATGGAAATAAATGGAATAGAAAATAAAATTAAAAAAAGTGATTTTAAGATTAAAAAACAACGTTCATATCCATACTTCAAAATAGTAAAAAAGATAAAGAAAAAAATTACAAAGAAAGACCCAATTTTTGCAAAAATTATAATAAAGGAATTCAAAATCAAAATTATTTTGTAGGCCCTAAAGATCTCAATTTGTGACTTAAAAGGCAAAAATACCCCTCTATCTTAAGAAGTAAAACACAATGCCCTAAATCTCTCTCAATAAAAAATCTCCTTTGCTCTCCTACTTGATGACTAAATCTTACAATACACTACTTACAACTGGCAAACTCACGAATCCATGGTAGCTCAAGCATATAACTCACTCAACAACATCATCAAAGGACTCAACGGCAAGGTCCAACATCATCACACGTCCCTAGGTGGGCTAAGAAAGTTTCAGATCACTATGATGAATTTTGTTTTCCATTTCTTCGACTTTCCTTCTTTTCCTTCATGATTTTTCTCCCGTTTCCTATAACGGTTCTGATTTCATCATGATTTTTTAGTCCTTTTTCATTCTGTTTGTCATTAGTGAGCTAGCTAGTTCATGGGTCTTCCTTGCCACCATCATCAGCTAAGGTGTGATAATGTAATGCTTTTATGATTTTGGCTTGCATTATTCTTCTTGCTTTGTTTTGAAACTAAGATTTCCCTATTTGCTTGATTTAGCTTTTGGTTCCACTTGCATCAATTCCAATTTCCCTTCTTATGATCACTGTAAATAATGAATTTGCTTTGACCAATGTAGCAAGGAATAAAGACATGCCATTGAATATATTATAATTGGTTTTAGTTTTATCATCATAATAATATGATCACACTTTTTGTGGCTTGAATCATTGATCATTAAAAGCTTGATTACGAAAGCATGTCATTGGCGAGGGAGGTTGAGATGTTATAATGAATTTAGTTCCCTAACTTACTTGAATTTTGATACTAGTTAAAAAAGTTTTTCAAATATAATTGCAAAGCATTAGTTTTGTTATTGCTCTTGTTACTAAAAAGAAGAAGTAAAAAGGATAGCCAAATAGGATGTTATGCTAAATTTAGTTTCCTTACTTGTAAATTTGGCATGCCTTGAGAATTCATCATACCATGCTCAACTTTAAGATGTTGAGTTACATTTGTCTCTTAAAATCGTCTTTATTTATTATATATATTGTATATAGAGTTACAATAACTCACTCTAGTTAAATGGGTGAAACACAAAAATTATTGAATTTTTAGTTATTTTGATAAAGAAAACAGGGGAACTATCTATTGAGATGGTAACATAATATATATTTAAATATTTTTCCAATAAATTATAATTGCATATTTTACTGTTAGTAAACTAAGTATCATACTTGTCATAATTTTTTTATTTCCTTTCTTTCTTAAAACATGGATTATATTCTAAATGCCAATCATCATTCACTTTTTTGTACTTGTAAACTTCTCTCTATTAATTCTTGATAATTGCTTTTAGGAATAATTGTAGGAGTTTCCAATGGAAATTTTGTGGGACCTGTTTGACCATACAAAAGGGATCATATAAGGGCCTCCATGTTGGCAACCAAGAAAGGGAAGAAGTAGGCAATAAATGAAGGCTTCATCCCATTATTATCTTTTTATGACAATAGTGTTTACTATAAACTTTGTAATTTAGTACTGTTTATGGATGTTCATTGTATATTTCTTACTACAACTTATTGAATAGTAAGATGTTTTGGATTAAGTATTTTATGTTCTTTTTAAAATTACATTTCTCTTTTTGATGTCACGAGAAGGAAAAGAGGGATAAATGCCAACAATTTACATATTTCTTATCAATGGATCCATTAACTACATTATAGAATATTGCTTTAGGCAAATGCATTAAGAAAAGTAATAAACATATCCTAAGAAATGAAATAAGGTATAAAGAATACGATAGACTAAATGTAACTAAATATAAATAAGATTGAAATGTGATGGTAACTCTCATGACCAGGTGGAAATACACCTAAAACAAGGTAGCAACTTTTATAAAACATGATAATAACATTACTCAAACTTGATGGTAAGTTTCTTATAGCCTAACACTAGTGGTTACATGGTACTAACAAGTATAAAACATTATAGTAACTTCCATCTACCTAATGATAACTTTTGTAAAACTTGAAACATGGTAATAACATGCCTAAATCCTCATAGTAACTTTGCTTAAAATTGATAGTATCTTCCTTAAACCCCAATGATAACTCTCATTTTGTCTAAAACATGGTGATAACATGCCTAAACCTTGGTAATAACCTTGATTGATAGTAACTTCTCTAAACCTGATTATAACTTTGGTAAGACCTAAATTATAGCAGTAACATGCTTGAGCCTTAGTAGTAACTTTGCTTAAACTTGATATTAACTTCCCATAGACTTTGATGATAACTTTCATCTTACCTAAAACATGGTAATAACATGCCTAAACCTTGGTAGTAACTTTGCTTAAACTAGGTAGTAACATGTCTCTATTCAACAGTTAGCAAAAAGACAATACCATTGTATTACCAAGACAATGTGTATACCTCACTTAATGGGGACTCAAGAATCAACAATAACCAAAGATGCTACTATATGAGAGACTATAGTTCTTTTGTTGTAGAATTCGTTTTATTTTGTTGTGCTAATTTTGGCCAGAGCTTGTAAATTGAATTATTGCAAATCTTTATTCAAAAGCTATAGTATGTAAAGGTTTTGCTTTTGATATGAAATTTCCTATGTTATGTATTTTAAGATTAAATGGAAGTATGAAGTTTCAGTAAAGTTACAAGGTTCCATTTGTCACAAGTGAGTTTCAGTATTACTACTATTGAGTTTTAAAAAAGTTACTATTGAATTTAAGAAAAGTTACTAGAAGGTTTCAAGAAACTTTTGATTTTGCAATCGATATATTGAAAAGTTACTATTAAGTGTTAGTATCATATTATAAATTATTATTAAATTTATAGAAAGTCACTAGTTGATTTTTAAGAAATTACAACTTTGAAAAAGCTACTATTATATTTTAGTAATATCGTTATTATCAATTTTTTAAAGAAATTTGCTACTAAATTTAAAAAAAGTTACTAATGAGTTTTAAGAAACTTGTAACTTTGTAACCTATATATTGAAAAATTACTATCAAGTGTTAATATTGTTACTATTTGATTTTAGAAAAGTTACTATTAAATTTTAAAAAAGTTATTAGTTGATTTTAAAAAAATTATAATATTAAAAAAGTTACTATTATGTTTTAGTATTATTACTATTAAGTTTTAAAAAAGTTACAGTTAGATTTAAATAAAGTTATTAGTAGATTTTAAAAAAGTTATATACTTTTTAAGTATTAATATCATTGCTATTAGATTTTAAAAAGGTTATTACTAGATTTAAAAATAAGTTATTAGTTAGTTTTAGAAAAATTACAATGCCTATAAAATTATACATTTTAGTATCGTTACTATTAAGTATTAGTAAAATTTTTATTAAATTTTTAAAAAATTACTAATATGTTTTAAGAAACTTATAACCTTGCAACTCATATTAAAAAGTTACTATTACATTTTGGTACTATTATTATGATATTTTAAAGAAGTTATTATTAGATTTGAAGAAAAGTTACTAGTTGATTTTTGAAAAATTACAAGATAAGGTTGTGTGAATGTTTAATCCTTCGACGCAAAGAGTTGGTTATCGAATATCTAGTTCTTTTGATGGCACAACAACACAGAGATGCTAAGGTAGTGAGATGGGGAAGGACAAAATGACATGGCAATGGCATTGGTTCTTCAGTAGCACAGCATAGGCAACGACAAGATTGAGAAAAAGACACTGAGACGACACTGGTTCTTTGGTGGTGCAGCACATAGACAAGCGACAAGGCAATGCAGGAGACGTGAGGAGACTTCATTAAAGGATATTTTGGTCTTATCATAGCAAAATTTTAATCCTTTAAGCCTTAAGAATAATTTTAATTATTAAGATTCGTTATAATGAATATTAATAATTTTAAGGCTTTATTTGTAATTTTTTAAAAAAATAATTAAATAATAATCACAAAAATATGATAAATATTACAAAATAAGATTCTAATTTAGTATAAAATATTTTAAAAAAATCATTTTAGTATTTAAAGGATCAATGTGCAACTTTAAAAGCAAAATACAATTTTAACCTGAAACAAATTTAATGATCTTAGCCATCCCCGTATGGACAGCCTTCCTCACGTCAAAGGGAAACACAGAGCAGACATATTGAGAGAGAGAGAGAGAGTTTGAATTCTGGTAATAGGATCTGGTAGGCACTGAGAGCAAAGTGGGTCCGGCTTCTCTCCCGTAAGCGCGCGAACACTGCCTTCGTCCCGTCCAGCAAATCCAGCCGTCCAACAAATCTGATGGTTGCTGTCAGGCCACGCATTCGAAGTTTAATGAAATGCTGCGTTCCCAGGCAACCAAACATGGAGAGATCGCGGCCGTTGGTTGCTCTCGTTTCAGATTATCACACGTAGCTGCTGGAGCTCCCAAAACGTCGCGTCTGAAGCTCTCCTCCTCCCCTCTTTGGATCAGTAACAAACACGAGGAGCAGAGTATACAGGAGAGAAGCCAAAAGCCCAAATTTTACTGTACAAATAGCGGAGCTTGAAAAAGCTTCAATGGTGTTCGAATCCCTTAATCTGTGAAAGCCACAACTTCGGATGGATGGAAAGAGTGACGTGCTTCATAACTGGGGCTTAGAACAAGCTTCGGAGAGACTCAAATCACTGGTACCCTTATATAACTGTGCGCCATAAGAGAGATAAGTTGGAATAGCTTGCCCATTCTCCAAAAGCAAATCTCCCAGAAAAAGGACCAGCCCCTCTTCGCGTCTTCTCAAGCTCCTAGAATCATATATAAGGTATGCGGTCTGCACATGTTGCTAAGGAAAATGGAAACCTAAAATCTTAGTTATTTTATTTCTTCATTTTTCTCATTGGCTGACTTGAAGCTTGATCGCTTAAATGCATTTATTTATTTAAAATTCAACTATGAATTTGTAGTCTTATATGCTCAGAGTAATCAACTTTCCATTGGTAAAGCAAATTCTGAGATGGATTAAGATCTTTGACAAATATGCATATCTTATTTTTCTAGTGCTTTTTGAGGCTCTGGATTGTTATATGATATTTCTTTGCAGAATTTGATTAGTGGCTTTGTTTTTTCAAACAGAATTTAATTAGTGGCTTTGTTTTTTCAGACATAGTCTTATACACGCTAGTGTACACAACTATAATGCCCAGATGGATAACTCTGCTCTACCTCTGCCTGCTTCAGCAAGGGTTGAATTTCTCTTACTCACTTTTTATGACCTAAATTTAGCCAAAATGTCGATCAACAAGGCTGATAATGGCCTTACTTGTGGCTGTGTGTAACTGAAATTGAATTTCTCTTACCCACTTTTTATGAATCCTATTTTTGCATGTCTCAGCTCTCATCTATTGGTTAATGGCTAAATCACTGTTGGCTTTTTTCTCATTTAAAACCACTTTGTCAAGGATCAAAAGAGTGATAGTGGGACAGAGATTAGTGGCTGAACTCAAAGCACCAATTGATTCCCAGCCAACAAACAAGACATCAGCATTCAAGCTCACAGCATCTATGTGGAGTATGACAATAGATGTCAGTCCTAGGCATACTTTGTTTGGTCTATGCAAATGGTTTGTTTCAATTAAAGTGTGGTCTATGTATTGTGCAAGTGGTCTGTTTCAAGTATATTTACTGTACAAATGGTCTGTTTCAAGCCTATATTCTATACAGATGGTCTGTTTCAATAAAAGCTGGGTCTGTGCATTGTATTAATAGCCTATTTCACTTGAAGTTTAGTCTGAATACTGTACAAATGCTTTGTTCAAATAAACAAATGTAATTTGGTATGATTGTAATGAAGGCAAATGTTGAATAAAATGACTTCTTTCAACTTCTTTCATTTGTAACTCTTTTTTGCAGTTGATATTACAACATTATCAAATACAACTTCCAAAATATAACTACAATATACAAAATACACAAAAGCTATATCATGTACAATTTCAAAAATACAACTTCCACAGGAAAATTCCATAAATGCTATATGTTATACAGCTTCCAAAAAATGAGTGTCACTACAAAACTCCATAGAGGCTATATCAAGTACAACTTGCAAAATATACCTCAACTCAATTCATATTAAGGAAATTTTCACTAAATTGCATTGCTTCAAGTGATAGCACAGGATGATCCATAGGTGCCTACATTGCAAAATGTCCTTTAATTATAACACAGTAATTGTTGATAATAATATAGTTATCGTATAAACTAAAAGCTCTTACCATCATCATTTGGGTAAAATTCAAGTTATCATCGTGGACTTGTGGTTGTGTAGATGGCATTGATGGTGCTAAGGTAGGTGTTGAGCTTGATGCCCTAATGTCAATCTGACTATGTGCAAGATTACTCTGCAACAAGTACTCATAAATACTAAATCATTATTGAAAAGTAATAAGCTAACATTTATACATACCAAAGAATGTTGTACTTGCAAATTCTGGAGACTTGGACCTTTTCTTCTTTTTCTACCATGATGCTCAAGACAACTCTTCATGCGTTTCCTAGTTTTTATACCAATTCGCTTCTTGAAACCCTTTGCTTTTTTAATACATTCACTTGGCAATAAAGAGGTGGAACCACCTTCACCTTCACATGCTTCACTTTTCTGACTTAATCGAAGTTCTGCTACCTATTTGTCCAATACAAACATAAATAAAAGTTGCATTAATTTTATTTGTTAAAAAAAAACAACTAATTTTGTAAGATGGCTTTACTCACCTATTTAGCCAATTTAGACATAACTTCATTTACCAATATAAAAGCTTCTTCACATTCAGACGCTTCAGATGCTATTCTTATTAGCATGGGGCAGAGCTGTCTGTACCGTCGCGTGCTTTCCAATCTTATATCTCCTTCAACTTCTTTTCCCTTCACATCATAAATGAAACCACTTCTCGCTTTTTTTGTCCATCTCTTGAGAATATATTGATTTAGAAAAATTTTAACATCCATGTGATCAAACACTTTCAAAGCATGGCTGCACAATATTCTGAAAGACTCAAACTTCATACAATTACAAGAGGTTGACTTATCTGAAGGATTAAATATCACTTTGTAATCTCCCTCTGTGTAATCCCCCTCTATATTGACCATAGAAATAATGAATTCAATTAAGGGTGAAATTTCATTTTTATGCTTTATACAGGCAGTTGCATATCGATCAAACTCCTCTTGGAATAACTCAAAGATAGCGGGTGTGTAAAGCTAAGCAACCTGCTTCAACATAATTGAATGCTCTATTTTCAACCTTGGGATTTTTTGACGTGATTCAAACTCACATTTTAATTCATTATACCGCTTGTCTTCTACCACCCTTTCAAATGTCTTAAAGAATTTAATGATGTCTAAATCTAGGTTCATAAAACTTTTAACATCTGAATTCAAGCTTTCACTCACTTGAGTGCTTCACATGCCCAAGGTGATAGCTTTTTTCATATAACAAGCTGCCTATTTTTCTTTTATCTTGTACATATTGCTTAACCAATTGTTATCTTGAACACCATAGTCTACCAATAACTTACTCTACTCTACGTTGAATTGCATTTCCTCATCATACTTGTACATACATCTCTTAAAGTCTCTTAAGAAATGAGATCCATTCTTCATCAAATAGCCTAAATGCTTCATGCCATTCTGCATCAAATGCTATGTACATAATCCATGAGACACATTAGGCATCACATCACATAATGCTTTGGCCATTGCTGCATCTTGATCAGTAAAGATAGTTAAGGGTTTTTTTTTGCCTGTGACAAGCTAAGAAAGTCTCAAAGAGCCATTTAAAAGACTCCGTTGTTTCGTCATATAACAATGCTGCCCCAAAAAGCACTATTCCCCTATGATGATTAAATCCACAAAACAGAGCTAGTGGCCGATTTCTTTATTAGTACAATGTGTTGTATCAAAAGACATCACATCACCAAAATACCCATAATCAATCAACATCTTTGCATCTGCCCAAAAGACATTAGTAATTTGGTTATCCATATCCATTTGATAAGCATGAAAAAATGAAGGATTGTCTACCAATTGGTCTTGAAAATATTGCAATAATGCTCCAGCATCCCCATACATCATACTTCTTTGTCTTCTTGCAATGAGATAATTTTTTACATCCGTACGGGTATAACCGACATTTCCTCTTCCCCCCGCATGCATACTCATCAAGTCAAAAGATGTTTTTTGATGAATCCCAGAATCTTCAGCTAACTCAATTTCATGAGCCTGAACTTGAGATATTTTACGATATGAAGCTAGCATGTGAGTAGTTTCTGCAAAATGCAATAAGTGATTATGTTCCTCAACAAAGTTATGCACTTTATATTTACCTTTCACAAGTGTCAACCCAATTCAACATTTACAATCTGTTCTAGTCTCATGCCGAGGATTTATAATCATAAAATCTCTTTTATCTTTCTTTCTAACCCCTTCTTTGCAACATACATATCTACACGATGTTATAGGGCCATCCTTCTTCTTGTTACAATATTGTTTTTGAACTCCAAAACCAGCTTTCTTACCATAATTAACCCAAAACAACCATGCAGCTTCTAAACTCTCAAATTCCATCCCAAGTTTAGGCTTAAATCAACTTCCATTGAAATAAGTAGTACCTGCAAAAATTCCAATATTATTAGTTTCACCTCTAGAAATATAGTTTGTCATCATATCTAAACAAAAAGAGTTGCTTAGGGGCAATGTAGGCCATTTGATGGTTCTATTTGGACAATGTTGCAGATTGTAATAATTCGCACTAGTTTTTCAACCATGGAACAACAAATTACATAATAAGCAATCTAAGAAATAATTTTTATATATTTATTATTAAATTCTCTAATAAAAAATAATAAATATATTTTTTTAACAGTTCAACATTATTATAATTAGATCTTTAGAAAGGGTCTTTCATATGTTATATTTTTATTAAACAACTTGATAACAAATACTTAAAAAATTTTACTTTTTGCATATAAGTGGATGGAGTAGCATATATCGCAGCTGTAATGGGGCAAATAAAGCATTGGAAAATTCACATTGTAAACAGTTGTGTTTCAGAGATGTAAGTTAGGCTTGATTTGAATGGGTTGAAAACAAGATGGGATGCATCAGGAGACAAAAATTTGATACTGATATGGAAAAATATTGCAGCAGCTAAGAATGAAGGTCTGTCTTACAAAGAGTGGCTTTTCAAAAACTACTCAGGAATCAGGATGTGACGGATTTAGCAATAGACCTCCATAATCCTAGCCTGTACTTGTCAGTGTGCTTTTATATCAACTCCCTCTGCAAAGCAGAGGTCAAATGTCAAAAAGAAGTATCTAAAATGAAATTTTATCTTAAACCAAGGTTGTTGAAACTTGAAACATTAAGAAAACTTCATTGCAATCAAATATGCAATTTGCATTTTCTACCCCCACAACAAGTTCAATCGGTATCAGATTGACACCAGACTAAATATAGATAAAAAATGGGTAAGTCATCTTGCTTCCAGATATTGCAGAAGTCATTATAAGACTCTGCATTCACATGCACATAAGCGTATAACTGCACCACATATAATATATTATCATTTATATCACCACAGCTTAAAATTTACTTAATTTTATCAACTTTTATTTGATTAATCAAGTACATTAACTTACTCGATAGTTTGAAAACAAATCAATGTTATAACATCATCACTATAAGTTTTATAATGTATATGACAAACTTTCATTACTTACCTATAAGTCAGAAATTTGATGCAAATAAGATGTCATATCAGCACATAAATGGTTGTGTTTTCTTTTTATTTTTTATTTTTTTAACTTGGCCATATTACTGTTTTGTGGTCCTTTTTTCTATCACTATCATAGAAGGTGTCAAATATCAGTAAGTTCATTATAACAACATTATGCGAAAGTGGAAAATATACCAGATTAGTAATAACCGATTTCAATTGGAATTAATTGCCAAGTCTATATCATTCTCATTTATAATAGCAATTTACCAGGGTTGCAGTTATTGGCTTAAAAGGCATTTTCTAGGACAAAAACATTGCATCACTTTAATTTTACAAGGCAAACAATCAATAGTTGCTGTCTGTAATACTATACAATTGACAATATATTCGTTAATAATTAGAAAAGAAATTGCCACTTCGTGGGTGTTTTGTTAAATGATTGTAAGTGTCTGTATTTGCATCGAATAAAAGCTAGCAGAGATGTTGCAGTGATTACATGTTTGCAAGGAATACCGAGCTTCTTGAACTTGAGGGTACGAGTGACAAGAAGATTATGAAAGTCACCAATTTCAGATTCAAGCTTAGTAACATGGGTTTCAACCCCTCTCCCTATGCCATTAAGAAACTCCGGTATGCCAACCTTTCCTGCAGTAGTATGAATGAAAATATAATAGCAAAGGAAGAGAAGGCTGTAATGGAGAAGCGAGGTGCAACCTTCTCTAAATATAATAACAGCGGGATAATTTCTCAACGCATCAAAAGAACCCCGTAGCCCAGACTTGTGCCTTCGTGATTGGTGAATCAAGTTCTCATTCTGGTTTTATCAATAGAGCAACGCCAAAAACTACTTCCAGCTGTGGCTTGTTTTCCCGCCCAAACTTCTTTCTTCTGCAATATAATAGGGTAGCAACGAGAGAGGAGGAGGATGAGCTCCAGCGGCTACGTGTGATAATCTGGAACCAGAGCAACCAACGGCCGCGATCTCTCCGTGTTTGGTTGCTTGGGAACGCAACGTTTCATTAAACTTCGGATGCGTGGCCTGACAGCAACCGACGAATTTGTTGGACGGCTGGATTTGCTGGACGGGACGAAGGCAGCGTTCGCGCGCTTACGGGAGAGAAGCCGGACCCGAGCAAAGTTGGGTGGCATCCTGATGCTTGAAAACTTGTGTGATTCATCGCCATTGCCCTATAACCCTAGGGCTATGGAGGGAAGGAGGATATCGGCCACCCCTCGCCCTTGCTCTGGTCGCCGGGTAGTTGCAAAGAAAAGTACTCGCACCAATGGATTCCTAAACAGCGTCAAGAAGCTCCAAAGGCGTGAGATTTCTTCCAAGCCCGATCGTGCTTTTACTATCACCAATGCCCAGGAAAGATTCCGCAATATGCGCTTGGTGGTCCGTCTTCTCTTCTCTTTGCTTTCAACTACTGCTTCACCTTGTATTTATACTGTTATTATTGAGACAAACTTTCAGGTTGTTATCCAGGTTGAATAATTTCGAATTTGGTAGTTATATTTGAATTTGAGGTTTCATAGGGTTGAGATCAAGCAAGCATCTCGGGCTCCTAATTCACTCTTTCAGCTTCTGAAGAAAATAGTTTGAAGTTTGAACACGAGATGCAGGTTTAAGCATGTATGCTTTATTAACAAGTTCAACGTTGTACTTTGGAAGTCTATTTCATCCAGAAATCAGTTTCGAACCTACAATCTCCTTATTATTTTTGGCCTATAACATCCTAATTGTTCTTTGTTATCACCTATTTCTTAATTCAAAGCCTTCTACTCACCTTATTCCTTTTCCGCCTTTTAAAAATTTTGTGGCTAATAGGTGATAAGGACAGCGTTAGTTGACTTCAATTTCTTACAAATATCAGATATTTTCCTGAGGGGAATTCGTTTTTCATGATATGGAGAACCTTTGGTCTAAATGAACATGAGGTGAACATATACCTGTTGGACTTCATCAGATTGTAGCAAATGAAAAATCATTTTCGTGAATTACCTTTCTTTGCTTTCAGAGAAGTTGGCATCATTCTTTTTCCTTGCTGGGAAGTCTATACTCTGCGTGCTTGTGATGTTCTATAATCTACAGACTTGGAAGTCTATAGTTTTTTCTGTCATTATTATTCTTCTAAAAACTATTGCTTTGTGGTGAGATCTTTCCCTTGTTACTTGATCTGTGCTGTTCTAATTAGATCTCCCTCCACTACAATCCTTGGGTAATTTGTTTTGTTTCCTCTCCGCTCGATTTCCTCCTCAGCCAAATAAAAAAAAAAAAAAATATATATATATATATATATATATATTTAAAGGAGAAGAAAGAAATACAAAGATGAAAACAAACAATTTTGCCATTGAGAAAGCACTCATCCTTGATTTAAGGAGTTTGAACCAATTGTTGTTGTAATACTCTCGTTGAATTCTCATGAGCTCCAAGAGAGCTCATTAGTTCATAGGAAGTGATTTTAACTGAGTTTTTGCACTCTTTTAGGAATGCATGTATGCAGCAAATTTCTCTTGCTTCAGGAGTGAACTTTGAGGAGTTTTTTCAAAAAATACTTTACTTGAATGTTGTCTTTTATATTTATTTGTTAACTATTTTTGCCATCCTTGAGAAAAGATCATATACATACTACATGGCAAGTTTTGCCTTGTGTTCCGTGGCTCGGAAACAATGAGGGTTCTTTTATTAATCAAGTTTTATTGTGCCTTGAGGTGAGGGAAGAAGGGAGAGACTTCCAACTAGCTAGTTTGTTCTCATGGTGGTGGCGATGGAGAATGGGTATGTGTTGTGATGTGTCCCTTGGGCTCCCCCCCCCCCCCCTTTGTCTGCCTCCTCCAAAACCTCTTGGCACATAAAAAGTGACACGGGAATATCCTGTATATGCCACAAATTCTAGGAAAATTGGCGTTGTTCACACCTTGTTAATTATAGCAAAGGCAATTTGTATATTTCTTCATGTCATCTTCAAACTGCTCTGGTGCTTGCACTTTCAGAATGATGGTTGTTCTGATTGCTTAAACAGTCACATTTCTCATATCTCAAATTGGAGTGTGAATTAGAGAGTATTGTAGCTCTATATTGGGAATGGATCAGTGGAGTATTAATATAGCTCAAAGGAAGGCGCTGATACTGTTTGTTAAAATTTGGAAGACGTGATATGGTTTGCAGGAAGAGAACCAAATCAATAGGAATAACCTGTTGTCTGCCATGTTAAAGTTAAGCAGATGATTATAGTTCTCCTTACACTTAAATGACTGATGAAGAACCTGAAGATAGCAGGTCTGGAATTGTTTGGAACAAATTCTGGTGTTTTCTTGAATCATTGAATGCAATACGTCACTTGCAAACTTTATTCTACCTGCAGCACTCTTCTAGATTCAAAACAATATAAGCAGGTTATGAATTGTTTTAAAAAAAAAAAAAAGAAGTGGGTTCTAGAAGTTCGGAATGACTTTCTAACTCTATCATGCAGCTATCAATTTACATATCTTGACACTATCCATGCTTAATATGTCGTACTTGATTTTTTCCTCTGAACTATCATGTTAATTTTTTTTTGGTTTTTTGCTTCAGGACAAATATGATACACATGATCAGAAGGGGCACTGTTCCCCTGTATTGCCTTTCTTGATGAAAAGAACGAAAGTTATTGAAATAGTGGCTGCACATGATGTAGTCTTTGCTCTTGCGCATTCTGGTTTATGTGCTGCTTTTAGTAGAGGTAGCATCACACATAAATTGTAGAAGGAGCTCTTTGGACTTTTGGTTTCTTTCCTTGTGTAGAAACCATGCTTTATGCTCTTAATGTTATTTTGAATGCACTGTGCAGAAACAAATCAGAGGATATGCTTTTTGAATGTCAGTCCTGATGAAGTCATTCGTAGCCTGTTCTACAATAAGAACAATGATTCACTTATCACAGTATCAGTTTATGCTTCTGACAACTTCAGCTCTTTGAAATGCAGATCCACAAGGATTGAGTGCGTGCATTTTGCTCCCTATTCTTCTATCGATAGTCACAACTTCAGTGATCTTATCTAATGATTATGTATGCTCATTCATGTGGATAGGTACATACGGAGGGGCAAGCCAGATGCTGGTTTTGCTCTTTTTGAGTCTGAATCTTTGAAATGGCCTGGTTTTGTAGAGTTTGATGATGTCAATGGAAAGGTGCTAACTTACTCTGCACAAGATAGGTACTTTTTTTTTAATAAATTGTCTTTATATTCCTATTCTACTGTTAGTTGTATGTTCAATGCCTGTACTAATGCATTTTTACCCAATGGTATCAGTATATACAAGGTGTTTGATCTAAAAAATTATATGATGCTATACTCCATTTCGGATAAGCATGTTCACGAAATAAAGATCAGGTACTTCTCTTTTTGAATGATGGTGCATTGCAGTCATAGTTTGTCTGTAGAACTCCATTTTACACTTGCAATTCCAATAAGTTATTAGCAGATCACCTCTGAGTATTTTGCTATCATTTCTGTTTTTACTATTTGCTAAGTAGATACTGTTATATCTGCCACTTGTCTAAATTATTTTTGTCAATTTTTGAACCAAAAGGTGGTCATGCAGTAATATTTACTAATTCATTCCTAGTGAATTTCGTTGATCATTTGGGTTTCTGGTGTTGGTCAAGAGGTACTCTCAAGTTATGTGGTCCATGACATTTATCACTTGATTTTTTTTTTTTTTTGTTTCAGTCCTGGCATCATGTTATTAATTTTCAATCGAGCCAGTGGTCATGTTCCCCTTAAGATTCTATCCATTGAAGATGGCACAGTTCTCAAATCATTCAACCATCTACTTCACCGTAATATGAAGGTGGACTTCATAGAGCAATTCAATGAAAAGCTTCTAGTCAAGCAAGAAAATGAGAACCTTCAGATTCTTGATGTAAGCTGCGCTTTGCTTGTTTGTTTTAACTTATATTCGTCTGTGTGTGTAATTTATTTTATTGGTAGGTTCAAAATGCTGAGCTGATGGAAGTAAGCAGAACCGAGTTCATGACTCCATCAGCATTCATCTTTTTGTATGAGAATCAGTTGTTCCTGACTTTTAGGAATCAAACAGTTGCTGTTTGGAACTTTCGTGGGGAACTTGTTACTTCATTTGAGGATCACCTGTTATGGCATCCAGACTGCAATACGAATAATATATATATTACAAGTGATCAGGATCTTATTATCTCTTACTGCAAGGCTGATTCTGATGATCAATGGATGGAGGGAAATGGTAATTATATCTCTACTTCAGTAATTTAATTAGTGAGTTGTCTGAGTTTATTATGAAGAATTAATCTTACCTCTATTTCTATCTGATGCATTATGTTAAGGTGAAGTTTTATTTTCAGCCCCTTATTTTTAAATTCAGATAAGAGCTTTTATCCCTATTGTTTACTATTCATTATGTCAGCAACTTAAAACCGGAAACAAACGCTTACATATAATTGCCCTCTATTGACTTCATATGACAATAAACCAGTAGTGTTGCTTGGGATAACAGATAGGCGGATATAATCTGGGATTGACCTTTAGCTGTATTGACTTATCTTGTGGTGTATCTTCCTGACTCTTTTAACCACAATTTTTCTGCCTGGTCCTTGACCTTAAAATCAAGGTTGACTTGAAATCAAGTAAGCTGCAAAATATAATGGTCTTGGTATTGATTAATGTTCGACGTCATTCGATGGACTATTACCATTGGTTAAGTTGTTGTTTGTTGGGCCAACTTGGTCAGTCCCTTTCGTTTGGTGATTGCTTACTATCATAGATAAATTGTGGCTTCATTGCCAGCAGGCTATTGAATAGTGTTGGATGCTTTGACATGCCAATTATTATCAGCTTTAGTTTTGTACTTCTAATACTGAACAGAGCTATATAAATAACTTATAAATTATAATTTTTTAAAGAGATTTATATGATTATAATTTGCTTTATGGCACAGCTGGTTCCATCAATATCAGCAATATCTTAACTGGGAAATGTCTGGCAAAAATTACTGCAACAAGTAGCGGCACCAAAATTGACGAGTGTAGTAGTGCTGCTTGTGGCGTCAAGAAGCACAATCACTCATCCTGGATTAGGAGCTCAGTTGCAGAGGCTTTGGAGGACATAACTGCCCTCTTTTATGATGAAGAACGCAATGAGATTTATACTGGTAACAGACATGGTCTTGTTCATGTATGGTCTAACTAAAACTGACCTATTTCTTCTGGCTCTATGGACAAAGAACCGCTGCTACTGGATGTGGATGTAAGTTTGGTTCAGTGGGTATTATTTAGGCGTTGGATGTCTCTAAACTGCCTCAGGATTGTACCATTAGTTGATATTTAGTTGTACTTAGCACCCTGTTTTTGTGTATTTCATAGTATACGGAGAGGATTCCAGTGAAAGAGTGAATCGACTCTGGAAAGTTTGATATGGATGCCCTTAGTTAAAATTTCAGGTTAGGTTAGAGGTTTGGTCTTTTAGTTTCTATATAGTGCAATTACTATTTATATTTGAGGCAGATGAGACAACGTGCTTGTGTTGTTAGTTCTTCAAGTTTGAATTCAAAGGGATTTGAAGATAATGTAGGATTGAGGCAGATATGGAAATAGGTCACACTAGGGATCTCTCTCTTTAACGTCATCTCGTGTATTATTGGTGAAACTGTTGATATAAACTTGTTATAATTATTTGATTGACAATTCATGTCTCTCCTCTTTTTGAAGAACGCGTTAGGAACATCCGCATGACTAAGTTGTAGAGATTAGAGCAGCGAATGAAGAGGAAAAAGGCACAGAAATAGTGTAGAGAAACTAGCTTGTTATAACAGATGAATACAGCCCAGCACTGACTTCTAACAGAAGCATACAGCTCAGCAATTTACCACTTGCGAACGGAAGCTCATATGTACAACTGATTTAATACAAGCTATTCCTTTACAGCCTCTTCAAACTTCGAGTATGAGCATCTTCAGCTCTGGGTTTGGACCACAAACATTGGAGCTATGAAGTGGACACAGCCTTAGTGAGTACATCAACTACTTACTCCTTCGAAGCAATTTTTCTAACATTAACATGCGAACGATTTCTCTTTGCAAAGTGGGAATATGTGCATTACGTGTGCAGCGAAGAAATGAGAATGTTTTGTCCGTATCATTGTAGCCATCTGCATGATCTAAAGGTCTTCAATGCGCCACGTTTTTTGGACCATATGAAACCTCTCAAAATGCAATTCTCTCTTGCAAAACGCAAGTCTCACGTCCTCCTCTGCACTTGATATAAAGTGTTCTGCGAAGCCTTCTTCATCCTCATCTTCCTCACTTGCATGGGTTCCACAAAGCTTTCATCCTCCTCCTTAAACGCAGCTTCCGCAAATCCAGAGTCCAGATCTGCCAACTTTGTCCTCCTTTGACCTTGTTTGATCTTAAATTAGATTTTGGTTGATTTGCTTTTTTTTTTCCTTTTTCTTTTTCGTTGATTAGAGTTTATCATTTTGTTCTTTTGTCTAAATTTTTGTTGATTTTATTGAATTTAGAGGAAGGTTAATGGGTACATTCATGTGTTACATAATACATTTGCTTGTCATAAATGTGTAGATTCATGTGTTTTTGGCCATTGACAACTACTTAAAGAAAACATCACACTAGGCAAATGAGAAAAAATTCCTATCATGCAATCATTGAGGCAATTGAAAATTGAGATAAAACTTCTTTCCAATGCCTCTTTTTTTCCCTTCCCCTCTCTTTTCATGATTAGAAAATTTATGTCTTCATTATGAATGAATAAATTTTTTGCAGAGCAAATGGTGAGAACTAGATTTCAACTGTAAATTTGAGTTGGCTTCATTTTTGCAAGGGATTTGTTTTTTGAGAAGGGTTTATTTTATGACTTAGAAATTATTTAAGCCATGATACTAAATAGTACAAAAGCATATATTTATATAAACTATATAAGAAGTGAGAAAATCTTTGAATTTATTGTAAAATTGCCTATTGTAGGTGGGGTAGTAGATAATCTTGACAAAGAAACCCTAGTTAAACTTGATATGGCTTTGTTGTAACTGTTCCAAAATTGCTAGTTGTACATTTATTAACTTACTATTTAGGTTTGTAAACTCTTTATAAATGTTTTTTATATTTTAAGAGGAGAATGCCTCAATATATGGGGGCTGTTTGTAACAACCATAACTCCTAATAACTCTAATGAAGTATAATCATACAATTAATTATCCATACTTACATCTAAAACCAATAATAGTTTAATAAAGGGGCGAAAATGGGAGAAAATTTGAACTTTTCTATCTTTGAAAACCATTATTCAGAAGAATAAGGAGGCTTAAGCTCATAGGTGATCCAATTTCTCAATTGGGACCTTCACTTGATTCACAACTAAATCTACAAGCAGAAAACTCCTTTACGATTGTTCATAAGTTATCATGTATTATTAACATAGTGTAAACTAAGTTCTAGAGGCTAAAATAAGGGTTTGGGGTTTTAGACCGTGACTCAAAAAGACTTTGCAATGGCCAAATGGGCTACTGGAACCTATAAAAGCGTCAGGGAATACCCACGCCGCAACTCGGTTTGCTTTTGGAACTAGAGCAAAGGTTCAAGCAACTTAGGTTTATTTATGATTTAAGGAAATATACTATGAATAAGAAATGAGCAAGGTGTATGTCAAATGTTAGTGATAATGTCATGAAAGTTTGGGTGATGTAACTAAATGCTCAAGGTATGACATGTTTGACTACAAAGGTTTATGTTCATGATCCAACGATGGTTATAAGGTAAGTTATAATGCACATCCTAGATTAGTATATAGAATAGTTTCAGAAAAACCTTATCATAGAGGAACAATAAGATAAAGAAAGTTGCATAGATGTCCCTTTCCATCCAAACAATTCTAAAGGAACACAATAGGTATTTGAGATTAGTCTTAGAGGTCCTGAGCGACAATTGCCAAACTTAGTGAGTACCAGTTTTAGTTTACAGATGTGATGTCCCTGGGTCCTGAAATCTTCCAAAAAAGGATCATAGTAGATTCTAGCATAATATAGAGGAGTCACAATAGATCTCTAGAGTCAGCTGTTTTAATGGGAGATAATGGCCTAGGATAATTTTAAATATCAAAATCTCTTAAGTTTGGTAGACTGTTATAGAAAGTTTATTAGATAATTTTCTCAAAAGCCAAGCCACTGATTAAACTCACAAGAAAGATAAATTGTATGTGGAATAAGAAAAGTAAGAAAATAGTTTCTCAAAGTTAAAGTTAGATAAACCACTATCCAATATTAATCAGGCTTGACCCAAGAGAAAGAGACCTTATGGTCTATAGTGATATATTCAGGAAAGGGTTTCAGGTATACTAGTATATAGCAGGGTAAGTGGTAACCTATGCCTCTAATAGTTGAGGCTAGATAGGTGAAGTATCCTAAATAGGGCTTAGAGCTAGTTCAGTGGCGGTTCCCTTTAAGTTCTAGATACATTAAGTTTAGAGTGCCCCCTCAAAAAGTTTAAGGATCATAGAAAGATTTAATAGTTAAGTTAAGATTCTAAATAGTATAAGACTTAGAATAAATTATGTTGCCCTTATATTGATGGTTTAATTAACAAAACCATTTAGATCTTAAAATATGTTGATAGCATATGAAGTAGAGATTTTTAATGAGAGAGGAAAAGATGATGAAGTAAAAATGGGCTTAATGTACGAGTCTATGTGAGGAAGCTTAAATGCTAAATTACTAGGCCAAAGCATACAAGATTAAAGATTAGCTTAGAATGATGTAATTAGTACACAGGAGTAAGCAATGATAGTATAAGACAAATAATGTGTGAACCCTAATTTAGCTTACCAACCTATGTATTATAGCTATTAGGCTAAGAGTATAAGTCAAGATGCAAACAGATAATGTTATGAGTATGCTGGATAACCTATTTAGCTAAGCCTCAAGTTTGGTTTTTTAAAAAAAGTCACATGCAAGCTTATAGCCTAAATGAGGTACTAATTAGAACCCTTTGTTAAGATAATTTATGCATGCTATAAATAAATGTAGAAAGGAATTCTAATTAATCTAGGAAGTAATTTAAAAGTATGATCAAATTAATATCAATGATCAAAGAACACAAGCCTAATCTAGTGAGACATTAAAACTCTTCCTATTAAAATACACAAGGAAGTGAACTCGGGAGGATTGAGAAAATATAAAAGACAAAGACATGATTGAAGTGTAACTAGATAACTCTCAAGAAATAGAACCCTAAATTGGTAAATAGAAAGGTACAAAGAAATAGAAAGAAAACTGAGAAGTTAGAATGTAAATAAGATAAGGAACCACTAGTTAATAATGTTAAGAACTTTTTGGGAAGTTAGGAGATGAAAGAGAGAAATATTATACAAATGTATTTTAAAGCCCAAGAAGTGATGAAATAAGTTTAAGAATAAAAAAGTTTTCTCCCAAGGAATCAAAAGTTTTAAGGGAGATAAGTTATATGAATCGCCTGTAATAAGACTATTCCATTAAGAAAGAATCTATTAAAAAATCATAGAATGTGCAAGATGTATGTTTGAAACCCTTTCATCCTTTATGGAGATTGGGTGACTTAAAATGAGCATATAAATAAGTATAAGAATGTCTTATTAAAGTAAATAAAGAGTAAAAGGGAATAACATAAGCAAGCCACCTAGTCACTCAATATGAGTGAAGTAGCATAAGTTAGGAGATAAAAAATGTGGCAATCTTAGTGCCAAAGACTTAGTAAAGTTTATGAACAAAGAGTATTGGAATGCATCACAGCCCTTAGTATGGCTATCTTTAAAATTTAGCATAATGCCCTAAGAAGATTTTAAGTAGGCAATTGAAACGGCCACTATTTTAAAGAGTAATTCATCACTTTATTGCCACATGATGTAGAGAGAAGTTTTATTATAAAAAAACTCCAGAAAGAAGTCAATGATAAAGGAATCTAGGATAAGAAAAGAATAAGTACATACTAATTATCCTATGAGATCAATTTAAATGCACTTTAGTGAAGAAGACACACTGTATGTAAGAAAAGCACCTCGATGCAAGAGATAGCACTTTGGTGCAAGAAATAAAATTGCCAAGGATTGCAAGATAAAAGCTATGTCAATTAGATACTTATTAAGAGAAAGCTAAATGTTACATCACCTAAAAGAAATATCAGCAAGTAAAAGCAAAGAAAGAAAGCTACGATAAGACTAGAAGTAAGTAACTAATGGTACCATAATCAAGAAATAAATAGATGTTGAAAAGTATTACAGTTAAAGGACAAGAAAGGATTCATGCAAGCTTAGTCATGAGATAACAAGCAAATGAATGGCTTTGTGGTCTATAAATGAGTATAGAGTAAACCCTTGGATGTAGATACTAAGATACATTAATAAAACTAGAATAAGCCTAAGTGCAATTTAAAAGAATATTAAATTTAAGGCCTAATGTTGGGGTTAATAGTTAAGTTTTAAGTTATTGGCTTTATAGCCTTGATATTAAAGAGAAATTTATGATGTATGACTATGCCACAAAAATGAATTAAAAGGTGTAATAGGGTAAGGTAAAAGCAAGTGTCCTAAGTAACTTAGAGTATGAGATCAGTACAAGCTTTAAGTGGAATGGATGAAGAGTTAATTAAAATGTTTATGGGTTAAGAAATCTTCTTATGCCACCTAGATAAGGCTAAAATAGTAGTAGAATAATCTAATAAGAGCCATGAATACATAATAGTAGAGCCCTATTGATGATTATAAGAGAATAAAGGGGAAGAAATCTTTAAGATTAAAGCCATATAACGCTTTTTTTTTTAATAAGTTGCTAATAAATGAGTTAAAGATTTGTATGATCTAAGAAAATAGAGAAGAATAAGGATATCTTATTCTAAAGGCTTTAAAGAAAGGGCAAAAGTTAAGTATGAAAAAAATAAGAATAAAGATAAACAAACCGCTAAAAAGAGAAGTAATTAAGGATTTTAGATTTAAGATAAGCTAAATTTTTTGGACAAAATTTTTATTTAGAGAGGATAAAATATAATATCCAATATTTTTATAGTGAGCTAGACTTTAAGATAAGGTTATGATAAGTAATAAGATGAAGTAAAAGCCTATTTAGATGAAAATAGAGACTTAAAAATGGTTAAAATCTAATTCAGGGGTGATTGAAAAAGATTCTCATAGTGCAATAGAAGAAAATCAGGAATTTGAATATTTAGTGGTGTATTAAGAAAGTAAAATATTTTTTATTATTATATGACTAAATAAGATTACTAGATTAACGAGAGCTAATAAAATAAGTCCAAACTTTGAGTACATGTAAACCTAGGTAATCAGTGGCACATGTATATATTGAGTTGTTTTAAGATACTATGAACCTTAAATTTTTACTTTTAAGTAAAGGATAAAATTAAATGATGTATAGATCAGAATGGTTCACAAAAGTAGTATTAAAAAATTAAAACATATGAAAAATGACAATAGGGATAAAAGAGTCAATTTAACTGTAAAGTAAGAAAAATTAGAGACTTAGAAAACGTGAGAATTGACTTGAAAAACATATATCCCTTATCATGATATTATAAAATAAAGTTAGCAAATTAACTAGATGAGGTTAGTTTGGTTAAATCCACAATGGTGTACGATTTTCGGGTTCTTAGTGGTGAGATTTTAGTTCAAACCATTTGAGACTGGTTTAAGTCATTATAACATTTAAGAAGATGTTTTTAATGAAAAATAGAGTCTAGAATTTGGTATGGAGCATTTGGTTTTTGAAAAAACTAAAAAATAAGTTCAAATAAAGGAATTAAAATGTAAGAGCGAAATAGTCATTTGGAAAAATTATAAACCCTAGATTTTATAAATGCCAACCATGTTCTCCTTCTTCTTCCTTATGTAAATTGACTTTTTGGTAGCAAATTGTAGCTCTCATGGCGGTGTGAAAGAGTAAGGAGAGAGAGGGGAAAACAAGCCAAAAAAAGTAAGAAAATATGCCAAATTTTGCTACGCTTTAGTTATGAAACTTTCTCTACTCCTTATACTCTCTCTAATGGTGGGTTTGGTTTCCAAAAAGGATGAAGTCTATTACTGTTACCTTTAGTGAAGGAGCTCAATTGAGAAAACCAATTATATCAAAAGAATCTCCATAAAAGAAAAAAAATCAAAACAAGGTATGATTCAAGTTAGGGAAATTTGTTATTTTTGGAACCATAGTACCTTGTTTGTTCGACCAAAAGAGACAAAGGGAAGGGTGCATTTATTTAATGAAAACTTGATATAGTCAAAGGTTTAAGAGGTTGAGGAATAAAAGTATACAAAGAAATTAACCTAGAAAAAAATAATGCAAGTTAGCTTTGCTTAGGATTTAGGTTGGGTCATGGATATTTCAAAATCCTAGGAAGATTATTTGATTCCTATATTACCATACATGAATTAGCAATGAATCATAGATATCCTAAAGATCTCAAATTATTTTTTAAACAAATAAAATTCTAAGATTGGGATAATATGGTAGAGTCTCAACCAAGATTAGAAAAAGACATTTGGGGAAGTTTTTAATTTATTTAATCATATAAGTGGCTTAAATGAGTGATATGAAGGATAAATAAAACTTTGGTTTGAGAAAAAGAATGATATTTGATGATGTAAAAATTATGGTTCTATAAAAACCCTAATATGCCTTATGAATAGAATAAGTAATATGACCAAAATTTTAAACTTGTTTTAGCCATGAAAAGTGAGTAAGATGAGATAGATGAATGATGTAGTTATTGCATGCAATGTAGCAAATAGGATGAAGCACTTTAAGACACTTAACGTAATTTAAATAATACTTTAAGCCCTAATATGCACATATATTGATAGAATGAGATTAAATAGGTTCTAATTGGTTGTTTTGTATCTTAATTGATATGCGTAGGCCAAGTTAGTAAAACAACACCCTTATGTATGTATAGAACCGAGAAGAGTAAAGAGAAAGAACAAATGAAATAGTTCTTTGGTCAAGATTCTTGACTTGTATCAAGTAGCTTACTCTTCCTTTCTTTGTATGAATGTTGATTTGCTGGAGTTTGGATTACATTGTGTGTATCGGTTGCTTATGAGGTTATGTTTTATGATGCATGTTTTTAAGATGTTTTGAGTTGGCTATGCTTCTATGTTTTTAATGTTATGTTTCATGAGTTTATGACTTCAAAGAAAGGTGGCAAAGAGATTGAATGCAATAGTTCTCCCTTAACCTGAAGGAAAAGTTTGTGGCAGAGAGATTGAGAATAGTAGTTCTCCCTTAACCCAAAGGAAAGAGCCAAAGCTTGACTACATTTATGATATGGCCATATCTAAATTTATGTTATGATGTTTCATGATGTTTTTGACTGTCCATGCTTATATCTCCTTAACTGAGTAGTTATATGTATATATTGAAATTAGTAGAGTACTGCTATTGATATTTCCCCTAAAATCTCACCCTTTGTTTCTTACTAACCATGGCTAGGTGTCACACCCAAAAATGCGACCACGTGGTGCCTTTTTTTTAAAAAAAAATAAGAAAATTTGATTTTCTCAATGAAATTGAAAATCGAATTCCAAAATTAAAATGAAATTAAAATAATAGGTTCAAGAGTCGCCACTAAAATTTTATTTTTTTGAAAAGGCAAAATTTTGGAAAAATTCTTTTTTAGTTTGAAAAATGGTCTGTGAATCAGAAAATGGATCCGGGAGTCGATTGTGAGTGGGGAAGGTGTTAGGCACTCCGCTACACCCGTTATTGAGAACGGTTACCTTAAGTTAGTTATGCAAAAATAAAATGACCTTAATTCTATTTTAATTCTCCTTAATAAATCACATGCAAAATAAGAAATAAAGAAATTAAAAGAAAAGAAAAGTAAAGAAAAAGAAAATAAAAGTAAAGAAATAAAAAAAAGAAAATAAAAATTGAAAGGAAATATTCTATTTATAAAAGTGGACTTGACCTAGGATAAAAACCTAGGACCTACGTATCTTCTGAAAGGGATCAAAGTCCATGTAGTTCAAACGAAAATTGTCTTGTGGTTAATGTTTTGTTTTTTGTTATTTTTTTATTTTTGTTTGGTTTTTGTTTGATATTTAATTTTTGATTTTTTTGATTTTTTATTTATTTTAAAAGAAAAAGAGAGTAAAAATCATTTAGACTTTTGTAAACAAAATGAATTTGAGACTGGTTGGTGTGTTTTGATTTGTAAAAGGCAAGATTAATTCTACTCTCCCCTTTTCTTTTTTCCATTTTTCTTTGTTTTGGTTTTCTGTTTTTTTTTTTTTGTATTTTCCTTTTTGCTTTTATTGGTTTGGTTCTATTTTGTTCTTTTTTCTTTTTCTTTTTGTTTTATTTTTTTGTTTGTTTTCTTTTGTTTTCTTCCTTTTTTTTCTATTTTAAATGACTAAGCTTTTATTATCATTTTTTGTGAAAAGATAAAGAAAATAAAAATTACTTTCCCCTTAACAAATAAAATGAATTTAGAAACTGGTTAATGTATTTTGATTTGTTAAAAGCAAGCTTTATTTTACTTTCCTTGTATTTCCAATTTTATTTTCTTCTTTTTTCATCATTTTTTTAATTTTTCTTTCTGCGTCTTTTTTTGTTTTATCAAATTTATTATTTGTTTATTTTTATCTTGGCTTTTATTTTTGTTTTTGTTTTTTTTCCTTTTTGCGTTTATTGTTATTTTTTTTGTGTTGGTTTTTATTGCTTTTCTTATTTTGTTTTTTTCTTTCCTCTCTCTCTTTTTTAGCTTATTGAAAGGAGAAGGCTCATTTGGCTTTTTCTTTTAGAAAGGTTATGTATTTTTTTAATTAATCAGACCTTTCTTTTTGTTTGAAAAGAAACCCACTTTAATTTCTTAAAAGAACTATTCATTCTATTTTGAAATCCTTTTTCTTTTAAAAGTGAATCCCTTTTTCTCTTTTTTTATTTAACGTGTTACTTATTGAAATCCAAAAACAACTCGAATAATAAGTTTGATAACTCGATTAGGCAACTGAGGAGATTTATTATCACACACAGTCAAGGTGCCTCTTAAATGCCTAAGGAGATATAAAATCTCACACGGCTACTTTAAAAAAAATAAGGAAAATAAAACAAGAAAATAACCATGTTTATAATAATGCAGTAACTATGATCATGTGTGTTTGTGTGGCCAATTAAACATCACATTCATATACATTTCAAGTACAGAGAAAAATAAAATAAAATAAAATAAAAATAAGATATTAGTAAAAATAAAACACAAAACCACTTGTCTTCATGAATATGCTTTCATCCTTTAGCTTCTTCATGCTTCCTTTGACATGAATTGTTTTACTCACACCTCTAACGTGGCCCGATTGGTCGTCTCCACTTAGTTGCCTCTCCATGGATTCCATGATTCCCCATCCGAACCCAAGAAAAAGAGAAAGAAAAGAAATAAAGAAGCATAAGGTATTCACGCCCAAAATTTCATTAGAGACAAGTCAAAGTTCAAATTAAAAAAAGCAGCATCAAAGAAAGCCCGTTCAACTCATAAGACCAAAACTTTCACTATAAAATTCCGGTCATGAAACCCGTGCAAGATCTGTTGCTAGAATTTGTTCTTAAAACTGGGATTCATTTGTGGCCCATTTATACTTGCATAACCAAAGAGAGGTGTTCAAATCATAGGGACAGCTAGCGTTCATAAACTGGATCACACAAAAGATACCATTGAAATAGCAAATTGAATCATTATTCTAACACCCCAAACTGAAGTAAGAATAGGAGCTAAATCCCTTCAATCTGAATCAGCCATTTTTCACAACCAGTAAATGATAGTAGCAATGTCAATCATAAATGATCTATCTCTCCAAAATCCTAAACCACACTCTCATTAGGGAAGAATTTCTACCAAAACCATTTTCTACATGTTTAGACTGACTAAATGATTTCCCTAGTCATTGGCTCCACCAGATCCAACGGATTAGACCATCAACATAGCAATTGTAAAGGCCAAATGCTTAATTCGAACCTAGACATTTTTCTCAAGCCTTTCATTGAACACCTGCTGGGTGTATTTTAAAACGTATACAGACAACACATCTGAACCAGCACGATCCAATACCAGAGTTACATGACAAAATAACAATAGGAGCTACCCAATCAAGCCAATCATATTTACTCGTAGAGGACTCATAATGTAAACGACAGACTCCATCTATTTGTTGCAAACAACGATCTTACCAGAATGAAGCCTCATACTCTTGTCTAAGCAAAAAGCAATGCGTAGAATCCTACTAAAGTTTTCTCATCAGAGACTAACTTCTAAATATAGGATTATTCCCAAAGCAGTAGGGGTCTTAACTAATTCACTGGACCCATTCCTAATCTTAAACAAATCTCGGCATTCCCTAATAGAAGCCTTCCAAAATTCATTCAGAACAACAAAACTCCATTTCTAACGTTCTAAACATGCATACCCATGAGAAATCAGGATTCCCAAATATACAATCCAGCTATTGGTTCATAAAATGGAAGATAAGGGAAGCGTACCTCTTATGCTTATAAGATTAAATCCATTGGATGGTTTCCTCCTTGCTGAATTCGTTTCGTCACTCCCTCAGTCCTTGTGCTTCGTTTGAAACCGAGCCCCTTCTTCGAATCCTCTTTGCCTCTATTTTTGAGTCTTTGTCCCCTCTGCCTCTCCTCTTTGTCGATCTCTCGCTTCCTCTCTCCCTTGATTTTTCCATTTCATCTCAGACCCCCTCTTTCTCCCTCTCTGAATCCTCACTCTCTCGCTCCTCCCATAGCTTCTCCAACCTCCCCCATTTCTCTTTTAATTCAAAAAATCCTTCTGAGTCTCCCACTCACAAGTTTTCCTTCATCCTCGATCCTCCGTCTCTCTTTTGCTCTCCAGTCCCTCCTCTCTTTTCTGGTTCTTTGTCCCCAAAACCCCAGACCCCCAAAAATGTTCTCCCCTTTCCTTTGTTCATCCTCTCGATCGAAAATCCCCAAATCAGAGGGCCTCCCCTTCGAGCTTTCTCCCCTTCGAAACTCTCTAAAGCAGAAGGCTCCCCTCTCGATTTAAAATCCCTAAAGCAGAAGGCTCCCTTCATCTTTCACTTCCTCTCTCGCTCTCCCCATCTGTCTTTGCCCCCTTTCACTCTCTGCTCCATTCCTTTTTATAGACGTTCCTCCTGTGGTCTCGTGCCTTTCCATTCCTTGCCATGCGACCTGCTTTTTCAGAATTGTGCCTCTAGTCTTCTACATGCACGAGCGTGAACGTGGTCCCCCCCTCTATCTATATATGCTGCCTCTTTCTTTCTGCATCGTCCATTGTCTCAGTGCATTTGTGCGTCTGCGTGTTTTGTGTGTCTGTGTGTGTGGTCTTGCTGCCAGAGCCGTATGGGAGAGGAAAGGGATCAGAAAATGGATGCGGGTAGGGCCTGATTAGGATCCGGATTGGGCTTGCCCTTTGTTTTTTTTCATTTTTATCCATTTTTGAGCTGATTTTAGACTCTTTCTTTATTTTTCCTTAGGCCTCTTTTTTTTTTTTTTATTTACTTTAATTTGGGCTCTCCTATATTAGGTTTCAGAATCTTAATCTTTTTCTCATTTTTGTTTTGGGTTTCCCCTTTTTTAATATATATTATTTTGGTGATTTTTTTATTTGCTCTGAGCCTTTTTTCTCTTTTTATTTGTGGGATTTTTTTAATTCATTTTTTCCTTTCTTTTTCTAGTCTCTTTTTTATTTTTTTTAATTTCATTTTTTTTATTTTTGTTACTCCCTCTTTGATTTTTCTTTTTTGTTTTAATTTTGGATTAATGAACTTTTATTTTATTTTTATTTTATTTTTAAATTTAATTTTGAGTTTTTTTTTCTTTTGATTTTTTCTGAGCTTATTAAGCTAAAAGAACCTATTGATTATTATTATTATTATTATTATTATTTTATTAGTTTAATTTTATCATTATTTTTGGAGTATGCCCGGACAAAATACGGTGTTCACACTAGGTAAAATGCAAAACAAGGAGGATGATGAACAAAAAATCTAAAAAAGGTCAAATATAACAAGAGTTTAGCCTAGGACTTAGTGTGATCTAAATGAATATATAAATTCATATTTTGATGTAATGTAATATTAACTTGTGTAAAAGTGTTAGACTGTGAAAATATGACCAATGGATGCATGTATAAGACATTGGAATGTGATTTAATATATGGAAATCCATTGAGTTCACATGTATATTTTCAAATGAAATAGTGATTTTTAGTTGCAAAGTAAATTTCATATGATGATCCATTCCTAATTGATGCATATATAAATTGAAATTTGCTCATAAGAAGTGGCACATTAAAGCTTTTTTGGTCCATAGTTGAATCAAAATTTTAACCATTTGTATAGTAAAATGTATCCTTGCCTTTAACTACCTTAGTGGCTGAATCTGATATTGAAATTTGGTGAGTATTTAGAGGACATTTAGACCCTTTTATAGAGCTAAATTTTGTAATTTTAGAGGTTTGTAGAATATTTGGCCAATTTTTGAAGTTGGTCCCAAAAAACTATTATGACAATTACTGTTCACTTTGCACTAGTTCTGATTTGTTTATGATTTGAGGCACCAAATGGATTCAATTTAACTTGAAATTTTTATAGTTGCAAGTTCATATCATAAGCTTTAAAATGATACTTAATTTGCATAAATCAGGGTTGTGTGTAGCTTAAGTTATAAATTTTTAAAATTTATACTTACTTATGTGACTATGGTTAAAATGAGCAAATGACTTCCTTTATGTAATTGAGATTTATGTACTTGTTGAATTGGAAGGAAGTAAATACTTGAGCATGATAATCTGAGATGGAATTGTAGAAATTCATTTTAAGACATCAAGAGTGTAACATCCAGTTTTCGTAATAACACCAAAATGAGTCATTTTTCAAATTAGAATAAAATTCTAAGTAATAGAAAACGAGGATTTAAGGTCTAAGATACCCGAAAACCAAAGCCAAATGAGGTAGAAAAATTTATGAAAGAAAGGTAGGGCATTTTCTTAATTTTTGGACATTTTGAAAAACTCACAGGAGGACTTTTTAAATAAAAAATTTAAGTTCTTCGAAGTTCGTAGAAGTCCTAAAGACCATGGGAACTCCTAAAATAGTTAAAACCCCATCGACAAGTGATTTCGACAAAGAGTTAATTAAAACTTTGACTGAAAAGTTTGGAAGGTTTTTAATCCAATTTGAGTAGTTCCAAAGGCATTTTATAAATTAGAGAACTTAAATTTTATGATGAAAAAGACAGTTTTTGAAAAGGAATTAAAATAAGCCCAACTAGACAAAACTAAGAATATGACTAAATTGCAAAAAAGAAAAGTTATAAAAAAGTGACTTTCGGACTTCTTAAAAATGTCCAACTCCTTTTCCCTTATTTTGACCAACTTTGGTTGGCTAAAAAATAGATTCTCAAGGCTCTTGAAGTGGCACACCAAGGAGGAGAAAGAAGGAAAGGAAGAAACCAAGAAAGGGTAAGGAAATTGATGGAATTTCATGGTTTCTCCTTTAGTAACTTGATTCTCCTCCTTCCCATCTTTCTTCTCATGATTTTAATAAGGTGTTTGGTGTTGTTTTGGGTCTAATTCAGAGGAGGAAGAGTGGAATTTCAAGAAGAGAAGTTCATCACTTAAAAGGGCACTTGAAATAAGGTAGAAACCAAGGTAAACACCCATGCTTTCATGCTTCTTCTTCCTTGTTTCCTTTTGGGTGAATTTCGGCCTCTTATAGAATAGCAAAGAGGGAGTTGTTTTTTAGTAGAACCAAGGGTGAATCTTAGGAATTAGAGTGTGGGAAACATGTATATGCAAAGAGAACCATGTATTAGCCATTGATTTTCAAGAAGGAAAAGTTAGGAATTCTTGAACACAACTAAAAATCTGATTTTATCCAAGAGTTCCCAAGCTTAAGTGGGTGTTTGTATGAGCTCCTAAGATCCCTAAGAAACTCCTTACATACACCTCCCATCCAAGAAGTAAAGAAAACTCCATAGGCTTCTTCCTTGAGGGGTGTCTCAGCCTAGGCTAGAAGAAGCACCAAGGGAGTGTTTTGATTTCTTCCAAGCTTAGTTTCACATTATATATGATGGGAGAGTATGAGAAGAAGCCTTGGAAAAATTTTAGGAAGCCTAGGGTATGAGATGGAGGTATAGGTTCCATAATTATGTGAGGGATCCAAGGAGTTTAAATGGAGCCAAGAGTCATAGAGAAAGGGAGAGAATAAAGCCAAGATCATGGATTCTTGGTGTTTCTTCATTAGGTGCCTTATGGAACTATAATTGAACCATATGAGCCATCTAACTTTTCTAATATATGTATGACATTAGAATTTGTTCCAAGAGCATAACTGGATCCCATTTGATATATTTAGGCCAAATGAATCAAACTCCACCTTCTTGTGGGTGTTTGGCCGAGGGAGAAGAAAGAGTTCCAAGAGTTAAAGTGTGTTTTTGTGTACAAGGTAGCCCGCTTTCCTTTCCTTCATACATGTTTGGGTGGTTTCTTGTCTTTAAATGTGTGTGTGTATGTCTAAGCCATGAAATTTTTTTTAGCAAGTATGTATATGCAATGGTACCATGATGTTTGCTTATGTGCTTAAAAGATGCTTTATGAACATGTTTTGGTTTGCTTGAACTTGGTGACGCCAAAAGTCTCTAAGGATGGGTGAAACAAAGCCAAAAGTCTCTAGAAAGAGTAAGGTCAAAAGTTTCTTGAAAATGACTGGGTGAGGCAGAACTATTGTCTTGGAAAGTCTATGTATGTTGTATGTGACTTCTTGAATGAAAGAAATGTTCTATGTATGTTTATGAATTTCAAGATAGCCATACATGCATTTTGAGACTTGAAATTGCATCCATTATGTGTGTTTGAAAGAGAGAAGGGCTATTGGGATTCCTAGAATCTCACTCTTCCCTCTCCATGATCTAAATTTGTCTAGGTGGATCAAGTAAGCTAAGGAATAAAGGCCAACAACCTTGAGAAGCCACACTTTGACAAAGAAAAGAGAAAAAGAGTCTTTTGTACCATTTGATGTCAATATATGTAAATTTATATTGTACCTATGATGTAGACTCTTGAACATATGTAAAAACATATACTTATGATAAGTGAAAGGATTTTGGAGTTATATGTGCTAGTATGTATGCTTTTGACTTCCATATGCTTAGTGGTGGTTGTAAGATTTTGTGCATATGAACAAATGGTATAGTGAATTTGAGTCCCATGGCTTCTTGAATTAGTTGGCACCATATTTAGGATACTATAAAGCTTTTAGATGTACCCAAGTGGTCTTGGTTCAAAGAGAAGACCATTTGGCACCAAATTGAACCATTATAGGACCAAAAATGACCAAATGTGTAAGTTGAACCCCAACTTGACCAAATGAACGATTTTGATGCTGAGATTTTGCATACATATAGATCTCATATAGATATTTTTTATGGTCCAAGAATCGCATTATTTGGAGGTCTATAAAATTTACTATGATTTTTAAAAATCCATATTAGAAGTTGATTTTTGTTTAAGCACTGTTCACATGGTCAGATTCTATTTTTGTGTCATCTGAGTGTCAAATGAGGTCTAATGGCTCTGAAATTTTACGTAGAGAAACCAGACATTCATAGTGACTTGTACCAACTAGAAGCACCTCATTTAGAGGTTTGTAGAGGGAGAACCAAATTTTTGAAGTTTCATATCAGTATTAGGGATGCAGTCAGACCTTTATTACTATTCCATCAGTTTGCGGGGTCTGAAGGGTTCTGAATTGGCCTAGAATTATTTTTCCCTTTATTAAAATCTGTAAATTTTTAAATTGGTATAGTTTGCCTAATTAAATTTTTGTGAAATTAGTTATGAATTTCTGAAGTTTATATCAGTAAATTGTATCAGAAATGCTAGGCAGTCTGACCTATGTCAATTTTCTATTATCAAATGTGGTCCAAATGATATTTTCATGGATTGAAATTATTTTTAGCATACAATTAACACCCATAGCTTTCCAAAAAGCTATAATTTGTTGGATTTCAATTTTTCTAGATTTAATTACGTATTTCCAAAATTTATGACAAAAATCTGAAAATTAAGCCAAAAAATGAACATGTATTTTTTTTTTTTATGTGTGGGGCTCCCAATCTGACTTGCATGAGATGTTTTATGATGTTTGTGAATTGTATAGATGAATTATGAGTGGAGAATAATGTTGGGGAAGTTACGGGGTCCACGGAGCTAAAAAGAAATTTTAAAATACTACGCAACGTCAAATAATCTATTATTTTTATTGAATTTTTCCTTGAACATTCAATGGAGCCAGACAAGCATGACCCTATAGATGTATAAAAAAAGGGTTAGAAGGGTATGGTATTACAAATAGTCCATTTGATTTATTTAGTATTAAAATTTCCCCTGCAAATAATTATGAAATGCCTACTTGTGTCTAATTGGACATATGCTTGTATTAAATGAATGAAATATGGTAATGTGCAACACTTCACATCTTCCTCATGCATGTCTCTAGGTATGGGCCTTCCCAGAGGATTAATCAACATCTTATGCATAAACATATTCCAAAGAACACCTTCTCGTACTATTGGTGTCTCTCATTCTTGTATCTATATGTTTATTCTCGTTGTAATACTTTAAGACTTTAGTATAGGTTAACTTTTTGTTTATCGCTATTGATTAGTATTGGATTCAACATTCCATCAATGATTTCCAAGTTTTCCACAATGTTCTTTAGCCATATAGCCTCTTGCATTGTTGCAAAACAAGTAATAAACTTTGCTTTCTTGTTAAATAATACTATGCATGTTTGTTTTTTGCTATTCCAAGACATAATATCACTTATCAATTAGAAAGTGTATCCAATAGCTTATGTTGCATATCTACATCTTCTCTCTAATATAGTGCCTAATTTTCAATGCCCTACAAGTATCTTAGAATTCTTTTGATAGTACTTTGATGCTATTGACAGAAATTTGACTATTATTAGTACATAAGGTCAATCACTCAATGTTTAACCTTGTACATATCATTGCTCATTGCATGTAATATCCAATGACATTAGAGTAAAGGATTTTCTACATGATTTTCAATGTAGATTCAATTTGAGGGCATATCTTACTATTTACACTATTGTATTTTACTATAGGAATGTTGATGGGTTTACAATTTTTCATACTACATTGCTCATTGACTTTCTAATTATAATTTTTTTTTATGATAGAGCAATTAATTCTTTTGAGCGATTCCCTTGAATTTTAATCCCAAGGATATTTTTTGTTTTACCCATATTATTTACCTCAAAATTTCAAGAACAATCATTCTTTAATGACCATTAAAAAATATTGATCATTCCTAACTAATTGCATATTATCTACAAAAAGGATAATATTACAAATTTCTCTCTAACTGCTTATTGCAAATACGATGGTCTTCATTAATCATTTGAAGTTCATACAAGGTGATTACTTGATAAAATTTTAAATATTACTATCTAGATGATTGTTTTAGTCCATAAATGAACCTTTAGATCTTGTAAATGTTTTACTCCAATCCTTTTTTATGGAACCTAATGGTTGTCCTATATATGTTCTTCATTTCTCTATTTGAGGATGTAGTTTCATATCCATTTGATATGGTTCCAAGTTTAAACTTCCAACTATAGCTAAGATTAGTCTAATCATACAATAAATGGGAGGGTTTTTTCACATAATCTATACCTTTTTGTTATATATGTACCATTTAGCAATTAAGCATGTCTTTTATCTATTAATTAATCCATTTATCCTTTTCTTTATCTTGAAAACCATTTATTCTTCATTGCCTTACAATTGATTGATGTTTGACCAATGTCTTAAACATAATTTATCTTCATTAGGTCTATATCTTATTCCATTACTCTTATCAATTCTCCTTTACTGAGGCATGATTGAGCTTTTAAAATTGTGTTTATCTCCTTGATGTCTAGTAGAGTACCTTTGAATGTTATCCTTAGATCTTAAAATGATGTTCAGGCATACTCTTGTGGTTACTCTAAAATAGTGTAGTTGTTTGTGCAATATTTTTGTCTTGCACCAAACTCCCACTTAAATAAATAGGTCAAGGCATAACTAATTGTCTTCATTAACTTGTTCTTGTGTCTCATAAATAGATGCATACTTGTCAATCTCTTCCCTACTGAGAAATTTATTCTCTAAATATGGTATTCTTTGACTCAATTTCAATTATACTTCCACCTTCATTATCATCAATAAAGATATATCATTTTTATTGTTCTAAGTATTTTGTAAAAATAAATTTCTTATTCTTTGAGCCTAATTCCCACACTTATAGGAATTATCATAGATATAAGTCATCAACCCAATTATCTTATAATGTTTAAAACTAGCATATTATTTTGTCAACGATTCATAGGGTAGACACTCGATTAAGTTTGAAGACATTCATTTTTAACTCATTTCCTCAAATGGATAAGGTTGCTTGAGCCATCATTAAATTAATCATTTTGAGTAAGGTTTTTGTTCTTTCTCTCAGCATTTCCATTTACTTTACAACATTAGAAATCTTTAATTATCTTTTGATTCCTTTCTCTTCATCAAGTTCACTAAACTAATCTAATAAGTATTTTCATCCTTAGTTATAAAGTTTCAATTTTGTTGTCCATTTGATTCTCAACTATCTTTAGTAATGTCTAAATCATTCAAATGTTTCTAACATATAGGAGATTTAGTGGACTTGATCATATTGTGAATAATTGTCTTGCCCTCACTCTTTTTAGATCACATACATTAGAATGAAGTAATTGCAATGAACTTTAAGGTATAGTTCCTTTTCCAAATAGTTTTCAAATTTACTTTACCCACTATACAACATTCTTAGAGTATCATTTCTAAAATAGAAATAGATCCTAGCACATCTCATTTTGCTAGTCTACTAATCTTTTATTCACCTATAAGACTTAGCATAATATGTCAATCATCCATATCCAAAACTATATTAGAAGCAAAGTATTGGGTAAAGCAACTCTGTTTATAAAACTAGATAAAACTAGAATCTTATTCTTTGTCTCTTTTCTAATGTTAATGGAGTTGTTATAGAAAATCAATACTAAAACTTCATATAAAGAAAGGAAATGATAAAGGTTCAATTTTGTCAATTCTTCAAAGTATATAAAACATTATATTGGATGAAGGTTAGTCCTCCATGCAAAGACATTTTTGCACGTTCCGATCCCTTTTTACTTCAACTATTGCATTCCTTCCTACATAAAGCAATATGCTTTGAAAGTAGTTGATAATGTTTTTTAAATGATTTTTGATCCTTGGCTACTTAGTTTGTGGTTTCTAACTTATTTTTTTCTTTGTAATCTTGAGCAAAGTTACCCATTTATTGATAAGTATGATACTTGATCTTTATTAAGTTAAGCTTTTTTTTACCATATTTTCCTTTCTTCTTAATTTTTTTCTTAGACTTATTAAAATATAGGTTAGATCTTTTCTTAATATAAAAGTATTATCCTACTTGTGCTTAGATTTTAAAGTCATAATAGTCTCAATCATATAAGCATTTTCAAAGGGTGTGAAAAATTTTAAGTGCTCACTCCTAAGCTTTATATGATGAGTGACATCATTAAAAAATTGGTAATCTTGTTATAGGTGAAATTTACTATCATATGTTTCTAGCTTATAGGTAGAGATCTTATAAAAACCTAAACTTACTACTCATTAATAAGGATATAACCAACTAATTTCAATTCTTTGATTGTCAGGGTTTTTAATTTGGTTGTAAAAGTACAACCAAACTTGTCCTTAATGGCTACTTACATGGCTTCAATATTCGATTTGACTCACACTTATACATGAAGTTATCAATTATGTTGCTTGGCATAGTTATGTGAGCAATATTATTCTCATTTTTTTAAAAAGTATAGATCTTTCTTTTATTGAGCTATATTTTCATGTCTAAACTTTTATACGACATGGTTCAATGATTTTTAGCATGCTATTTTATATCTAAGATTTGTAAACCTTATAGTGTCAAAT
The DNA here is from genome assembly GCA_026724425.1 of Erythrophleum ivorense. Lineage (NCBI taxonomy): Eukaryota > Viridiplantae > Streptophyta > Magnoliopsida > Fabales > Fabaceae > Erythrophleum > Erythrophleum ivorense. Next base: position 154,517 of record JAIUCV010000766.1, on the reverse strand, counting down.
TCCTTAACTGATACCATTTAGTTTGTTACTCTTATCAAGCTTGGCAATGATATTTTTAATAGTCATAATTATAATTTAATTCCCATATAGACATAGCACATATTGACTACATATACACAATGCTAAGTTTATATTTGCAATAAATTTCGATGAGACCAATAATGACATTATCAAGTTTATGATTGGAAGTTTACGTTCTGCATACTTTCATCATATGTATTCTAAGAATGTCGTTACCTTTATATCGAGCTCATTGACAAATATTGTTTAAGCTATGGTTCTTAGATGAGCCTTTAGGCTACTAATTTTAAAACTCTCACTTAATAGAGCATTTCTTAAATTTCCATATTAATTTATTAAATATAGGTCTTAGATAAACCCAAGTCTATCATCCAAGAATTCTCACTTAATAGGGTATTTCTCCTCTTTTTATTAATGTAATACAATGCACTGGTAAATTGCGTTAATATCAAATATATACCAAGAATTTCATTTTAAAACTGTTTATCTTCGTTAAATATTTTCTCTCTAACTATCACAAGCCTATTTCCAATTGTAGAGATCACTACAGCATATTTTGAAAAATATGTTTCATATGTTCGATCAATATCTTAAGTTAAAATTTCCATACATATGCACTATATATAAAGCATCCTTGTATTCCTCATATTTAAAAAAAAAAGAGAAATTAAAGTGGCTTGTCACCATTTATGGCAATAAGATGTTCCTTACTAAGCTTTATCTTTAATGCACACTAATTAAAGGAGAAATTCTTGATTTAATTTGGTTTTCCACATTTCTTACTAATATTCCCATTAATTGATATTTACCAAATATCATCTGAGAGTATGTTGATCAAACTTAAGACCTTTAATGAATTATTTTCATCTTTAGGTCAGTCTAAAAGGTCTTTTAAATATTTGTGTTTGGACAGTATCCAAACATGTCCAAATATAGCCAAACCATATACCACTATATAGAGCATGAATTTAAGGTTTTGTAGAAACAAAAATCACCCAAAAAAGATGCCCCACACACCTTCACACTCCTTAAAAGGTTTTGATTCAAGAAATTGTTCTAAAAATGGGAAAATGGAGAAGGCCCATGTGCCTAGGTTGGTATGTAAGCCTTATACACCACCCTAGGTGGCTTCTCTAGATATGGGGCTGCACCAATACCTTCATCTTCTCTTCCTCTTTCTGTTGGTGTAAAGACCTGGCCAGAATACCAAGAAAATGAGCCACACATGCTAGAGAGATTGTAAGCTTTCACTTCATCTTTAACATCCAAAAGTTTCTAAGTGCAGAAAATTTTCTAAAAATGGGTTTTTGAGGGGTCAACTTTGTGAAGTCATGACTCTTTGGTTTCTTGTTCAAAATGGATAAATTATATGTCATTAAAAAAACTTGTAGAAAGACATTGCCAATGATATATGGCTTGCATACAGTAGTGGCATAAAGAGGAAGTTTTAGGCCTAGAAAGTAGAGTAGTTAGTCATGATTTCCTTAAAAAAAAAGTTCAAAAACCTTAATTTCAAATTGTCATATCTCTATTTCTTTCATCCAAATTGATTGGTGGTGTTGGAAAGCTTATTCAATGAGCTTTTCAACTATATATGGTTTACATCAAGCAAGTGTCTGTGGTAAGAATACCAAGCCCAAAATTTTAGCAATTTCAACATTATTTTTTCAAATAATTGATGTTTAGTTTTCTGTCTAATGCTCAATTCTCTTCCTACCATTTCTTTACTGCATAATCACAATTATATAGGCTACCTCTGATATGAATTATGTGGCTTTCTATTAAAAATTGCACTAGAGGGTTGTTTAAGGTTTCATAATTTTAATTTCATGCATAAGACAACATTAAATATAGTTTGCACAAAAATAACTCAACATAATCAAGTGAAATCATACGAGAACAACAAGTCTCAAGACAATCAAGCTCTAATACTAAATGAAGGAATTGAGATCCAAGTACTTACCTACTTGTAGCAGATACAGATCTACTCAAAACTCTATTCCACAGGGTGCTGATTATACTCATCAAATTGAACCCTAATCTTCTTTCATGGTAGATTTACAATGACAAAGAGGAGAATATTTTTAGAGATAATTCACTCATTTTTTATGTCTGTGTTTTCATTGTGTTATTTTCTATCTCATAGAAGAATGAAAGCGTTAAAGGGAAATTTATGATCAGACCACATAACCATAAGTCCAGTTTTCCAACTATAGACCTTTTCCTTCCTTTATTTTTATTTAATTAAAAATAAATAATCCCTTAATAGCGAATCCATTCAAATTTGAATTTCAATATTCAAATATAATAAATTGATAATTGATAATTAATTAATTAATTAATTAATCAATCCATCTCTTCTCTTAGGAAATTGGAATAACTGATTAGAATAAGAGAATAAAGGACTTTAAAGAATATCTCTGAGTACTTCTTTCTTTGTCTTTATTCAAAAAGCAAACTTTTGAAAAGAGAAAAAGAGATAGAAAAGGTGAAAGTCTTCTTTCTCAATCCTCATGACTAGGGGTGTATACTTAGCTTAATGGCTTGGCCAACTTGGTCTTGCCTAATCATATTAGATCAAGTAAGGTTGGCCTGAAAAAAATAATTGAATTGGGTTGGACATCGGGTCAACCATGTTAGTTAGTTTTACTCTATGTAATCTAGTCTTATATAATTTTTTAAAAAATTACAAAGACTAATATAAAAATTTTATTTTTTTAATGGTAAAATATAACTGTATAAGGACTTATATAAAAATTTTATTTTTTAATGGCCATTTTATAATGTTAACCCAAAAAAAAAGCCTAACCAAATTTGGCTGAGCCCAACTTGGTGACATACTAAGCCACACTAGGCTAAGCTAGTCATTAGGTCTAAAAAATTGGCTTGGTGCTAAATTGGGCTAAACATTGGGGTAGACCAAAATCAAGCCCATGTGTACTCTTACTCATGACAACCTTTTTTGCTTTTTTTTTTTTCTTTCAAATTTTCTACTATGCTATGATACAATGAGTAGCATGGCTTATAGATATCTTAATGTGGTCCACCTTTCTTCTTTTCTTCAATTTCACCCAAATGCTTTTGTCTAATGGATAGTAAGAGATTGCAAAAGGGGATTATAAAAAGTTACTACTTAATATTAAAGCAATATGTGCCTAGAGTTGCATATTCTTATTTATTCATCTTTGGGCTTGTAATAAGGCTACTAAAAGTAGAAAATCATAGACTCAATATTGAAAACATTCTTTTTAATTACATTAAAGCACGTAGGACAAAAGAGTTGAAGCATTTTTTTCTCCATTTTTGACATAGTAAAAATTCTTGTCATTAAGGTATGTATGCTTATTTGGAAAGATAGAGTTGTAAAAGTGTAAGCCCAAATTGTTTTCCCCAACATTGATATTTTAAAAATTAACCATGTGTAAAACAATTTTAGCCTAATAATTAAGGAAAAAAAATTTAGGCACATAGTAAAAAAAAATTTCAACCTAAATAAAGTATCCTAAATTTCTTTTAATTTAAATGATTAACATAATTAAAAATTTATTAAATCCTTTAGTTCAACACCAACACCATGAAGGTCAAAGATGAAGGTAGTAGTAGAGATGGAAGATGAAGACCTTAAAACCAAACTTGAGAGAAAAAAATGCTCGCATATAAGAATATAATAAATATTAGCATTTTCAACTGCTCAGTATAATTTAATGGCCCAAGATATCATTGTGTCATATATAACATAAGCTAATAAGGTGAATTGTTTTACTCAAAATAAACTAATACTTAACTTTTAACTACGTCAAAAGTTGAGTGATGGAAAATAAAAGATAGGAAAGTCATCAACATTTTTTAAACATACTACAGTTTATTATCAAATATTTTAAGATCCCACAACTTATTACATTGGACTAAGAGATGCCAATTTTGTATGTTGAAGTTGATTGAGCATCTAGAAGCCTAATAAAAAATTAAAGATTGTAATAGTATATAGTGAATGAAAAATAAAACAACAACAAAGAAAAATAACATATTTAAGAATGACTTCTCACTTCATTCAACCACACTAGCAAAACAAAATTGCCATTGAATCCCTATACTATTATGAAAAGAAAAATGGCTCAAATGTTATAAACAATTTGAAATTGCTTATAACTATCCATAATGCCATCAAATTGCTTTCAACCACATCTATTTTGCTTTTTAAATTGTTAGTCCTAAGGATAATCAATGACAAGAATATGTATTCCTATTTCATACACATCCTAAGTAGAAGATTTATAGAGTGACAATTATAGGCTAACAAGAATAATTTTCCCCATATGGACTATATGGCATACAACCATCAACACAAAGCTTAAGCCTTACATTCTATGGATTAAAAGAAAAATAAAGGTCATATACTCTCCATCTTCTCTATTAGAAGGGTGGGATATTATGCTAACATCTCAACAATTCTCATAGAACCACTTTATTTCCTTAGTTGTCGCTTTAGAAGTAAATAATTTCTTAAGTTTAGAAATTAATGGTAAAAACTATAGTTGCTTGTTTACAAACTCTTTATGTCTCCTATGACTAGTCCTTCTTAATGTATATCTAGCACACCTATAAAACTTGCATTAGGTTTCATTCAGGTCATCCTTGTAATATAGCATACACCTATTGACATAACAGTTGATCTTTAAATAACCAAAACCTAATTTTGACACCATTTTCCTTGTTCTATACAAGTCTGCAAGCATTTGATTATTTGAGGGCATTGTCTCCTTCATGAGTTGCATGATGATGTTATATCATTGCTCAAGCATGTTGTAGTCTACCTTAATGCAAAGCATCCTTACAACTATTAAAAGTTTAAAGTGACTAGAACACCCTTCTTATAAGGAGGCCTATGCAGTAGAAAACATGTCATAAAATGCTTAAGCATCAAGATTGGGTAACTTATCCACCTTTTACTGACACATATCCTTAAAGTTTGGGCCAACTACATCTAACACCATGGTCTTAAGCTAGTTGAACTATTCCCTAATAGCCCCATGGAAACAAATTGGTCACCTAGTTAGAGGAAGCTTAAGTAACTCTTTGCCATGACATGTCCATTAATGGTAGTTTAGCCTAAATCCATGCCTATAAAGATGCTTATTCACTTCATCAAGAACTAGATGCTTCTTGCATTTACACTTCACATGAGGACACCTAATCTTCCCTTATGTAAAAATTGAGTTGATTGATAGATATGGTCAAGAAACTCATCAATGCCTTTCATAAACTCATTTGTCAATCGTGCCTAATGAAGACTTACTTTATTATACATCCATCATCAATTTTCTAGCACATCCATGTTCTTTAACAAGACACCTATAAAGTCCACAAATTCAGAATGGTTCATTCAGACAACATTTATGTTCACATTTTGATAGCACATAAGTTCATTTTTCAAGTTACAACAATCCAAATAAGTGCCAAGACAATTAGCAAAATAATGTGAACAATTTGGACAACATATTAGATCAATTTTCAAAGCTAATCAACAAGCTAAATGATGCTCACTAGAATAATGACACCGCAAGTGTAAGGGTCATAAGAATAGTACGTGATGAGTCAATGTCGTTCCCTTAAAGAATCAATATGATTAGTGATTAGGCATTAGAGTTCTCATATTCATTTTAGTTAAACAAATCAAATTGTGATTGAATTGTTGTGAAAATTAATTCAGATGCAATTAACAATACTGAAAGATGATTTTAATCGAAAATAAGCAATTAAAGACACCTAAGAATTCTAATCCCTTTTTTACACAATGTCAATCATTCCCTCTTTAATTAATCGGCTTAATATCAATTTTAGAGTCGAAGGTCTAATTAGGAAAAAATATTTTTTGATCCATTCAAACCCATATATCAACTCAACTCTTTGATGTCTTAAATGAGAAGTTAACATACAATTAAGCTTAGACCTTATCTAGACTACCTAGAACCCTTGAGTATATTTCTATCTCAAGTGCAAATTAGATTATGTCTAATCCTAAGTTGCTCAATCAATGGTTTATAAGTAATTCCCTTCTTTCAAAGGCTAACTACAAAACCCATAATCAAACTAAAGGTGGTCAATCAATAGAATGAAGCTATAATTCAGATTAAGCACTAAAATCTTCAATAATCCAACATAATCAAAAGGGAAATAATCTCTAAAACTTAAAGGTTCATAGAATCCCTAAGGGTTACAAGTTTTAGCCACTCATGGCTTGAAATCCACAGTTAAGTTCAGCAAACATAGCAATAATTACATCAACTTGAAGAGAAGATGGAATAGAAACACCTAATCAAAAAAATCTTGCACAGAATCAACGATTTCTCGATTAGTATGAAGCTTCCCCGATACCTCTTGTGTGTTTTCCCACTCTCCTAGTTGACTAGAACGCCTATCCCTTGCTAAATGGTGAAGCCCTAGCCTTCTCTCATGTTTTTTAGCTCGCAAATCAACGCTGTGCATTTCAGAGGCTGATCTCACTATGGCGAGGGATGACTATCGCTATGGCGAGAGCTTATAGGCTTCTAGATTTTTGCTGATCTTGCTACTGCTTGCGTTATAGCAAGTTGTTCCTTGGAATTTGTATGCATCGCGACTTTGCTATGGCGAAATACCTTTCTCGCTACAGCGAATTGTGTTCTAGCTGCAGTGAAAGGACTTGTTCCACTTGCCTTTTTACTTTTCAGCTTCCCTCTCTTTTCTCATTTCTTTCTATAATCTTCTACTTTTCTCTGAGATAAAAATCAATCATAAAATGAGGCTCAAACTAATAAAGATATTGCAATTGAAATATTTTCTTTATTTTGTTTGATTGAATACACATTTAGCCATATTAATCAAGAAAAAAGTACTTTGCCTCCCTAATTTATCATAAAATATATCTCTTTCTTATCCAAAATTAGGGAGTCATCAAACTTCCCCACACTTAAATCCTTGATTGTCCTTAAGCAATTCCTAGAAAATATCAATCAATATAATTGTTGACTACTTCTTTTCCACAATAAACACCAAATCAATCAAAATTTTAGATCCCCTCACACTTAGAATGAAACCAATGTTAGAAGCAGAAGCTTAACAAAACTCAAATTGAATTTTGAAACCAATGTACTCATAGCAACACCCTCCTTCTAAAGTGTGTGTGTGCTCCACAACAGATTTTAAAAAAGCAATCAAGTAATCTTCAATAAACCCTTACTGCATTTTCAAGACCCAATCCAACTATCTGCTCTAACTTCAATCGTCAGAATTCATTAAGAGAGGTCTTTATTGTTCAATAAAGTATTACTCTCAACACAATCATTTTTATTTTTTTCTCATTCTCTTTTTTCTTTTTTTATTTCTCCTCCTCAATTCTCTTAATCTTTTTGACACGAATGACAACATTGGTTATGAAGCCACCCGATTACTCAGATTAAGGAAATCCTCAAAGTGCTCACTAGCATACTCTTAGTTTAACCACTGTTTGACGCAAAAGTTTATACTTTTTAGTGCAAACTCCCAATTACTAAGTGATTTCAACCATTGGAGTAGAGAGATTTTTTTTCTTTTTTCTCTTTTTTTTAAGCACTGAATATCCCTCTCAAATGACAATAAGATATTCCTCAAAAACAGATAAATTGGGGAGATCTAAAAAAATAAATGGGAGCTAACTAAAGAAAAAGATTGAATTACTTTAATAATCATCTTGTTGAGAAGTGCTCCTATTATGGGTGCATACTACAACTACATTACTTACTTTTTTCATTTCAAGTTTGCTTAACCACCACATTTATTAATTAGTATTCATCTAAAGCAAGAGGGGCTAAATCTGGTTAAAATTAAGGGCATTATGGTAGACTGATTATTATTGATAGACTTCTCTTTATTATTTAAATTTGTATATCGGCCTAACCTATGTTTACCTTCCCCCACACTTAAAGATAACATTGTCTGCAATGTGTAAAAGGAGAGAAACAAGAAGTAGAAAAATAGAAGTAGACTGGGGCGGAGGTAAGGGATGTAAGGAGATAGAAAGAGATGAGACTCCCCTGATAAGAAAAATTAAGGAAGAGAGGGATGCGCACGAACAACTCCCGTATGTGAGAGTCCAAAAATATACAAAGACCATGCAGTAAACAATAAGTTGGCGTTAGAAATAAGATATCAATTATGAGATTAGCTAGTGCAAAATTCAAAAACATAACTATATACAATTATCCATATACAGTTATCCAAAATGTAAAGTAGAGAAATAAGAAGAAGCATACAAGGAATAGAAAAGCTCTATGAGTCAGAGGGCCCGGGCATATCCTGCAATGCAGGGTCCTGTGAAAGAACAATGACTAAGAACTGAGGAACCTCTGGAGGTGGAGGTGAAAGGGCAGGCATCAGATAGTCCATGAGCATTTGCAGCTGATCCTTTATTGACAGGACATGCCCTTCTAGCCTGTCAATGGACTCCCTCACCCAGCCCTCAAACTGAGTTTGAGGTGTTGCATCTTACATCATCGGCTCTAGAGTGCCTACTCGTTGCTGTGGAGGAGGAGGTGGAGATGCTTCCTGCTGTGCGTGTGTTGGTGCTCAATGTCTACGGGGTTTTCCCGGCTCATCCTTCATGCTATCATATTTAAAAGGCCCATTTGGCTTGAACTGAGCATCATTTTTGAAGACTCGGCTTCCCCCTATTGTAAGTAATTCAGTAAGCAGGTGCGGGTATGCCAAGCTTGCCCTATCTGACCTTGCCACTTGCTTGAAATTGAGGAACATAAGACAGGAAATATTCACCCGCTGTCTGGTCATAAAACACCAAGTCAATGTCGCTCGTTCTTGGATCATGTCGGACCCATGAGAACTCATCAAAATGTTGCTGGTGAAGAATTGCAGCCAATATCGAGCAGGCTTATTTAGTTAATTGACTAGATATACTTTATTAACTAGCCTTGCTCGTCCTTCATTTACAATGGTCGTCTCCACCTCTTCCCATGAAATAGACTGTGGATTCTTCAAGATTGGAAGACACATTTTGCAACATAAGCTAATCTATAAAAATCTTGAATGACCTTCTTATTGATTCGTACCTAAGTAGAGCGACAATATTATTCATCCTCCTTCTCCTCTGTCTTCAAAATTAACATACAATTCTTGGATCATCAGAGGAATCTGATACATCGGCTTTTTAGTGAATCCTTACAATCCATGCCATTCAAAGTCACTGTGGGTGAGATCCAAAATGTGGGGCTCATAGTATCTATCTTCAACTACCCCCCGGTTAGAGAAAAGCCACTCAAAATAGAATTCGGCTTTGGAAGAAGCAAACCGATCCTTGTCGTAAGATTTCTTCTTTTACTTCGAGGAAGATGCTTTAGCGGTCTTTGTCTACTTTTTGGGAGCCATCAAGTCTGAAATCCAAATAACAATAAAAAATAAACCATTGTCAGTAGCTATAGCAAACCACAGAACAAGCAAGGGAAATGTGTTATTTACAGGCATAGTAATGAGAACGGAAAATTTAGAAATCAAATGAATGATATGTGCCTATAAAATGGGAATGAACCTATGAGAGCAACAAGGTGTTAGGGGCAAAAGAAATATAAAAGCAACCAAAACAGGAAGCGCCCAAAAAAGAAATAGAAATTTTTGGAAAACGCTCGAACTCGCTATAGTGAGTTTATTCTCGCTATAACAAGAAAGAACAATTTTCTGGAAATGCTGATTTAAGCCAAAGAAAACTAAATTAAAGAGAGCTTCCTGCACAAAAACAATCGACCAATAGAATACAACCAGCAAAACTAACTTATTGACCCTTAATTACGCATATACATGCGAAAAGAAACTCAGCCCTAATGTCCACAGAAACGACTAAAACAAATAGCAATTTAGGAGATAAAAGGGGCAAACAATGTACCTAATGCAAGGAGAGTGATGCCCGAGGGGAATAGGAGCGCGAAATGTGAGAAATTCAGCAAAAGAACGGAGGAAAGGATTAGAGGGCACTACGACGCAATAGCGAGGAGTAGCGAGAACGAGAACGACAGAAAATGTTGAAGTTTATTTGTTTATTAGACTAATTAATTTAATTAAATTTTTTTTGGGTAAGAAACCTCGCTATTGCCTAGCAATAGTGAGGAAATCTCGAGAAGAAGTACCAAAAGCAGAGCTGCTGGTTTCGTAATGGCGAAAATGCCTCTCGCAATGGTGAGCATACTTGGGTAATTGTTGATCTATGAAGAATCTCGCTATAGCTAGGCTATAGTGAGAAACTCTCTGGTTTTGTATTGGTTCATGAGAATACTATATTTGCTATAGTGAGTTGGTCATCTTGCAATAGCGAGGACACTTGAAAAATTCCTCCAACATATTTCACTCACTATAGCTTGGCTATAGTAAAATACTCTCTAGACTTTATACCAGATTGGAAACACAGGGAGTTCGCTATGACGAAATGGTATTCTCACTATAGCAATAACACTTAACATCACTTACTTTGGCTCGCCACAGCTAGGCCATAGCAAGGAACTCCCTTGTTAATGTACCAGACGTAGAACAAGTAGCCTCGTCATAGCGAGATGGACTCTTCGCTGTAGCAAAAATTTTTTTTTTAATCCCCTACCTAAATGTTCAAAGAAGTACTCTCTAACCCTATTTATACCTCCTATCATGTAATTACTCAACCCATTGCCATCAAACTTTAACCAAACATAAGCAAATGATTAATATTACTAGAATAATGATATGCTATTCAAAACATGGTTAGAAACTCCCTAAAAATCATGACTGGAGTTGTCCTTTCCTGCCAACAACTTATTCTCGAATATCCAACACTTCTACACTAACACCCAAACTACAAAATTGAAAGAGAAAAAGAAAGATCAAACCAAAGATAAAAAGAACATCAAACTCAAACATAAGAACAAGAAGAAAACTTGGGTGGCCTCCCAAGTAGTGCTTGGTTTATAGTCCTCACCAGGATTTTGTCAGCCAATCAAGGAGGTTGAGCCAAGCTATGGACCATTGTCTGCCGGTTGATTTCACCACCCAAATAATGTTTAAGCCTTTGACCATTTACTTTAAATTGATCTCTTGATTTTTTATCCTTAACTTTGATAGCTCCATAAAGTGTTACAGAGACCACTTTGAACGGACCAGACTACCTAGATCTCAACTTACCTGAAAAGCAACTTCAAACAAGAATTATAAAGTAACACAAGGTCTCCAGGTTCAAACTTCCTTGGTAAAATGTGTCTATCATGAATTTTTTTGGTCCTTTCCTTGTAAATTCTAGAACTCTCAAAAGTCTACAATCTAAACTCATCTAACTCATTTAGTTGCATTAAGCTTTTCTCACCCACTTTAGCCATATCAAAATTCAATTTCTTTATAGCCCAAAAGGCCTTATGCTCTAGCTCAATGAGTAAATGACAAGCTTTGCCAAAAACCAATTGATATGGAGACATACCTATTAGAGATTTAAAAGCAGTCTTATATGCCCATAAAGTATCATCAAGCTTATTCACCCAATCCTTTCTAGTGGGACTCAATTTTTTCTAAAAATTTTTTTATTTCTCTATTAGGCACTTCACACAACTCGTTGGTTTGAGGGTGATAAACCAATGCCATCTTATGGGTGACTCCATATTTTGCAAGCAAACCTTTGAACAATTTATTATTAAAATAAGTCCCCTCATCACTAATGATTACCCTAGGTGTGCCAAATCGAGTAAAAATATTCTTTTTTCAAAAATCGTACCACCGTATTGGCATTATTAGAATGACAGGGTACAGCCTTAACCCACTTACTCACATATTCAACAGCGACCAATATATATTGATGGCTCCTAGATGAAACAAAAGACCTCATAAAATCAATGCTCCACACATCAAATAATTCCATCTCAAAAATACCAGATTGAGGTATTTCATGCCTCTTTGAGATATTACCTGTTCTCTGACACGCATCACAACGACAAACAAATAAGTAAACATCTTTAAATAATGAAGGCCAATAATATCTAGATTGTAAAACTTTGTATGCAGTATGTTGGCCACTAAGATGACCACTATAAGGAGCAGCATGACAAGCATGTAAAATATCATTTTGTTCAATTTGAGGCATACACTTTCGCAAAATTTGGTCAACACACTTCTTATACAAAAGGGGTTCATCCCACACAAATCATTTTACATCATGCAAAAATTTTTTCTTTTGATAAGATTTTAATTCATCAATCACAATACCACTAACCAAGTAATTGGCATAATCAGCATACCAAGATATAGACACACTATTCATAGCAAATACAGGCTCATCAGGAAAACTTTCATTAATCAATAAATCATCCACACACTCAAAACTATTCACAAGCCTAGATAAGTGATTAGCAACTTAGTTTTTAGTTCCTTTCTTATCAACCATCTGCACATCATATTCTTGCAATAATAAGACCCATCTAATCAATTTAGGTTTAGATTCTTTCTTACACAACAGATATCTTATAGCAGCATGATCAATATGAACTATGACTCTAGTACTCATCAAATACACCCTAAATTTCTCAAAAGCAAAGACAATAGCAAGCATTTCTTTTTTAGTAGTTGAGTAATTTACCTATGCTCTAACTAGAGTTTTGCTTACATAATAAATAGGATGAAAGATCTTTCCATGTCTCTGGCTAAGCACAGCTCCAACTGTATAATCACTTGCATCGCACATGACCGCAAAGGGTAGTGACTAGTCAGGGGCCACTATAATTGGTGTAGTGATAAGTCTTTACTTAAGCTCTTCAAAAGCTTTCAAGCAACTTGTATCCAGCTTGAATGGGGTATCCTTTTCAAGCAATTGAGATAAAGGCTTTGCTATCTTTGAGAAATCTTTGATGAATCTTCGATAAAACCCAATGTGCCCCAAGAAACTTCTAACAGCTTTCACATTGGTGAGTGGTGGTAATTGCTCAATAACTGAAACCTTGGCCCGATCCACCTCTAATCCTCTTTTTGACACCTTATGCCCAAGCACTATACCTTTACAAACCATGTAGTGACACTTTTCCCAATTGAGAACCAAATTGGTATCCTCATATCTTTTTAAAACCTGTGTCAAATTATCCAGACATTCTTTAAAAGTGATGCCAAACACTTAGAAGTCGTCTATAAAAACTTCCATGATATGTTCAATCATGTTAGAAAAAATTGACATCATATATCTTTGAAATGTGGCAGGAGATTACACAATCTAAAAGGCATTCGTCTAAATGCAAAAGTTCCACAAGGACATATGAAAGTGATTTTTTCTTGATTCTCAAGGGCGATTCCAATTTGATTGTACCCAAAATAGCCATCCAAGAAACAAAAAGAATTCTTTTCCTGCTAACCAATCTAACATTTGATCGATGAATGGAAGCGGGAAATGATCCTTTCTTGTAGCTGTGTTCAACTTCTTATAGTCCATACAAACTCTCTAGCCTACAACTGTTCTTGTGACAATCATTTCATTCTTCTCATTGTTCACTACCCGCACTCCTTCCTTCTTAGGGACACATTGCAATGGACTTACCCAGTCACTATCCGAGATGGGAAAGATAATATCAGCATCAAGCCACTTGATAATCTTTTTCTTAACCACTTCTTTCATTATCGAATTCAATTGCCTTTGATTCTCCACTGATTTCTTATGGTCATCTTCTAAAAGAATTTTGTGCATGCAAATGACTGGACTAATCCCTTTTATATCAACTATGGTCCAACCAATGGCCCTTTTATGCTCTTTTAACACTTCCAGTAGTTATTTTTCTTGGAGAAGTGTTAATGCAGGCGAGACTATGACTGGTAAAGTCTCTCTTTCCCCAAAATAAGCATACTTCAAATGCGATAGGAGAGGTTTCAACTCTAAAATTGGAGGTTACTCAATGGATGGTGGGAGAGCATGAGCTTTTCATAAAGTCAGTTCCAATGATTCAAAATGCTCATTCTGCTTAGCCACAGGTCTAAATGTATTAAGTTTGTGCTCAACTTCCATTCTCATAACCTCTCCTACACTTGGTTTATTAATAAGTACTGCTTCAAGAGAATCGGTGAAAGCAAAAGAATTTAATTCTTTTTGAATTACCTCCTCAACAATAGACACCCATGAGTATTCTTCTACACTACTCAGATGCTTCATAGCTTTCTCCACACTAAAAGTGACTTGCTCATCTCCAAGTCTCATTATAATTTCTCCTTTTTCCACATCAATGAGTGCTCTGCCAGTAGCTAGAAATGACCTCCCCACTATCAATGGGATATCTCTATCCTCTTCAATATCAAGCGTAATAAAATTTGTAGGATAAATGAAAAGGCTAACCTTCACTAGCACGTCTTCAATGATTCCATGTGGATAAGAAAAGCTTCTGTCAGCTAATTGCAAAGTGACAGTTGTTGGGTTGGTCTCACCCAATTGTAGCTTTCTAAAAACAGATAATGGCATGAGGTTTACAGCAGATCCTAAATCACAAAGTGCTCGACCCTCAAATTTGTCCCTAATCATGCAAGGAATAGAAAAAGAACCAGGATCTTTACACTTAATTGGGAGATTAGATTTGAGAATATTAGTGGTTTCCTTTGTCAAAGCCACTATTGCAAATTCAGTGAACCGCTTCTTCTTGCTAAGCATATCCTTAAGGAACTTAGCCTATTTAGCCATTTGCTCTAAAGTCTCAGAGAAGGGGATATTGATGTGGAGTTGCTTAAACATGTCCAAAAACTTCTTATACTGCTCATCAAGGACTTTCTTTTGTAATCTCTATGGAAATAAAAGCAATGGTATCACTTTAGGATGCACCACTATATTTTCTTCAGACTTTTTCACTTTAGACTTCCCTTCCTTGTCCTCTTCTTTTGCATTCAAACTAGCAGTCTTTTTCTCTTTTTCCTGTTAAAGTTCTTCATCTTCAATCTGAATAGCACCTGATGGATCCTTGGAATTCACCTTGTTTGGCTCCTTCACTTGAACTTGTACTTCAGGGAGCCCTTTACCACTTCTTAAAGTGATAACTTTACATTTTCCTTACCATCTCTCCTTAGATTAGGAATTGTATCACTTGACAAACCTCTTTGATGTAGTGCATTCACAGTAGAAGCTAACTGTCCTATTTGCACTTCTATATTCTTAAGTGAAGAATCCACCCTTGCATTGATGCTAGCTTGCTCTTCATTATTCTTGATTTAAGTAGTCATAAACTTAGCCAAAACATCCTCTAAATTAATTTTAGACTCTTGAATAGGCATATTTTGCCTTGTCATTTGAGAGAACCTAGGAGGTTAAGTTGGCCTTGTTCCAAAAGATGAGGGCTAATTAAGTGATGGACTATTCTTCCAAGAAAAATTTGGGTGATTACGCCATGCAGGATTGTAAGTGTTTGAGTAAGGATTGTGATTCTTCGAAAAGTTTCCTACATAGTTAACTGATTCTGAAGATGCAAAAGGGCAATAATCTGTTGAGTGTATATCCCCATAACTTTTGCAAGTAGTTAGGGCCACTTGAGTAGAACAGACACTCATATGCTGACCTCGCTACACTTGAGATTCTAGCATATCAAATCTCTTGTTTAAAGCGATGAGAATAGTTGCAAGTGGAATAGATGACTCTTCTTAAGTATCGACAACATTAGCACTCACCCTTCTATCATCCCCTCTTTGCACATAGCTTTCAAATAATGTGTCCAATGCCTGAACAACTTCATCTATGGGCATTTCATCCCAATGCCCATTTAAAATAGCATCCAACATTGTATTAGTTTGTGGAGTTAGACATGTGTAGAAAATTCTGAACAATGGCACAGTTATCCATCTCATGGCTCGGGCATTGGCGAAACAAATGTTTGTATCTCTGCCATGCAGCATATAAGTGCTCATCTGAAGCTTACTTGAAGTTGATAAGCTCACGATGGGCATCCGCTATTCTATTGTTTGGAATGAAGCGAGCTCTGAACCTTGCCTTTAACTTATCCCAAGTATCAATTGAACCCTCCGGTAGAGTCAATAACCATTCCTTAGCCTTTCCTTATAGAGAGAGTGGAAATAGTATAAGTCTTAAAACATCCCTTGGTACCCCATTCTACTTGAATGAATCACATACTCCCAAAAATGACAGAATGTGACGGTTGAGATCTTCATCGGACCTCTCACCAGTAAATTATCCATTACGCTGCAATATGGAGATCATCATAGGCTTTAGCTCAAAATTAGCAGCTTGAAAGTCTGGTACTACAATGCTAGGCTAAGCAGTTCTCATGGTTCTTCCCACAAAATCCTTGATAGTGTGATTTTGATTATCTTCGTGTGCCATATTCGTAGTAAGAACATTTATCCCACTTTTAGGTTGAATTAGCACAGACCCCTCAACTAGAATATCAGTTAAACTCCTTATCTTTCTAGGTGTTCTCTTGGATATAGATTTAGGTGGCATAAACTATGTACCTATGAAAATAAAGGAGCGCAGATCAAGAGTCTAACTAAACCAAAAAAACCAAAAGGTAATAAACTAAGGAAGTACTAATAAAATTACTATAATTAACAAATGAAAGTGTAAGTAAACAAGAGAGTAAATGAAAAGAAACTAAGTGCTTAAGCTAAAACTACTCAAAGCCTTCTAATTCTCTTCACCAATTACCTTGATTCCCCGACAACGGCGCCAAAAACTTGATGCTCACCAAAATAATGACACCACAAGTGTACGGGTCGTAAGAATAGTATATGATGAGTTAAGGTCATTCCCTCAGAGAATCAATACGATTAGTGATTAGGCATTAGAGTTCTCATATTCATTTTAGTTAAACAAATCAAATTGTGATTGAATTTTTGTGAAAATTAATTCAAATGCAATTAACAATACTAAAAGATAATTTTAATCGAAAATAAGCAATTAAAGACACCCTAGGAATTCTAATTCCCTTTTTACACAATGTCAATCATTCCTTCTTTAATTAATCGGCTTAATATCAATTTTAGAGTTGAAGGTCTAATTAGGCAAAAATGTTTTTCGATCCATTCAAACCCATATATCAACTCAACTCTTTGATGTCTCAAATAAGAAGTTAACATACAATTAAGCTCAGATCTTTTTTAGACTACCTAGAACCCTTGAGTATATTTCTATCTCAAGTGCAAATTAGACTATGTCTAATCCTAAGTTGCTCAATCAATAGTCTATAAGTAATTCCCTTCTTTCAAAGACTAACTACAAAACCCATAATCAAACTAAAGGTGGCCAATCAATAGAATGAAGCCATAATTCAGATTAAGCACTAAAATCTTCAATAATCCAACATAATCAAAAGGGAAATAATTTCTAAAACTTAAAGGTTCATAGAATCCCTAAGGGTTACAAATTTTAGCCACTCATGGCTTGAAATCCACAGTCAAGTTCAGCAAACATAGCAACAATGACATCAACTTGAAGAGAAGATGGAGTAGAAACACCTAATTGAAAGAATCTTGCACAGAATCAATGATTTCCCGATTAGTTTGAAGCTTCCCCGACACCTCTTGTGTGTTTTCCCACTCTCCTAGTCGACCAGAATCTCCTTTGCTGAATGATGAATCCCTAGCCTTCTCTCATATTTTTTAGCTCATAAATCAAAGTTGTGCGTTTCAGAGGTCGATCTCGCTATAGTGAGAGCTTATAGGCTCTTAGATTTCTGCTGATCTTGCTACTGCTCGCGCTATAGCGAGTTGTTTCCTGGAATTTGTATGCATCACAACTTCGCTACGGTGAAGTACCTTCCTCGCTACAGCGAAAATGCATCCTTGCTACAGTGAATTTTGTTCTAACTGTAGCGAGAGGACTTATTCCACTTGCCTTTTTACTTTTCAGCTTCTCTCTTTTTTCTTATTTCTTTCTACAATCTTCTACTTTTCCTTGAGATAAAAATCAATCATAAAATGAGACTCAAACTGATAAAGATATTGTAATTAAAATATTTTCTTTATTTTGTTTGATTAAATACACATTTAGCCATATTAATTAAGAAAAAAGTACTTTGCCTCCCTAATTTATGATAAAATATATCCCTTTCTTATCCAAAATTAGGGAGTCATCACTAAATAAGTGCCAAATAGAAAATTCTTAGAGGGAAACTGCTCTCACTATTGTCTATACTATAAATCATATCCCCTCTCTAGTCATGGGTAATATCTCTCCTTATGAATACCTATATCATCGAGCTCTTAATTACTAATCTTTTAAATTTTTTAGCAGTGCTTGCTTTGTTCTTCTCCAGCTTCATGAATATACCAAATCAGAACCATGAGCATGGTTGTGTTGCTTCCTAGTATATGGAATAGAACACAAAATTTTGTATCTCTCATCGTCTGACCTTATGGGAGCATTATATGCTTTTAAATCTCTAAATTTTGAGTCAATAAACCTCTTAATTACTTTTTTACTAATCTTACCACATCTTTGTTCCCTAACATCTCTCTTGCAAATCTTTTTGACAATTCATGTAACAATTCTTATAGTTTAGACCAACCTACACTTGATCCCATTGTATCTACTTTGGCTATAGATCTTCCAATTGATCATTTTTCATCTTTTCCAAATAATCATCCATCATCTTCACATCATATTGCTCTTCAACTACCTTTTTGATGAACTGATTAAGTAAGTAAATCTTTTGTTTATCTTTATGACTACCATGACTATTCTACTATTGTTTCCTTGTATGAACCTTGCACCTATTGCAAGGCTAGTGTTGACCCTTATGGCCAAAAGTAATGGTAGAAGAATTAGAAGCGCTTACTAGCACAAACACTTCGGACTTGGTTGATTTGCCCTCCAAAAAGTTTGTTGCTAGTCGCAAATAAGTCTATAAAATCAGAACTCAATCTAATGTTTCTATTAAATGATACAAAGCCAAACTTGTAGTTAAGGGTTTTACAAAAGAGTATAGCATTAACTATAAGGAGACTTTTGCTCTTATATCTTGTTTAACCTCTGTTTATAGTCTTATTGCTATTGCCACTATCCAGCATTGGAGGTTTTTCTAAATAGATGCAAGAATGCCTTTCTTAATGGAGATCTTTCAAAAGAAGTAAACATACAACCTCCACTTAATCCTGATCATCCTCTGAACAAGATTTTTCATCTTCACAAAGCCTTGTGTAGACTTAAACAGGTTCCTAAAGCATGGTTTACAAAATTTAGCCCCATTATTAGCCACCTCAATTTTTAATTTATGATTATGCCTTGTGTTCAAAAAACATATTAGGGATGCACTCTTCTTCTTTACAATGATGACCTGATCACCACTAGAGATGATTTCAAGGTATTACTACTCTCAAATCCTTTCTCCACTAGTGATTTGAGATAAAGGACTTGGGTAATCTGAGTTATTTTTTGGGGCTTAAGGTTGTATCTGATTAGTTTGGATATTATCTTTCTCAAGCCAAATATGCTACTAATCTCATCTCTTATGTAGGCTTCACTAATACTAAGACTATTAGCACTTCTTTTAGTCCCAATGCCAATCTCTCTGTCACTAATGGAACTCCATTCTGTGATCGTACTCTTTATTGCTAACTAGTTGGTAGCCTTATCGATCTCACTATCACTCACCTAAATATTGCTCAAGTTGTCCATATTGTTAACAAGTTTATGACTGCTCTATGTTCCACTCATTTCTTTGCTATTCTTTTAATCATTTGGTACATCAAAGGCACTTTATTTCATTGTCTTTACTTCTCTAACTCTTCTTCACTTGAATTAAGAGCACACTTTGATTAACACTCAACTATGGGCTATTATTTCTTCCTTGGCACATCTCTCCTTTGTTAGGGTAACAAGAAACAAACTATTGTCTCTTGTTCTAATACAAAAACATAATATTGAACCTTAGCTGCCACTACCTTTGAGCTCTTTTGGTTGCGCTAGTTACTATAGGATATGAGTGTTGTCTTCTCCTCTGCAATTCCTCTTCACTGTGAAGTGCATGTAAATTGCTCATAACAATGTCTTCCATGATTGCACAAAACATATTGAGATTGATTGTCACTTTGTATGCCATTATGTACTTGAAGGAACTATCTAACTTATTCTTATTTCCTTTCAAGCTCAAGTTGCAACATCTTCACTAAATCACATTCTCCTCATCACTTTCATGATCTTGTTCACAAACTCAAGTTAGCAAATCCTTTACCATCTTCAATTTTATAGATTGTTCTAGCTATAAATTAGCATAGATTTGTGCAAGTGGTAATTAGCATGTAATTAACCTTGTCCTTATGTAATTATAGGCAATCACATATTAGCTTCTTTTTTAGCTATTCTGAACATGTATAAATACCTTTTGTATAAACTCTTCAAACAAGAAGAAAATACAAATAATATTTTCCTCATCTTTGCTTACTTTTTTGTTTAATAAGAAAAATTTTTAGAGACATTCAAATTACATAATTTTTTTATTTTAAAAACACAACCTCCTTCCTTGAAACCAAAATATATGCTACATTTGTTTTGACTAAAACTAAAAAAAAGCTTTAATTACATTGATTTTGACTAAAATAACTTTATATATTTATTACTTGTATAAAAAAAATTCAATATTTATTTGATCAATATTAAATAATCAATTTTATAAATTTAACAAATTGTAAAATCATTTGATAAAAATAAATTATTAAAAACAAAGAACATATTAACAAAATAATTTTTTAAATTTTACTAATTTATAAATAATCTGTTAATTTTGAAAACAACATTGGTATTAAATATATATTAATAAACACAAGTATTATCGTAAATTTAATAAACTTTCAAAATACATTAAATTTGTGATTTTCAACCCAAAATAAATAACATTGAAATAATAGTTTTAAAATGTTATTTGATAAGTTATATTTTTAGTAAAAAATATTATTATTTTTTAGGACATTTTGATCATATTTTGGTTTTAAGGGAATAAGTATATACTTTCAAAATAGAGGAAATGACCGTAAAATTTGGACATCTTTTAAAAAAAAAGAAAAAAGAAAAGAGCAATTTGCTCTATTTGAATTGCTTCTATGTCTTAGATCGTCACTTTTGAATAATTACCAGAAGACCTTTCAAGCATGTTCTACATTTCCTGTGCTCAATTGAAATATTTTCTATTCTAGTAAATTCAATTTAATAAAAAAAAAAATTTCAATTAGGTATATAACAACAAATAACACTTTAATCAGTGCTAAGATTTTTTATTTCAAGTATTAAATTTAGTTTTAAATTTTGTCCCATGAGATTGATTAGATTTAGGTAACATCATCTTTGTTATTAGATTCTCCAATAAAATTATAATATGTATAAGTGCTTTGTTTAACCAGTCAATCATGTATTTTTGAACTATAAATAATCTCCTGTTATCATATTTTTATTAAAAACTTAATTAAAAAATATAAAAATTTTACATAAGTTTTCTCTTTATTTTATTGTGCTTTGCAATGAAAGTGTTTCAAATTAGTTAATTGATTTTTCTTTTTAGAAAAAAAAAAATTCTTCACCTAAACATGTTGTATGTATGGTAACCCTGGCCATCAAACATCCAATTGATTATTATTATTATTTTTTTAATCAGCCAAAATGATAGGCGCAGTTCAAAGCATTATTAATTATTAGTCGTACTGCTTAGAGAGAAAATACTTTGGAACAAAATTCGAATATATTCCAACAGTAATGACAAAAAATCAGCGGTTGTAATACAACCATTGAAATTTTCAAAATGACAGGAGAAAAACAATATTCATATATTCTTTATTAATTCTTCTGTTATTCTTTTTGAAAAGAAGAGTACATATATCACGAAGTACGTACATACTGGGTTTGGAGCTTGGAATTTTAAATAAAATGGGAAAGAAAAAAACCAAGCTCAACCTGAGAGGGTCTTGAGGATATATATACATATATATATATATATATATATATATTCACATGACCGTTAAGGGAAAATAATGGAAGGGTGAACTCTTAACGCAGACGATGGTGGCTGCAGCATATGGCTAACGGCCACTTCTTATAGTAAAAGGAAGAAGTAGGACGTACTGATGAATGATGGATTGGCCTCCTTGTATGCCCGAGGGGCATGGAATTCATAATTGCACATTTAATATAATATAAAAAAGAGAAAGAAAACAAACTCTGAAAATTTTAATATTGATGTGGAAGCTGGTGGAACATTATAATTATGAAGAGCTAAGAAGAGGAAGAGCCGAACATTTGGTCAAGAAGGATGACAAAAGCCATGGCGAGGGCCGGGTCCAGATCGGGGTGAACGATGAGACGGAAGACGTCAGCTCCAAAAGCGACTCCTCCCACTGCAGCTTCCTTTTTCTTTATCTCCGCTACCCTTTTCCTTTTCTCGTCGTGCACCCTGCAGGAACGTTGCGTGTATGATCCCTCTATCTCATACTTGTTATTATCCCTTCCTGATGATGATGATGAGCTCATCACCTGAGCCAAACACTTTGTGTTCAGCAGATTCACCTGCTTCTTCGCTGAATAACGAGGTTTCACTCCGCTCTCTCCTTCGAACATTAGCCACTTGTCTCCCAAACCCAGCCTCTGCATGTCGTTCATATATATGTGCATGCATTTAATTATACCGTCATATAAAACCCTAATCATTCATATGTATGTATAGTTATAGGCATGAAAATTAAAGTTATTAGATCGAAAGGGATTAGTAATTAGAAGAGATGGTATCTCCCTTTAACAACGTGGACTCGATTCTTAATCGATGTCAAGGAGGAGATGTAGCTGGTACAAAGTCCGATAGGGTAATAAAAATAAAACAAAGGTAGGTATAGGAATAGGATACCTTGCGGCGGATGGTGAGAAGAGGAGTGCCGGCGGCGTCCATAAGAAGGATCTCATCCTTATTGCGGGCGGAGTAGTTATCAACCCTAAAAACGAGATTGCCTTGGCAGTCGAACACCGTGAATCCGTTGCAGTTTAGCAGAAGAGACTTCTTCCAAACTGTGAGCACCACGGGAGTCTCGTCCATGGAGGATGCCTTTTGGGTTATAAGATGATCAGAGACACAGACGGAGGAGGCGGCGGCGGCGGCGGCGGCAGCAGCAGCCGCGTTTGGGTGTACCTTTGTCATCGCCGAACTCAGGATTTCCAGACTTTCTATTGGAGATCTGGAGAGAGGTCAACTTTGAGATAGTAGAGATGAGAGAGTAGAGATGATCTTAACAACAATTTTCTGATCTTTTTTATTAACTTTGGGAAGGGCTTAGAAATCCTCCTCCTCAACTCCTCTAATATATAGCTAAGGATGACGGGACTCTATGAGTGGGTTAGTGGCCTCGTGGTCCAAACCATAACAAGATTCAAAGTACATAAACAAAAGCTAGGGTTTGCGTCAAGTTAAACCCCATTAACTGAAGGCTGGACTGCACCAAACATCCACTCTTGATTGGACCACGAGTGCGCCACCATTACATGGTGCATCATACGACCTATTGACCCAATTAAATCGCCCTAAAATCACACATATGGACAAATTATGGTGATTGATTTTCTATATTAACATGTATGTCTATGATAATGTATTCAATTAATTAAACTAATTATAGTTAACAATCAAAATACACACGTTAGCCAATTAGCCGTACCCTTTGGCACTTCAAACTTCAAAGTCAGCTTTTAACAATATTTTTAATTAATTGGCATCATCATGCATAATATAATAATCTCTACAATACAAATGGGAGATAGATATAAAAATTTGTGTGGCTGAGGAACGTTTCGCGGTGCAGGGGGAGGACGGCTCTCACTTATTCCCCCGAAGATTTTTCCTTGTTTATTGTCAACTTACTTTTTGTTTTTTGTTTTATCACATTATGGTAGTCGAATATTTTCATTATAATAATAACAATAGTAATCTCATTTTATTATTAATTAGTTCAACATTTTATGATGTTCGAGTGATGCAGACCATTAGACTGTATCTTATCCTGGTTGGGTCAGGGCGGTTTGAGCGACTCCTCCTTTCTCCTAAAGACAACTCTTTGGATGACACCCCTTTAATTAATGACTTTTATACAACCTCTATGATTTAACTTTACGAAACACTTGCTAAATCATAAAAATGCATGTGTTTCTATCTGGAAATTATATTACAGGTTGTACATTTGCGTCATCACTTGGCTTCTCTCTCTATTTTTTATTCTCTTTTTTGGCTGATATGTAACATGTTAGATCTCGAGCGTCACGTTACCATACAAATCTTTGAGCTCACAAATTTTTAACTTCAAGTTCTCCAATTATTGGTTTCTCGGTCTCACAATAATTAGATAATTTTATGCAGTAATTAAGCACTACATATCTATATTTCCTTTGCTCCCACAAAGCTATATATGGAAGTGATGATCAACAATGCTAGCTAGTAGTTCCAAGTTGGTCGGTTTTTCAGACAAATGGCTGTTGGCTCTGTTGCGGCGAGATCTTGCAGGTGCTTAATTAGTTGGTAGGCTCTGCTGGAATAGTTTTTGACATTGTTTCTGGCGTTGCAATAGTATTGGAGAGAAGGAGAAAGGTGTTGCTAGAAAATATTTATTGCACTTTTACAATATTAAAAGCTTCAAATTATTTATTTATTTATTTATCTACAAATAACTACTATTTTATAAAATTTATAATTCAACTCAATTACAATTTATGATTAGATATATGACAACATATAAATAATGGTAATTATTTACTTTTCAATATTAATTACATGAGTACTCAAAATGAGCTCGGAAGAATTATGTTTGAAAAACAAACTCAGCAATGCCTATTTAAATAGTGCTAAACAAGGTCAATTTTAACCGCAGCTTTTCTTGTTTGTTGTTACTTTTTACTGGCAGCCGGTTTGTATAAGTCGCATATTAGTTAATTCGCATGAAATTTGCAGGGAAAATTCAATATTTCTTTTGCATAATTTTTTTTATTGTGGCCTGAAACAAATTTTCCTCCCAGACAAACTAATATATTTTTGAGTTGATTGCTGATTTTTTACTTTCGAAATCCAATATCACTTAGGAGGAATATAATTTTGTTATAAAAGAGAGTAAGTGGACTTTTCTAATATTTAAAAATTATTTTTCAAACATTTAGAATGATATGACTACATAGCAGATGTTTTTATTTCCTTGTTCCACTGACCCAATTACCAAAAAAAAAATTCATATGGTGTACTTCAAAGCTTTTATTCATGATTATCCTGAGATATATTTTATCATATAATGCAGTATGTGTAATAGCTAAGATAATTTTAATTACCATATGATGCAATACATGCAATAGTTAAAACTCAATTTGTACACTTAAAATTGACCTGCCAAGTTGTTAATATTAAATACTGTACACCATGCAGTATCGAAAAATATCTCTTCGGTTTTTGCGGATAATAAAACAGGAACAGGAACAGGAACTTTTTTTTTTTAATCATGATATACGAGCAAGAGGGACTCTGCTGCAACATTGATTTTGTGCACTTTTTTGCTAATTCTGGCGATTGTTCTACAGTTAACAAAAGATAACAATCTCCTCTATTGAGTACGAAGAAAGCGTACATGCATCTTCTACATTATTGTGTAGAAATTCTACCATGAATCAAATTATGTAATTTTAATACATGTATTGTTAAATTGAAAAGTTAATTGATATAAGGTGCAGCTCATAATTTGCCAAACTATGGGTTAGAGGATATCGTCAATGACAATGAATTCCTACATGCCAAGACAGTGAAATAACCATAGGATTTGAAACCGGACGCCAAAACCAGATCATATGGTACTTGATCAGACAATCCTCACCAACCTCACATATAGAAACAATAAAATGTAAACATAAGGTGAAACTGACTAGTAAAGACGGTTTAATCTAATTCGAACCAGATCAGGACCGCCATTGCATGTAACTCCTGCTTCATCTCTCTTGTCTACTGGGTTGTGGTGAAAATCAAGAGCTTCAAGTTCTACTTCTGTACATATGCCCCAAGTGATAGATATATGAATCAGTATCCAGAAAAAAAAAAGGGGGGGGGGGGTGGGGGAATTGGTCTCCAGGCACGTAAGTCTTAATCCTCGTAACTTCTCTCACTCTCTCCCTTCTTTTTGTTACGTACCTGCAAGACCCCCCCCCCCCCCCCAAAAAAAAAAGATCCGTAAGTGTGGTAGAGGGACTTGGATAATTAATAATTTGTAAGAAGTCATTAAGTCCAGTTTGTTGTCATTTATATAAGAAAAATAAAAAACAAGAAATAAAAAAGTGAGAGAAGACCAAACCTTCAAGCACGCACGTGCCATGAAGAGGGAAGAGAGAGAAATTCCCTTGTGAAACTCAAAAACATGAAAGCAAGCACAAATACATATTATAAACAATAGAATTATGCCTGAAAAACAATATATCCATCCCCTCTCCATAGTTGTCTCGAGAATAATGCATTAAGAGCGCCATGCGGACGCAGCCCAAGTACAAAGGCAAGTCGGAAAAAAGCACAAAGGATATGCTAGAAACCCCATGTCTCCTCCCTTGCCCTTCCTTCTTTGAACTATTGATCGGGGAAGGAAGTGGAAAAATAGAAACCATATAATTTTAGAAATATTTTTTTACTTACTCAATTGAAGATAAAACAATAAATTATAATCTTTTTAAAATAGAAGGTAAGACATATTCACTGCCACCTCATAATTTAGAGGAGAGTAAAATATGAAGGTTTAAAAGGAAGGAATGAGAATTGTTTCCCTCCTACCACCTTCTCTTCCTTGAATTATAAAAAAATCAGAAAGAAATTTATTCTCTTTCGATCCCTTTTATTCTCCCTCATCTAATTACAATATAAAGCCTAATACGTCTAATCTAAAACCCCCAAAAGGCACGATAGTTCTAGAAGTAAAAACACTAAGTACAACAAAAAGAAATAAACGGCCTCCTTGTTGCAATTCCACCCAATTACGTACTGACTATCGTGCAGCTTACAATTAAACAAAATTCCGCCTCCATTCCTGTAAGAGTATGGTGAAACACTCCCAAATGGACTGATCCATTCCTATGGTTTGTTCGGTTTGAGACGAATGCCCACATCAAGGGCATATCCTCACCTTTAAATCTACTATGTGTTATAATTGTGCATATGGCTTCGCTTTGGTACTATTACCGATATGCAGTGCGACTTGAAATCTCTTTTACATTATTAGTTTTGAAGGGGTTTTTTTGTTACTTTGTTATGCTTTGAGCTTGTATTTCTGGCTTAAAGGATGGCTTAAAGGATATCTTATCCTCCAACAAGATGTACCTTCTACCCTTTCTAATAAAACTATTATCCAAAAATAATAATAATAACTAACCATAACTAATGTACAAACGTTACCCACTCCCAAGTCCCAACCTCCAAGGAAATGAACTGGGTTACAATGCTTCCGTAAACAACAAATAACCTCTTATCCAAATAAACCTGTGTCTTAAGGGGGTGGTCCGTCCACCTCTATTCATATTTAAAACTCATTAGACACCCCCACAGGGAATCATGCACTGATGCAAATTGTGAACCTTGGTGTCCTCAGTCAAATATGTAACTTACTCTCCATAATGGTGTCCTTAACTGTAAGATATAACTTTTTTTCCATTATAGTGTTCTTATTCAAAGTTCCAAATAAAGAATGTAAAATTATTTGAAAGGTTGTAACCTTCACTTTACGATAGTGTCCTTCATTGTAAAATATACCCTCTATTACATTTGTCCAAAATCGTAAGGTATAACTCTCACCTTCTATGTTTGGATTCCTATATAAAGACTCTCCTTACTCAAGGAAAAAAATAACATGCCATATGGTTGTATTACAAGTCCTAAACAACTAAACCTTCAGTGATATTCTTTTGCTTTTTCCTAGATTTTCCTCATTTCAGTCTCATCAAACAATTATTAACAATTATACTGACATTTTCCAATTACAATTTGACATAAGTTCTTCACGATAAGTCTCAAACCTTGTATTTATAAAAAGATTTTGGTTTCAGGATATAGAAACAGGCACAATGATAAATTACAGGCACACAGATACATGTCATGAGCATAAACAGTTTGAAAACTTAAACCTATGAATCTAACAAAGTCAATTAAGGGGAGAGAGGGGGGAGGAACTGATGAAGGGAAACCTGAAGGGTACCTGGTATGTTTCATGATTTGATAAAATCCTTTTAATTATTGCGGTAGTGGTGATGTCTAAAAGACCTTAAGATGGCCATGCTGATCGGAATAACATATGGATTGCATTTTTCCTATAAGAAAACTAATGTCAATAACCACTCATGAAGAAATACTTGTTGCAGATGAAAAGCAACTCAACTCAACACCTCAAGCTGAAAATAGTAATAAGAAATTGTATACGCATCACAATTTGCAGGGTGTTGCACAATTTACCTTCTGAAAATCATTACTTTCTGCAATGGTTCCGCGGACAACTAACGAGATGTTAAAAGTTGCGATCTGCACTCAAAAGCGTTAGTGTCACAAAGTCCACATATGATTAATTATTTAATATCACTACAAAAAACAACATAGAAAGCATTGAAACTTCATAATGCACAAGAGAACTCCAAACAAAACGGTTAATAAGAAAGAAATCGCCCAACTGAACCTACCAGTTAATTAGAATTAACTCTTCTTAGCATTTAGAAAACTTGTTTTTTGCTGCCTTTCTGACAATAATCGATTTATATCTTCCGTTGAGAAGACATCCCAGGAAATTTGCTAATCCATATACTAATTTTCATTTTAACAGAGTATCTGAGTGGGACCAAATACCTTTATGAACAACAATAAGAAACCATCAACAGGAGATACAATGGAAGTAAGTTGAGATGCTGGAGCTGGGGTTGGATTGACAGGCACATCCACAAAACTTGCAGGATTATCAAGGAAAAGTGACAACTATATACTTCAACAGGGCGTGTCAAAGGAAAGGTAGAAAGGAGAGCCTCATGATTAGCAAAGATGGATGAAGAGAAATCAAGATTCTTGAAGGAGGTAACACCTCCTAACATGTAGTTGTGATTGATATCCGAGGAGTTCTAGTACTCTATGATAAGAAGCAATTAAAGAACTTAGTTGAAATGTTTGCCTTGTATTGCTCTGGGATCATGAACAAAACATGTGCAATTAGAGACACAAGGGAGAAGATACAAGGGTCGGTTCAAAACACTATTGAGTGACGTACTTGATTTTGTAGCATTGAAGATGGCATGCAATTGATCAAGTGGCATACGGAAGGAAAACAATTGGCCCCAAAACAAAGGGGAACATCATTATGAATCAACAAAGTATGGCCAAATTCAATCATGTGACAGTTTTCTCTTTCAACCACCCCATTTTTTTAGGTGTATGAACACATGAAGATTGATGAATGATGGGAAGTCATAAAATTTATCACTTTTTATGATTTTGATAAGAAAGAAGTTCAGTTAAATGACTGTAAATTACATAGTTGTATTACATATTTTCATCCAGGTAGGCTTTTAAAAGTTAGGAATATCATTTTTTCATCGCTAGGTAATTGGTAAAGACAAAGGAATGAAAGGAAATTTTATTAAAAACAATAATCTATTGGGAAGGTATGAATAAGGATCTCACTCAACTTTCTTGATAGCCAAGAAGTATGTCCAAGTTACAATGAATCTCAAAATCAATGTGTCCTACTACTGTTGGCAACTATCTTATTTACAATATAAAAATAGACATTAAACAATAATAAATAAATAAATAAAAATCGGTTATATCCTTACGGACATTAACATGGCCTAGAATAAACTTAGTGCTTCTGTTAAGCTATTGCAATATTCTCTTCACTATCCCCTGCACGTGCAACTTCCTCAATCTCCTTATTTTCCACTCATTAACCCAGTCAGTCCTCTTCTCTCCCTCCACCCTCCATGTGGCCTATGCTTAGAATAAGTCAGCAATGGTTTCATAACATTACTCACCCCTTAAAAACTCAACTTGTCCTCAAGTCAAAAGTGAGGAAATTGGGCTAACAATAAGTCATAATCCCCCCCAACTAGAATCTTCCAATGGTTTATTTTCCCATTGCACCAATAACTCCAGAACCTAATCTGTTGTCTAGCAATGATCTAAATTTTTTTTAGGTGTCAGAATTAATTCCAATTCAAAGGTCAATGGTAATGGAGCTGGAACAAATGATGGCACTTGACCATAAGCTAGTCTTAGTAGTGAAAAAATTAGATGATTTTAGAGTCAATAGGCAACTTTAACTCATGCAACTTGTCTAATTCTTTGTAAAATTTTATATGGTCTAAAAAATCTTGGGGACAACTTATCAAATTTATACTTAGCCAAAGATTTTTAATGAAATGGCTACACATGTAAGAACATTGCATCCCAATTTCAAACTAGAGTTCATGCCTATGTTGATCAACTTGGGACTTCATATGGGCTTGAGCCTTTTGCAAATTATCATGGAGCAATTTGAGCATGACATCACATGTTTCCAACTGCTCCTCAAGATCTGCAATAACAGTTTCACCTTTGACAAATGAACACAATGGAGGAGGGTCCCATCCATACACAATCTTAAAGGGGGTAGTATTAGTTGAAACATGAAAATTGGTATTAAAAGAAAATTCTATCTGGCAAAGAAATTTGCTCCCATATCTAGGTTGTTCATACGTAAAACATCATAAGTCTCCAAGCAGTGATTTACAACCTCAGTTTGTGGGTGGTATACGGTGCTCATTTTCAAGTGTATTTGGCTTAAACGAAAGAGTTCTTGTGAAAACATGCTTAAAAAGAGTGAATCATGATCTGAAACTATTGGTCAAGGCATTCCATGTAATCTAACAATTTCTTAACAAATTAAAGTAGCTATAGATTTTGCCTTAAACGGATGAGCTAGTGTAATAAAGTGACTATACTTACTAAGTCGGTCGACTAACACTAGTATCGTATCATACCCACTCAATTTAAGTAGCCCAATAATTAAGTCAAGATAAATATATTGGTAAAGGTTGGAGTAATCTAGTTGGAGCCAATGTTTGATATTTGTTCCTCTAACAAATTAAGCAACACTAGAGAAAATTCTTAACATCCATCTTCATTATGGCCAATTAAAATTGTTAGTGAGGCGCTTCAAAGTTTTTTAGGTAGCCTCCATGTCTACTAGTAGGAGTAGCATGAGCTTCTGTTAATAATTTTGCTCACAGATGGGGCTGATCAGAAGTGAAAAGATAGTGATTATAAAATAATTTATGATCTGTGAGAGTATAAGCAAGTTGGGACTGAGAGTCTTGCTATAAAGCCTCCACAATTGAATGAGTAACAAGGTTATGAGTTAATGCATCTGATAAATTGCTCATCTCCTTCAAAAGTGGCACCACAAGATGGAAAACAAATCATAGTGTTGTGGTCACTGAGAAAAAGCATCAACTCCACTATTTTCCTTCCCTGTTTTGTAGATAATAGTAAAGTTGAAGTGAAAAAGCTTGAGAATAACTTCTTTTTGAGAATTAGTAATGATTCATTACTCCAATAAATACTTAAAGTTGCTATGATTATTTTTAACATAGAAGTGACAGCCAAAAAGGTAATGTTGCCACTTTTGTAATGCCAATACCAAAGCTAGAAACTCTCAATCATATGTTAACTTGAACTTGTTAGAAAAAGAAAAACCTTTACTAATATAAGCAAAGGAATGATCATGTTGCATGAGAATGGCACCAATTCCATCCATTGAGGCAGTACACTCCACTATAAAGGGAGAGTTGAAATCTAGGAGTTACAACATAAGAACTATGAATAAAGCCAACTTAAGGTGATGAAAAGCTTGTTGCACCATACAAAAAGCATTTTTCTAAGTCAAATCTATTAGAGGATGAGTAATAATCCCATAATTTTTCACAAAGTGTTAGTAGTAACAAATGAACCCTAAGAAAACCACGAAGTTCCTTGACATTAAAAGGAGTCGACTAATTTATTGCAACAATAATTTTTTCAGAATCAACTTCCACATCTTGGCCAAAAATAACATGGCCCAAAAAATTAATTCTAGACTATCCCAATGAACATTTTTTTAGCATTAGTATAAAAAGAGTGTTGCTTCTTTAGGGTCTAGAACACCGTCTGAAATAAGCCATATGCTATTATAAAGTAGAACTGTAGACAAGAATGTCGTCAAAAATACCAGCATAAACCATCTAAGATAAGGTCTAAAGAGATCATTCATGATCACTTGGAATGTTGCAAGAGCATTGGTTAAACTAAATGGCATCACCACAAATTCATAATGATTGGAATAAGTGCAAAAGCAATTTTATGGATGTCCTTAGATAACATTCAGATTTGGTGATAACTTAAGCCCAAATCAATCTTAAAAAATTATGCTACCCCATGCAATTCATCTAGAAGCTCGTTAATGTTTGGAATGGGATATGTGTCTAGAACGATAATTTGATTAAGGCCCTGATAGTCAACACAAAAGCACTATGTACCATCTTTTTTATAAACTAGTAACACTAGACTGGCAAATAGACTAAAGCTAGGCCGAATGAGTCCTCGGTAAGGCAATTCTTTCATTTATTGCTATGTCTCATTCATCTTGTAGTGAGGATAATGATACGGGCAAATGTTAAGGGGTTTGGCATTGGACACCAATGGTATGGCATGATAATGATCATGAAAGGGAGGCAAAGATGTAGGTTTAGAAAAGACCTCAACGAATTTGACCTAGATACTCTTAATATTCAAAGTAGGCAAATCTTCTATCTTCTTTAAACTTCGAAGATGTGCAAGGGCATTGGCATTGAGTGCTACTCCTTGCAACTTATACTTTTTGCCATTCAACTAGAATATCATTAACATTTTACTCTAGTTGGTTCGCACAATATTTAATGATGCTAACGACTTAATCTTAAGCACCAAGTTAGTGCCACCTAGTGAGAATGGATAGTAGTCTTCTTTGATGCTCAAATATGCTATCTTTATGCAATATCGGTACAAAGTTTGTTACATTACGCTATACTCCCATTGCTGACTTGATGTAGAAAGTAGGGATAGGCTGAACAGGGATTTATGACTTGGTCACCAAAGACTCAAATATGAAATGGTGTATGGACCTACTATCTACCAAAATTAGAACATCACGTCCCTGAAAAGTCCCCTAAAACTTCATTGTGGTTGTTGTCGCTTTCCCAAGAATGGAATTTTGGTGCTTTTTAACTTAATCTTGGCCATATTGTCACTGACAAGAGGTGTGAAGACTTGTTCACCATCTTCGATGAGCTCTATGAGCAAGAAGGAACAGGATTTGTAGCAGTTCCCTAGCATGAATAGATCTTTGCATCTAAGGCATAGCCCTTTCTCACATCTTTGTTGACGTTCCAAATCCTAAGAGAGTGTTAGAGCAGTTGACATCAATGAGGATTTGGTGGTGAAAGTTCTAGATTGCATCGTCAAACTCTTAGGGTCACATGGGTCTCTAACTGAAGTGGACCTAGTCAAAATCAAATGACTTTGAGGCCTAGTTGGTGAGATTTAAGCCCATGTGCATTTAGAATTTTTGCTTCATATTCAATAGGTAAATTTGCTTCTTTGTGAACTGTGCATAGTTTTTAGATGTGGATATTGTAACACTATACTCATTCCACTCATCTCATCTCAACTTTAGGCACACTTCCCTGAATAACACAAGCTTTCCAAGAAATGGCATTTAAATATTGTATTATTTTGCGCTATGTCATGGATAAATTTTTATCTTCGTGTCCATGGACCATATGAACTCATCCATCTCATTCTCCTATTTAAATACACACATATAACTTAAAACTATCTCTTTGACATAGTTCATAGCATTCATATTGTAATACCATATATATCTAACCCCATTCTTGGCATTCATAAGCTCTATATCATCATGTTCATAAGAGCACATAGAAAAGGAACCAACAATAATGGATTTAATCGCATTACGTCATACTTAAAAATTCACAATTAGTGTCACGTGGACAGTTTGGATTTATACCATGCATCCTTATATTTAAATACATCATCACAAAATATTGCTCATGAGCCAAGGAAACCGAAATGGAGCATAAATTGGGCTTATTGAATTTCAGCCAGATTTGCCCCTATTCTGTCCAAGACTTTGAAAAATCATAACTAAATCTAGAAAAATCAAAATCATGTAATCTTGGTGATTCTAGAAATATTGGGATGTCTAATTAATGGTAAAAGTATTTAAAAATCATAACATCCCACACACAGAGCGTTTGACATGCGAAATAGTCTGGAGGTCAGACTGGGTCCTGATGCTGTCACAGTTTACTGATATGAACTTCAAAAATATCCAATTAATTCCAAAAAAATCCAATATATGTAAATGATACCAATTTGGAAATCTTTGAATGTTAACTTTATGGAAAAAATCGCCATAGACCAAATAAAGTACGTTTAGCCACTGAAATTCAATGGAACAATGACTCAGCTCGTGCTACGCTACTATTGCTGTTCCAAAAATTCAAAAATTCATATCTCTTAACTCAGACCTCCAAATGAGGTGATTCTAATTGCTACAAGTCTTTGTGAATTCCTAGTTTCTTCCTATAAAATTTTGTAGCCATTGGACCACATTTGCCCCTTAGATGACATAAATTCACAACTGACCAAATAAACAGTATTAGTGCAAATCCGAAATTCTGATACCAACTTTGAAAAATCATAGAAAATTCCATAGACCTCCAAATGACCTGATCTTTGGCTTTCAAAAAATATCTAGACAAGATATACTTACATGAAAATTTTCAAGTCAAGAAGAAGTCATTTGGTTAGACTTTTCTCTAGTTCAAAAATATGGCAATTTTGGTCCCAACAAGAGGCAAATTTGGTTCCAATGAGTCATCCATTATTCCACACACATTTGAGCAACTTAGAAAGTATAAATATAGCATAAATAAGTTCCTCATAAGGTCTGAACCCTCATGCAATTCAAATTCACCATGCCACTTCCATAAACATGCATACACAAGTGGGCTCCCAAGTGGTCAAAATACACAATTCTATTCATTAAACTCTATTCTTGATACATACACTAACTTTACATAGTTTTACACTTGTTCAAAGTTTCATGACTCAAAAATAATATTTACATATCTACTTTGATATTCTAGACATCATAGTATATCAAAAATAGGAAGATTTGTCAAGAGATGGAGATTTAAGCTCCTTGGCTTCCATCCTTTGGATCTTGGACTCTACCTAGATCATATGAGATGAGAGAAAGGAGAGGGTGAGATTCATTGAATTTCAATAGCTCATACGCCTATTCAAGCATATTTTCAAGGCATAAAACATGTCAAATGTACAAGTATGCAATCAATCAATCTATGAAACATTCATCTTTCACATTTTTGTGTCACAAACTCATGTCAAGCACAAAAATGAGCTCTAGGGACTTTTGGTTTGGCCTCACCCCATTTCTAGGACTTTTGGATTGCCTCACTCTTGGTTCTTGGGGCTTTTGACTTAGCCTCACTAATCCAAGGGACTTTTGGCCTTGTCTCAACCATACCATGAAACTTTTGGCATCTCCTCACCCACATTAAGGGACTTTTGGCACTACCTCACCCTTATGAGCCATTTCCACCATTCAAAGACATTCAAGAAAGTATATTGGTATCAAAATAGCAACATAGCATCAAGTGGCATGTCTCAAACATATAAACATACACATAAGCACACAATGACACCATATGCAACAAGAAAATGCAATAAGAAAAGGTGAAGAGCTACCTTGGTGCAAATTCAAGCTTTACTTTGCTTGTTTCTTCTCCTTTTTCGGTTCCACAAATACAAGGAGGTGGGGTTGGATTTCCTTGGCCTATTCACAATAAACAACACTTAATTATATTCTTAGAACAAGTTATGACATCCAACTCACTTTTAAGACTACACTTTATTCTATTTGTCACAATATGGTTCTATTAAGGACCTAATGTAGCAACTACCATAATTAACATTTTCGGTTCCATTCTCTTGCCATATTTAGACCTCTTGACCTCATTTAAGATCCTTGAAGCCATCACACACTCATTTTCACAAACCTAGGTCCATATTGCTTCATAAGGTTACATTATGGAAGCCATTGCCTCATCTCCCAACCTAAGACTTCTAAATTTTTTTCAAGGGTTTCTCCTATCTTCTTTTATCATATAAAGTCCCAAATCAAACTTGGAACCATTTAAAACATCCCCTAGCTATCTCTAAGGGTCTTGACCTAGTTATACTTCCATTAAAGACCCATGGAGTTTGAGATTTTTTCTTAAGGGATGGGGCACTTAGGAGGCTCCTTAGGAGTCTTAGAAACTCAAACAAATACTCACATATGATGAAAAAGTCTTGAATCAACCCAGATTTTAAACTATGTTCAAGCACCCTACACTTTTTTAACTTGAATTTTACTAGTTTTCCATGCATTTCTTTAGTATAATCTATCTTCCTATGGCTTAGTTTGATGGATTCTTTTGGATTATAAAACAAAAACTCTTCCCTCTTCATGGTTCTATTTGAAACATCCCACCATGGAAGAGGAGAAGGAGAAAAAAAAGTAACAAAGGGAGAGAAACTACCTTACAATCAAGCTTCCTTCAAGAGCCCTTCCTCTTCCCTCTTTCTCATCCTTAAATTTTGAATTTCCCTCCTCTAATCTGGACCCAAATCAGCACCAAAAATTTTATTAAAACCATAGAAAGATGAAGCAAGAAGGAGAGGATGAAGTTTCAAAAGGAAGGAGCATAAAAACCTTACACTTTCTCACCCTTTCTTTGGCTTTTCTTCCTCTAAAATTTCCTCTCTTTTGTGCACCTAAGGAGCTGAGAATTTTCTTTGAAAATGAGTAGAAAAAAGTCAGTTTAAAGAGGGAGGGCTGAACGTGGATTAAAAAGGGAATTTGGAAGCTTTCTTTGTGCAATTTGTTTTTATTTTTGCCCTTCCATAATGGCATTTTCGATTTGGCTTTGTTTTAGCTCTTTTTTTAGAACTGTCTTTTCTATCATACAATTTAGATTCCTAATTTAATAAAATGCTTTTGGAATCACTCAAATCAGAGCTAAAACCTTTCTAAACAAATTGGTCAAAGTTCAGGTCAATCGACATCAAAAAGAGTACATCGGAGGGGCTTTACTAGTCCCGAGGCTTCCCATAGTTTTTGGGGCCTCTGAAAACTCTGGATAACTCAAAATTTCTATTTAAAAAGCCCTCCTAGGTATTTTTCCAAAATTACACTTATTTACGAAAATGCCACTAGCCTT
The DNA here is from genome assembly GCA_026724425.1 of Erythrophleum ivorense. Taxonomy (NCBI): domain Eukaryota; kingdom Viridiplantae; phylum Streptophyta; class Magnoliopsida; order Fabales; family Fabaceae; genus Erythrophleum; species Erythrophleum ivorense. The sequence continues at coordinate 117,187 of JAIUCV010000766.1, read as the reverse complement.
TTGGCAAATTTTTTGAATTATTTCGACCTCAGTTTCTGGGCAACTCAAAACTTAAATCCTCATTTTCTATTATTTAAAATTTTATCTAAATTTTATTTGGCCTTGAATCACTCATCTCAGGGGACTTACTTTTCAAATTGGTCTATTTCGGTGTTTTTACAATGTACCGGGCATTACATTCAATTCCCCACAGAACGTCCAGCGATATTGTCCCCATTGCAGCACCCAGCACATTGCCTGGTGGGGTTTTGTTCCTCCCCAATCTAAGGGAAAACGCATCGCTGGTGGGAAGAGATTCGCTCCCACTTATAAGGACTTAACCCTAGGGTCTCCTACCCGATATGGGACATTATATTCCATCCCCCTTGGTGCCAACCCATCCTCGGGTTACATATGCGGTTAGGACAGCTCTGATACCAATTCCCCACAAAGCCTCCAGCGATATTATTCCCGTTGCGGCACCCGACACATTACCTGGTGGGGTTTTGTTCCTCCCCAATTTAAGGGAAAACGCATTGCTGATGGAGAGAGCTTCGCTCCCACTTATAAGGCCTTAGCCCCAGGGTCTCCTACCCGATGTGGGACATTACATATACACAAAATAATGCAAGTTTATTTCAGGTCCAACTTGACAGATTTCTAGTGCTACTTTGAAAAATCATAACTAAACCTAAAAAAATTGAAATCAAGCAACCCATAACTTTTTAGAAAGCTCTAGATGTTAAATTTATGCTAAAAATAATCCCAAGCTACGAAAACATCATTTGGACCACATTTGATGAATAGGAAAGTGATACAGGTTAGACAGTTCAGCGTTTCTAATATAGCTTACTGATATAAACTTCAAAAATGAATAACAAATTCCAAAAAAATCCAATTCAAGCAAACTATACCAATTTGAAAAGATACAGATGTTAAATAGAGGAGAAAGATAAGTCCAGACTAGTTTAAAATCCTTTAGATCTCAAAAACTGATAGAACAATAACCAAGGTCTACTATCATCCTTGGTACTAACATAGAATTGTAGAAAATCATTTCTCACTCTACAAACCTCCAATTGAGGTGTTCTAGTTGGCATGAGTCATAATGAGTGTCTAGTTTCTCTCTATAAAATTTCATGGCCATTAGACACCATTTTCCCCACGCATGATAGAGATACAAAGTATGACCAATTGCACAGTAATAGTACCAAACTATGGAGAATTGCCAATTTTAGAAATTCACCAAATATTCTCTAGAGTTTCAAATAATATAAACTTTAGCTTTCCAAAAATATCTAGACAAGATCTATATGCATGCCAAATTTCATGAGAAAATTCATTCATTTGGTCAAATTTTGCTATAAGGTTGCAAATGGCCACTTTTATGCTTCTAAAAGGGTCTCAATGGGTCTAATTTTGCTTTTTCTATTCCTATGGCTATTTGAGCATATGGGAAAGCATCAAAATGGTCTACTAAACATGTCTCAAGGGTCCAACAACCAAGACCTTGCAAGCTCACTTTTCCACTTGCTAATATACACATGGAATATATATGGCCTACCTTGCCATTCAATACCAAGGGCATGTTATATCATTCAATTGCTATCCATTCTCATACATACAACACATATTCATACATTAATACATGTTCAAAGGATTATACATCATTACATTACATCGCTTAACATTGCTCTAATTACATAATAGACAAGTAGCATGTTCTTGTGTCAAACCTCCATCTCCAAGCTTAGTGGCTCCTATTTCCTTGTTTTCTTGATCCACCTAAACATGTTAAGTAATGGGGAAGAAGGAATGAGATTCTAAGAATCTCAATAACTCTTCTCTTTTTCAACTGTACATAAAAAATGTAAATCCATGTCCAAAAATGCATGCATGGACATCATGGCTTTCATAATCAATCATGGAACATTTTTAACATTCAAAAAGTCATGTAAAACATACATAGGTTTGTCAAGAAGATAGTTTAGCCTCACCCACTTTTCTTGGGGGATTTTAGACTTGCCTCACTTATTTTCTTATAAGCTTTTAACTAAGCCTCACTTTTAGGAGACTTTTGACTTTGTCTCAACCATTCTTGGGGACTTTTGGCTCATCCTTACCCTAATTAAGAGACTTTTGGCTTCACCACACTCAAGTAAAGGAAAACATGTTTATAAAGCATCATTTAAGTGCATAACATAATATCATGATACCATGGCATATAAATTCATACAAAAACATCTTTCATGGCTTAAAATATACATACACACGTTCAAAGACAAGATAAACATCCACTCATGCATGAGAGAAAGAAGAGAAAGCTACCTTGCATATAAAAGCACACTTTAACCTTTGAAAATCCTTCTCCTCCCTCGACCAAACATCCATGAAGAGGTGAAGCTTGCTTCCTTTGGCCTAAGCATATGAAATAAGATCTAATTATACTCTTGGAATATTTACCAAAATCACTCACACACTAAAACAATTTGGTTACTCAAATGGTCTAATTATGGTTCCATAAGGCACCTAATGAAGCAACCTTAGGAATTCTTGATCTTGGCTCTATTCTTCCCTTTCATCTATGACTCTTGACTCCATTTAGACTTCTTAGAGTCATCACATATTTATTTTAAATAACCTAACTAGGTGTTACTTTATTATGCTATAATATAAAACCTATAGCTCTATCTCATTATCTATGACTTCTAAAACTTTTCTAAGACTTCCTCTCATATTCTCCCATCATATATGATGTACAACTAAGCTTGGAAGAAATTAAAACACTCCCTTGGTGCTTCATCTCCTTTTAGTCAAACTTATGCTCACCTTAGCACCAATAGAGGTTGTCTTGCTTTCCTTGATGGGAGATGCATGTAGGAAGCTCTCTAGGGATCTTAGGAACTCATACAAATACTTACTTTGGCTTGGGGACTCTTGTATCAAAATAGAATTTTAGTTGTGCTCTTGAATCCCTAGCTTTACAAACTTGAATTTCATAGATTCTTTCTTGAAATTCTTTGCACTATGTTATTACCCACACTCTAATTCATGGGTTTCATCCTTGGTTTTATCCAAAATCCATTCCCTCTTGGCTAACCATATGTAGGGCAAAATGTACATAAGGAAGAACATGAGAAGGGAAGCATAGAAACTAACAATTTTACCTTGAATTCAAGCCTTTCTTGAATGCTCTTCCTTTTCCTCTAACTCTCTTCCTCAATTTCAAACTCCTCCCCCTTAGTTTGAGCTCAAAACAAAACCAATTCATGCACCAAAGCTATGGGAAGAAGGAGGAGAAGAAGAAAAATCAAATTACTAAAGGAAGAAGCTTGAATTTCTACACTTTTCTCACCTTTTCTTGAATTTTTCCTCTTCATTTTCCTCCATTCTTGGATGCCACTCCCAACTGGTCTCCCATCTATTCTAAGGTAGAAACAAAGTCATTCATGTGAGGGAGAGAAGAGGGGCATGTATTGAAGGAGGCTTCTTGAACTTTCCTTTTTAAAAATTTTATTTATGTCCCCTTTTCTTGGCTTTTTTGTTTTTAGTTCATTTTAGCTCCTTTTTAAGAACTATCTTTTCCATCATAAAATTTAGGTTTTTTTAACTTATAAAATGCATTTGGAATCACTCAATTTGGAGCTAAAATCTTCTCGAATGAATCGGTCAAAATTTGGGCTCACTGTCGTTGAAAAATATATATCGAAGGGGTTTTTACTGTCCTGGAACTTTCCATGGTTTTCAGAGCCTCTGAGAACCCTAGAGAATTTAATTTTCTATTTAAAAAGCCCTCTTATGAATATTTCAAAAATTACCCAAAATTACAAAAATACCATTACGTTTCGTTGTATTTTTGTTAAAATCCGTCTAGCTATTTTGGCTCCAATTTCATAGCACCTCTGGCCTTGACTCATCATGATTTAAGGTCTAAAATACTACTCTAATTTTATTGGATCTCAAATCACTCTATCTAGGCGACTTCCTTTTATATCTAGTGAATTTCATGCGTTTACAGAGAAACCGTAGGTTACGTTTCTCACTTTTTTTCTTGTTTTCAAAGGACCAGATATTACAAACATCAGCCTTTAACTTGTCCTTTAGGCCATTCAAAAATACACTTAAGAGACAATGTTCTAACCAATTTTTAACCCAAGGTGCACGCTTTATGAATTCTACCTTGTACTCTTGAACTGATCCTATTTGTTTAACACGGTACAGAGAAATTCATTGGGATTTTGGTATTCCGTCAAGCCATAGGTCATAGTTTTCCTACAAAGCTTTCACCAATTCCTCCTAGTAGACGATTGTACACTCAGTATTAATCCAAGCAAACAAGTCCAATGCATCACCTTCAAGGTACATGGATGCCACATCCATCTTTATATCATCTAGTGTTTGGTAATACCAAAAATATTTTTCAACCTTAAGAATCCATCCTCATGGATCCCTACCATCGAATTTAGGAAATTCAATTTTGCTGTACGAGAGTTAGTTTTGTCTCGTCACTCACTATGGAATGTCCTAGTCTTCATGCCTTCATATCCCAATAAGACTGCTTATGTACTCCACTAGCAGTTGCCTTTTCTCAATCTTGTGCAGTGTTCATTGAAGCAACTTCTAAAGTAGCTATTTTAACTGTCAAGACATAAATGGCTTCAAGTCTTGATGCTGTGATAGCAAGTGGGTCAGAGGGTGGCTTTTGTGTCGTAAGAAGTTGTGAAGAATTAGGGTATGTTAAAGGAATGAGTGGTCACCATTCTGAATCATCCAAGCTCTAATATGAAGTTGGTAAAGACAAAGGAATAAAAGGAAATTTTATTGAAAACAATAATCTATTAGGAAGGTATGAGTAAAGATCTCACTCACAACCTTCTTAATAGCCAAGGAGTATCTCCAAGTTATAATGAATCTAAAAATCAACATGTCCTAATACTGCTAGCAACTATCTTATTTATAATGTAAAAATAGACATTAAACAATAATAAATAAGTAAATAAAAATGTTATATCCTAACTGACATTAAAATAGCCTAGAATGGACTTAGTGCTTTTGTTAAGCTATTGCAATATTCTCTCCACTATCCCTTACACATGCAACTTCCTTAGTCTCTCTATTTTTCACATGCTCATTAACCCAATCAGCACTCTTCTCTCCCTCCACCCTTCCACATGGCCTGTGCCTAGAATAAGTCAACAATAGTTTCATAATAGTAATCCTTATAGCCTTAACCAAGAAATCAAAGCTTAATAGAGGCAAACCAAGAGATATAATTAGGTTTGGTTAGTTTTTAGTACTTAATAATTTAAGACCCATTAAAAGCAAAGGTAAATCACCAAATTTAAAGGATGAGGAAGCATTTTCAGGAGTAACCATGGTAGTTTAGATTAAAAGAAGCTTAGCAAAAGGCTAAGCAATGTGAAGAACATTGAAACACCATAATCGAAATACCAAAAGGAAACAAGGGCTATACTAGCTCCTTGGGAGAGCATTGGCTTATTTTGAATTCACAATAGTTTGAAGATATTATCCAGGGACTCTTGTGCTAACACATGAGAAAAAAGGTAAATCTTGACTATGGAAAGGCTGGTATAGTTGCCAAAAGAGTTCCAAAGAATAGGGGTAAGCCTATGGACCACATTTAATTCAATTCAAGGGCACTTGGGTTAAATCTCGACCAATCCTAGTGGTTGGAAAGACATCCTACAACCTTTGAAAAGAAAGAAAAAGGGCACTATTGACAATGGGTGATGTAGGGCTTTTCCCCTTTAGGTTCTGATGCCATAAGAATGAGATAGGGGAAGCAATCCTTTATGTGAAATGTAGTCAATGAATTTTAACAATCATGGGTAATAAATATTTATAGGGACTTTACACAAGACAATACATGTGAGTACAATAAATGCAAAAATCATACAGCTACTTATATACAACTAGTATTCTAGCAACATCATAAAGTAAATCAACATTGAAGTCAACTGACATTGTTACTAGCAAAAAACAAAGACTTAAGATATTCAAAGTTGAGAAAAAGGTTAAATAAGTTAAAATAAGACTAACCACATCCTTAAACACCTCTCATGGTGCACCAATTATGACTTCATCCACATAACAGCATGCTAGAACACTTAAACTTCTTTCATGAAGGTTCATGATAAGTCAATATGTTCCTCTGATTGCATTACAAATCCATTGGGTTTATTAATAATATAAACATCGACAAGAACATATGCATAATAAAACTATATTATTTTTAACTTTAACTTTCAACTAAAGGCTAATCAGTCACTATTACAATAAAGCATAGTTTGGTGTTGATGGTAAATGCAAGCTTAAGACCTAAGGTGCACCTAACAAGGACCATACATTCAAATTGAAGAAAGAGAGAGAGAGAGAGAGATTAATATTTTCTCCTATCATCTCTTCAATAAATTCTATTCTCTATTAAAAAAAGAAAAGTACTTAAAAGAATTTAATAATTCCTAGAGAAAAGTTAATGCTATCAAGATATCAAAGTTAATTAAAAGAAGTGCACATGATGCATGCAAAAGATGATTTAAAAAAAAAAGGTAAATTGTTCTCTAGAGATAGCAAAATTACATGGCCCTCGATTTGTTTTGAAAAAATTGCACAACATTCCCCTGAAATCAAAAGATTACTTATAACTAGACTTATTTTGACCATAACATCTCAAGAATAAGATTATTTACAAAAAGAAAAAAAAATATACAACTTATTAGAAAAGGAATTCCTTAAAACTTTTATTTCAATGTTATTTATTCTGTGTTAAAAACAATAGTTTTACTTATTCTGAATTTTCTTTTCATTTAAAATAGTGTTTATGTTGATTTGATATTTATTTACTCAACATGTTATTATTGAAATTAAATATTATCAACTATTGTCTTTTAATTTATTATATTTTAAAAAATTATCTTTTTAAATATATATATATATTAGTAAATGATATTAAAATTTATGAAATTTATAAAAGTGATTATTTTAACTATTTGAGAGTATTTTGGTTAAAATGGACTTAATAGTTGTGGATTTTCTTTTGATTTCAAGAAAAGAGTTATGTTCTTCAAAATAAAAAGGAAGACTCTATATTAAGTCATCTCTTAAGAAAAGAGAGATTAATTTTTTTAAAATAAATTGCAGAGATGACGTCTCAAGAAATTCAAAGAGTCTAATTATGTAGAAAAAAGAAACAATAGCAGAGGTTGCCATTTCCACATCATATCTAATGATCCACATATATCATATTTAACAAATCACTTTTTATAGAAAATCACTAACATGAGTACCATAAAGAATCCAAGAAAAAAGTTTCAACTTTAAAGTTTTATACCACACTTCAATTTTGTAAAAGGAGCTTGAGAATCAACAATGACATCCTCAACCGCATCTCAAACAATGAAAACTAGTACTGTGTTTTAGTTGAGGGAGAAATTTAAGGCTTCCATTAAGGGTACATTAGTTCCATTTAAAGTTGCAACAGAATGATGCAAATCACTATTAGGAAAGAAGAGAATCCACATATAACGACTAACAAGTAGGGTGGGGAAGAGGAGAAAAAGAAAGGTTGACAACCTAAATGCTTAATCCATATGTATTTGAACAAGAAGAAAATCTGCAAGCTCTTGATCAAGCCTCAAGATCTGTATAACATAAAGGTCAATTATTAAACCATTGAAATGATACTTACAGCATCAAGAGGAAAAAATAATTATGGGAGTCTAGTCTAATTGGGAACAACAAATAAAAAGCATAGAAGAAAGAACATAGTGGATGGAATAGAGGAATTTAATTAAGATAAATCAAGAATTTAACTATTTTAAACTCACTCCAATTATTTATGTAAAACCAAAAGGTAAAGAGGATAAAAAAAGAAAAGAAATGTCTTGAAAAAGACATATAAACTGAGAGAATAATAAAAGTTTTTTTCCCATGATAACAAACTTCAAAGGCAACCCCACACATAGTAAGAGCCTACAAATAGGAGCCTAGTAAAAGCAAAGGAAAAAAATATAATATAATAAAATAAAAATTTTAAAAGAAAGGATTAAATAATATAGAGGTTAAGAATATTTACATGATAAGAAAATAAAACCAACAAACAATGGAAATTTTCATTTTTGGAAAAAATCTACCAAAGTGTTAGCTCTTACGAGTTCCAATTATGTACATAGTACATGTGACAAATATTCTATCAATTAAAGGCAACATAAAGAGAGGGGAAAAAAATAGAAAGTTATTAAGGGAAAAATGTAATCAATAAGTCTGACCTATATAAGATCTTGTGTTTATAAGAGGACATTCAAGACAAGACATTGATGACTAATAAATACTAAATATTACCTTAATTATAAAATATCAGAATATATTGCCTTGTTAATTACAAACTTATAACCTACAAAAAATATAATAAAATACATGTTAAATATTTACATTTCAACACTTCCCCTCGAGTTGGTGTAACACCATATTTAACTAGCTTACCTTATTCACATCTTAGCTTTCTTTCCATTGAAATCATAAGTTTTCCAAGAAAATTCTATTTGAAATATTCAATTATTTTGCATTATGTTATGGATAAAATCTTCATTTTGTGTCTCGTGGGCCATATGAATTCATCCATCTCATTCTCATATTTAAATACATAAATACAACTCATAACCATACTAAGAAATGGCTTAAAACTCAAGCAAAGGAAATATATACATAAAAACAATAGGTGCAGCCTTGGACTAAATTCTAGATTTTTGTCATTAACTTTGAAAAATCATAACTAATTCTAGAAAAATTGAAATCAAGCACACTATACCATTCTGGAAAGATACAGATGTCTACTTTATGTAAAAATAATTTCATACCACAACAGGGACATCTAGCTACCAGAAATTGATGGAACAATAACAAAGGTTGCCTATCACTACTAGTACTGTCCTCTAACTTCAAAATTTCATATCTCCCTGCTTAGATGTCTAATTGGGGTAATCTTGATGGCCATGGAAAGCTTATCATATCTAGTTTATACTGTAAAATTTCATGAGCATTAGACAATATTTGACCCTCAAATGACACAGCCTAAAGAATTGACCATATGAACAATGTTTGCATCAAAATAGTATAAAAATGTCAACTTTAAAAGAGAGTCAATAACACAAGCATATGAACAATGTCTGCATCATATAATGGTTGAAGAGAGTCAATAACACATGGCTTTGTTTGGTACAAAGTGAAACAAATTCTTTTAGTTTAAATTCTTTCTATATTAAAAAATGTAATTAACACAAAGAAGGAAAATAAGAAATACTCAAACACCAATACAAAGAAACACTAGTCCCAACACTAAAAGTAATAGTAAAGCAGTTCCTACAAAAATTAGAACCCCTAAATACTCAAATTAAAAGGACACACATAATTACAAATCCTTATTAAACTAAATGCTTAGATAAATGGAATTTTCCCACCCTAAAATTTCCCATACTCAAGATTTCATTTGCACACAATTTCTACTCATACTTATTTAATAAAATAAATTACTCTCTCATTCTCTAAGAGATGGCTTAATTACATGGCTCTTCTCTTTATTGTGAAAATATACACTACTCTCCCTTAAAATTAAAAAATAACCTACAACTAAACCAAAATACCCTCAAATTTATAAAATAATCTTTTTTAAAATTTATTAAAATTATAAATCAATTAATAAAAAATTATTAATTATTAAAAACAAAAAATATATTGACAAAATAATTTTTTAAAGAAATCTAACTAACAAAAAGAAAATAATTAATAATATTTAATTTTTAACAATTATATGTATATTAAAGGAGAAAACTTAAATATATTTTTTATATCTTTATTGTCAAGTTCTCCAATCAAAGTATGACAAGTATATGTTTTTTACATATAAGAATATAGTTTGTATAGCTTAACATCAAATGATTAGGTTTTCTAAAAAAAATTTTACAATATCATATTCTTTTTTAAAAAACTTGATAACAAAGATATAAAGAATTGTACCTAAACTTGATTTTATATTAAATATATATTTAATCAACATCAACGTTATTATAAATATATAATGAAATTTTACAATAAATTTAGTTTATTGTTTTAAGCACACAAACAAATAAAATTAAGATAAAAATTTTAAGTACATTTTTTTATGTTATATTTTAATGAAAAATAAATATTATTCTTGGGAGTATTTTGGTCAACATGAGTTTAGTTGTTAGGTCTTAGTTTCACAAGAGGGTAATGTAAATTTTCACAAGAGGGAAGGCCATATAATTAAATTATCTCTTAATGAAGAAGGGAGTGAGTTAGCCTAATTAATATGCTAAAATTAAATTCACCTTCTCAACACATAAAGAAATACTTTTCAAAATCCCTAGTTTGTGCACACAAGGCCACTTGTGCCCAGATCTTTATTAAACAATGATGTTCCTATTTTTGGAAAAATCTAGTCTTCTTGAGCTAGCCTACAAGAGACAGTAGTCATACCTATTAAAAGGCTCTCCTTTAAAAGCATATCATCATAAATTGAATTTGTCTTGGAAGTGAAAGTCAATACTATACTAAATAGTACTATCCTAACTATAACCAAGTCCTCTTAAATTTTGAGACTTCCAAAGGTATTTCTCCACTTTATGGATGGGAATTGGGTGATGGTCCAATATGTTGGACCTTACAACACTAGTGTTAACTATTTTTAATCAGTTAACACAAATGGTGATGCTAGTCAACTCAAGCCCTCAATTGTGAATAAGGAGGGCAACTTTTAAAGTCATGATAAGTTAGCTCATGAGTCTCATGACAATAATGGAAAGGCATTCATTCTACTTAAAACCCACATTCCATTTATAATTTCTTGAACTATCATCATTTACCTAGGCAATTTTGTCTGGAATATATTAAATCCACACCTCAGCATAAGGCGAAAAGAAAAAGCATTTGAAAAACTTTTAAGATGTACCTTCCTTTTTTTAATAGAAATTTTAAGATATACTTTAAATTAAAAGGCAATAAAATATAAAAAAGTATGTAATAATACCTCGACATGTCCAGCATGAAAAAGATCAAAAGCACCATCTGTATATACTATGTGAGCATTGGGTCCTGGCCCTTGGAACAACAGGCATAAAAGTAAATCACAAAGTGACATGCTAGAAACTACTAAATCGTGGTTTAAAGGATGTAGAGTTCCACCTAGAATTAATTGGCAAAAAAGTCTTAATTACCTGACTAAAGATAATGTGTACACATGTATATGTATATGTATATATATACATATAAACAATAAAGTGAAAAATTGTTGTCATGCACAAAAATATACCATAGCTATATACTACTTCATCTTGAGTTCAATTAAATAAAGAAACTTATAGCATGCACAATGCAACGCCCAGTACGTTGTACAATCACCGGAACTAGTAGGTTTGAAAAGTAAGTCCCCTGAGATGAATGATTCAAAGCCAAATAAAATTTTAAATAATAGAAAATGAGGATTTGAGCCTTAAGTTGCTCAGAAACCAAGGTCGGAGTGATTCAAAAAATTTGCCGAAAGGCTAGTGACATTTTCGTAAATAAGTGTAATTTTAGAAAAACATGTAGGAGGGCTTTTTAAATGGAAATTTTGAGTTTCCTAGGGTTCTCAGAGGCCCCAAAAACCATGGGAAACCCCGGGACCGGTAAAGCCCCTCCGGTGTACTCTTTCCAACGTTGGTTGACCTAAACTTTGACCGATTCGTTCGGGAAGGTTTTAGCTCCAATTTGAGTGATTCCAAAGGCATTTTATTAAATTGGGAATCTTAATTTTATGGTGGAAAAGAAGATTCTCAAAAAAGTGCTAAAACGAAGCCAGACCAAAAATGCCATTATGGAAGGGTAAAAATGGAAACAAAGTGTACAAAAGAAGCTTCCAAACTCCCTTTTTAAGTCACATTCAGCTCCCCCCTCTCTAAACTGACTTTCTTTTGCCCAAATCTTAGAAATGGAGCTGCTGTCTTAGGCGCACAAAGGGAGGAAATTTTGGAGGAAGAAAAGCCAAAGAAGAGTGAGAAAGTGTAAGGTTTTCATGCTCTTTCCTCTTAAAACTTCATCCTCCCCTTCTTGCTTCATCTTTCTATAGTTTTAATATAATTTTTGGTGGTGATTTGGGTCCAGATTAGAGGAGGGAAATTTGAAATTTAAGGAGGAAAAAGAGGGAAGAGGAATGGCTCTTGAATGAAGCTTGATTACAAGGTAGTTTCTCTCCCTTTAATGCTTCTTTTTCTTCTTCTCCTCTTCCATGGTAGGAGGTCTCAAACAAAACCATGAAGAGGGAAGAGTTTTTATTTTATAATGCAAAAGAATCCATCAAACTAAGCCATAGGAAGATGGATTATACCAAAAAAATGCATGAAAAATTAATAAAACTCAAGTTAGAAAAGTGTAGGGTGCTTGAACATAAGTTAAAATTTGGGTTGATTCAAGACTTCCCCATCATATGTGAGTGTTTGTTTGAGTTTCTAAGACTCCTAGGGAGCCTCCCAAGTGCCCCATCCATTAAGGAAAATCCCAAACTCCATGGGTCTTTAATGGAAGCATAACTAGGTCAAGACCCTTAGAGATAGCTAAGGAATGTTTTAAATGGTTCCAAACTTGATTTGGGACTTTATATGATAAAAGAAGATAGGAAAAATCTTTGGAAAAAAATTAGAAGCCTTAGGTTGGGAAATGAGGCAATGGCTTCCATAATGTAACCTTATAAAGCAACATGGACCTAGGTTTGTGAAAGTGAGTGTGTGATGGCTTCAAGGACCTTAAATGAGGTTAAGAGGTCTAAATACGGCAAGAGAATGGAACCAAGAATGTTAATTATGGTAGTTGCTTCATTAGGTCCTTAATGGAACTATATTGTGATAAATAGACCAAAATGTAGTCTTAAGAGTGAGTTGGATATCATAATTTGTTCCAAGAGTATAATTTAGTGTTGTTTATTGTGAATAGGCCAAAGAAATCCAACCCCACCTCCTTGTGTTTGTGGAACCAAAAAGGAAGCTTGAATTTGCACCAAGGTAGCTCTCCACCTTTTCTTATTACATTTTCTTGTTGCATATGGTGTCATTGTGTGCTTGTGTGTATGTTTATATGTTTGAGACATGCCACTTAATGCTATGTTGCTATTTTGGTACCAATATGCTTTCTTGAGTGTCTTTAAATGATGGAAATGGCTCATAAGGGTGAGATAGTGCCAAAAGTCCCTTAATGTAGATGAGGAAATGCCAAAAGTCTCATGGCATGGGTGAGACAAGGCCAAAAGTCTCTTGGATGGGTAAGGCTAAGTCAAAAGCCCTAAAAAATCAAGAGTGAGGCAATCTAAAAGTCTTAAAAATGAGGTGAGGCCCACCCAAAAGTCCCTAGAACTCATTCTTATTCTTGACATGTGTTTGTGACATAAAAATGTGGAAATTGAATGCTTCATCGATTGAATAGTTGCATACTTGTACCCTTGACATGTTATATGCCTTGAAAATGTGCTTGAATAGGTGTATGAGCTATTGAGATTCAATGAATCTCACCCCCTCCTTTCTCATCTCATATGATCTAAGTGGAGTTCAAGATCCAAAGGATGAAAGCCAAGGAGCTTAAATCTCCATCCCTTGGCAAATCTTTCTATTTTGATGTACTATGATGACTAGAATGTAAAAGTAGATATATAAATGTTATTTTTGAGCCATGACACTTTGAACAAGTGTAAAACTATGTAAAGTTAGTGTATGTATCAAGAATAGAGTTTAATGAATAGAATTATGTATTTTGACCACTTGGGAGCCTACTCGTGTATGTATGCTCATGGAAGTGACATGGCGAATTTGAGTTGCATGAGGGTTCAGACCTCATGAGAGACTTATTTATGCTCTATTTATGCTTTCTAAGTTGCTCAAATGTGTGTGGAACCATGGATGGCTCATTTGAACCAAAGTTGTCTCTTGTTGGGACCAAAATTGTCATATTCTTGAGCTATGGCAAAGTCTAATCAAATGACCTCTTCTTGACTTGAAAATTTGCATGCAAGTAGATCTTGCCTAGAGCTTTTTGGGAAGCAAAAGATCATGTCATTTGGGGGTTTGTGTAATTTTCTATAATTTTTCGAAGTTGGTATCAGAATTTCATATTTGCACGGGTACTGTTCATTTGGTCAGTTGTGAAATTGTGTCATCTGAGGGGCACACGTAGTCCAATAGCTACAAAATTTTATAGTTAGAAACTAGACATTCACAGTGACTTGTAACAACTGGAAGCACCTCATTTGGAGGTCTGAGCTGAGAGATATGAATTTTTGACTTTCTAGGATAGTAGCAATAGCTCAGCACGACCTGAGTCACTGTTCCATTGAATTTGGGTAGCTAAGCATACTTTCTCTTGTCTGAGTCTATTTTTACCATAAATTAACATTCATAGCTTTCCAAATTAATATTATTTGCATGGATTTTATTTTTGTAGAATTAATTGGACATTTTCGAAGTTCATAGCAGACACTTGCATCAGTACCAGTAGCTGTCTGAACCTTTACGCCTTTTCACATGTCAAACACTTTCTGTGTTATGTTTCATGGCCTAGAAATATTTTTGTCATAAATTAGACATGTGTAGCTTCCAAAATGACCAAGAATGAATGATTTCAATTTTTCTAGAATTAGTTATGAATTTTGAAACTTCCTATCAGTAAATTGAACCAGTGGCCCAGACAGTAGCAACCCCAGTGGCTTTTCAGATGTCAAATAATTTTCTCTTAATGATTCATGAGTTGAACTATTTTTATCATAGGGTAGACATCTAGAGCTTTCTGGAATGGTAAATTTTGTTGGATTTCGAATTTTGTGGATTTAGTTATGAATTTTTGAAATTGTGACAAAAAAATTGAAATTCTGGCAAAAAATAATAGTGTGAATTTGATGGTCCCCTTTGAATTCCACGATTTGTGGGCTAACTTTGGTTATGCAAATGAGTTGTATGTATGTAATTAAATATGAGAATGTGTTGTATGAGCTCATATGATCCGTGTGACACCAAATGAAATTTTTATACGCGACGTAACGCGAAATAAGGCATTATTTTAATGTCATTTTCCGTTCCCTTTTGTTCAATTATTCATGTGAGACTTAGAAATGATTGGAAGCATGCTAAAAATATATGGTGTTACACACTTCAGGTTAAAAAAAAGATTTTACAGGAATAAGAGGGAGTAATGTGTTGGAGGACATATTGTCTAATAAAATAGCCAAATAGAGAGACCAAAAATAAAGTAGGAATACATCAGCCAAAAAAGCTACCCAAAAAATAAACCTAGCTTTATTCTTCATTGGACAAGTCTCTCCCATTGAACTTGTGATGGCTGAAAAAGTGAACACCTTTATAGGGTCTAGGATTAAACTCTAGCTATAGACATCAAACAAGAGCTAAAAGCACATAATCCTATATAAAGCCTTCTTTTACGTCCTCTTTCAAAATTCTTAAAAATTAGTAATAAGAAAATTTTCAAATGTAGCAAGGCACACCAAAAGCTCTCCAAAAACTTCACAGTAGCAATCTACTTTGTAGTATGAGAAAAAAAGCATATGCTAATTTCATTACTTTAGAAACACGCCACACAAAATTCAAAAGATAGCCTTATATGGAGCCTCCAAATGCAATATGAGAAGAAAAAATTGATTTTCGTAATCTTAATTTATGATGTAATTGTTGTTTAAGATTTTAATAAAGGTGTTTGTATCCTAAGATATCTTATCCCTTGGTTAAGTCTAAGTAGAATTTACCCAATCATATTTTAAATACAGTAGAATTGCATGAGATTTAATTCAGATTGCCTATATAAAGCTCTATGGTCAAGCTTAGGAAAATTATTTCTAATTATATATTAAATAAAAAGTAATTTTGAGTCTGTTACTGTTTCTCATTATTTTCCTAAATTCCAATTCTCCAATAGTATCAACTACAAGCATGTAACAAATAATATGTATTAATCTAGTAAAGTATAGTAGGCCAAGGAGTCTAACCTTGGAAGGGACCTTCATGATCCCAAAAGAATTAACAAAAACCAATGATGCAAATTAACTTGATATACTTTCCTGGAACCATTTACTATCAATTTAAACATGCAAGTTATCAATACAAACTATACAAGGAAAGCAATTGATGAGATAAGTCACTCATGTTCCTCACAATGCATAAGTCTTACGAGATATGTAATGTTTAAAGACCAATTCCCCTCCCCTTTTTTCCCTCCCATTGGAAAGAAGGTTCGACCAATGAACCGTGAACCCGTGATTTCACCAGTTCAATGACCGATTCGGTTTTAAAAATATTGCTTTTTACGTAGAGATCGTAAAGAAGAAATTTATATAGAATTACCATAAGGCTTTAGCAAGAACTGAGGTAAGAATCAAGTGTGTAAAGTGAGGAAGGCCTTATATGGGCTCAAATAGTTTCTTTGAGTATGGTTTGAGAGATTTACTAAAGCCATGTTAAACATAAAATACAAACAAAGCCAAGGTGACCATATTTTGTTCATCAAACACTCGACATCAAGTGAAGTCATGCCATTGATAGTTTATGTGGATGATATATAGTAAACAAGAATGACCTAAAAGAAAAGGAAACCCTTTGAAGTTACCTAGTGAAAGAATTTGAAATAAAGGATCTTAAGAAATTAAAGTACCTCCTAAGAATAGAAGTGGCTTGGTCTAAGGGAGGAATCTTTATTTCCCAACAAAAATATGTTCTTAATTTGTTGAAAGAAACAAGCAAACTTGGTTGCAAAACATCAAACATACCCATTATGCCAAATCATAAACCTAGAGAATCAACAAAAGGGGAAAAGGTTGATAAAAGCATGTATCAAAGACTGATTCGAAAGTTAATTTACTTGTCACACACAACCAAACATGGCATATGTAGCGGGTGTGGTAAATCAATTCATGCAAAATCTTAAGGATACTCATATTCAAGTTGTATATTAAGTCCAACAATTTTTTTTTTTTGTGAGTAATTTTTTCTTTTCAACGAGGAAAGCTTTTTTTTTTTTTTGACCAAATCCTTTTAGTTGCAAAAACATTAAAATAAGTAAAAGAAAAAAAATATAAAAAAATACTAAATAAGATAAAAAAAATTTTCTACTCTTAAAAAAAATAATAACAATAAATATTATTAATTAATAATTATAAAAATATAATAAATATTATGAAAAATTACTATCACATATTAAATTGTAATTTGCCAACCAAAAAGATGTAAAGTTTTAATTTTTTATGCAATTTATATACAATTATTTATGTTTTTATTATTATATATTTTAATAAAAACATAATAAATATATAATTTTGTTAATAATAAAATGACATGAATATAATTCAATTAAATAATTATATTATTATCTTAAAATATATATTTTTTATATAATAAAAATATAAATAATTACATATAAATTATTTTTTATAGATTCTAATAGTATACATACATACATATATATATATATATATATATATATATATAACCTCACATCGTACTGTTTTGAAACGACAAATATGTTCGGGCTGAGAGCGTTTGACTTTTTTTTTTGTCCCTCAAATCACCTCTTTCTTGTCCTTTTCAATCTGTGCATTTTTTCCCTCTCTCTTTCTCATTTATGTCACTTCACTCATTTCAAAATGTTGGGCTGATATGTAAAGCGGTGGAGGAAGTTGAAGTTGTTGGCGCTGCCCGTACTTCAGCAAAAGGTGTATGTTATTATTTCTGGGTGCAATTGTTGTGTATTTTTCTCACCATGAATCCTAAACCCTTCATTTCTTCTCCACCTTCTTTTCTTCTCCACTCCTTTCTCTCTCCCCCATATCCTTCTCCTTTCACTTCGATATTTCATTTCATACTTCAAATATCATTATCTTTTAGTCTTTATTCTATAATATTCTATCTCTCTTCTATCATGTGTTTCTGCCTCTTTTTTTTTCTCATGTTTTGTTCAATGCTCTCACTTCAATCTTCTTCTTCTTCTCTCTCTCCCCTAACCTTCTAACAATTTGGTATATAAAAAATTAAGAATGAAAATAAAATATATATATTATATAATCCTACATGAAGTCGCACTGTTCTGAAATTAAGAATAATGCAATTATGTGTCTTTGACTGCGTGCAACTACAAGAGGCACATAGATTTTCTTCAATGTCTGTCTCTTGGGGAAGAAACAAATGAGATGGAAGGAGAGATGTCAGAAAAATTAAGGAACAGCACGAAGCGTTAGAGTTGAAACAAATTGTCAGCGATTACGATGATGGAATCACGGAAGCCCTCATTGATTTGGTCAGTTGTGTTGTGTGTCTAAAATTCATAACCAGATTTGCTGTGGTATTAAGATCATTGATGCAGATATGTTTTATGCTTCTCGGCAAGAGTTCTCTCCGACAAAAGTTTTCTCTGTGACCTCTTCCCTCAAATGACTAGATGTTGCTCCTAGCTTAGAAACCTCAATGGCAATCCCATAATTCCCCCGCTCCATCTGCTCTCTCATCTCATTCCTAGATTTAACAAATGACTCAATCTGTTCAACAAGCTCTTCAACAATTTCATTAGCTCGCTTAATTACCCCATATGCTACAGCTGCCAAACTCGTGTATTTCTGCGACTGGGTAACCCATTACCAACAAAATTTTTAAAATGACTCACCTTCGTAGATATTTTGTCAATCCCAGTTACTAACATATGGGTAGAATTCCCAATTTCCAGTCAGAGAGCATCTCTCTCCTTCACTAATACTTGAAATTGCTTGGCAATCTCATCTCTCTGACTTGATAGCTCATCCTTCACTCTGTTCATCTCAGCTAATTCGACCAAAAGCTTGTCCTTCGATCTCAAAACCTTCACTTTTTCCCGCAAAGCATCATCTCTTTGCCTCCGGAATTTGCCGCATTTCTTGATGGCCTCATGAGCAAGCGCGTTCAACCGATTAAACAAAACTTGCAATTTGGATTTTGAAGTTCTCGACTGCCAGGTGAGCTTGGCACTTACGATCAAGCTCCGCGAGAAGCTCGCTAACTATGTTAAAGGAAACATCTTCCAGGGCCGGATTCTTAATCGTAATCGGAACGGGATCATCACACTCCTCAACATCACTAAGGACCGCATCAGCATCTCCGTTGCTGACAGCCACCATCCAAATATTGTTATTGGCGATCAAGGAAGCAAACCTTCAAGAACACATCGTCCCACGGATAACGACCTGATGCTGGGTTGAGGGAAATCGGCTTCAGAATTCTCATTCAAAACGCAGCGTTCCACAGATTACTGGACTGAGATTTTGCTAAAGGTAAAAAGCGCTACGGGGGGCGACGTGGCTGAACAGTAGCGGCTGGATGGCATGAATGAACTGAATTCATTGCACTACTCTCCTGTTCACATCCAAACAGGAGAGGATTCGGATGCGCGTAACAATAAACTTGTGTCGCCAGTACCTTTTCCTCATTCAAAAAATACATTGGTCCATAAATAGAAATTTTCATCCAATTTTTAAAAAGAATATAAATAAACCTAATGTTTTAAAAATCGAACCGATCATTAAACTGGTAAAATCACCGGTTCACGGTTCATTAGTTCAACTGTAGTCGAACCGATGATAATTAAATATATATTTATATATATTAAAATTTTAAGATAATACATAATAAAAAATAAATTTTAATAAATTTTAAAATGTTATGACTAATTGTAAATAAAAATAAATCATACATAATATAATTTTTAATTTTTAATTTGTTTAAAATATACTTGCATAATTTTAATAAAAATCATATGAATTTTATTTTTATTTCTCATCTAGTATATTAAAATTTTAAATTATAGACAAGATAATAATAATGGTTTAATAAAAAATATATTATTCATCATACTAATAGTCAAGATTCGATTTAACTATTAGCCATTTTGATATTTAAAAATAGAACCATGACAAAATATTTTGAAATAGAACTATAATAAAAGTTTTATATTAAATATTACATATTATAACTAAAGATGCATACTAACTTAATAGCAAGGTTATGCTTACATGTCAAGAGGATCCAAATTCGAGCTACACCAATGCCATTTTTGCCAAATAAATTACAGACCAGTTCAACCAGTGACCCATCAATTTTTTCAATTTTTACCAATTTTTGACCGGTTTCACCGGTTCTTGGCCAATTTTCAACTCAACTGGTTCTAAAGGCCAACCGGACCAAACCACAGACTGGTTCCCGGTCCGACCGGTCAAACCGCCCGATTCGGTCCGATTTTCACAACATTGAATAAACCATAATTACTGTAATTATGTGAAAATTGATGAATTATTAAAAAACCTTTAAAAGAATTATATCCCAAAAATCAGATCATGAATTCAAAGAGTTTAAAATCCTTATAAATCTCACATCAAAATCTCATACTTCCGATATAGGACTCAGGTCCCATACCAAGGAATGAGTCCTAACATTATACCACGCTTTGCAACCTTGAGGGGAGAAAAGTGGGGAATGAAGGATAGTAGAGGACTCTAATACTATTGATAGAACCTTTGATGAGAAAGTTGTCTCTCAAAAGTTAACTTCTAAGATTAGAGAGTCCAAAATCTCTACAAACTTTATATCAAAATCTCATACTTAGACTCAGGTTCCATACCTTGCAATGAGTCCTAATAGAATCTACCAAAAAAATTGTTAATCAATCCAGCGATAAAAAAAACTTGGAGAAGCCAACGTAAGCCTGTTCTCTTCCCCTAACTTTTCTTTCTTAGAAAAGAAGCACTTTGTTTTCCTTTTTTTTTTTTTCTTTTTTCGTATGGCTTAAAGCTTCGCTTGAAAGTGGAACTACTTATATCAACATAATTTTAATCGCTTTTTATCTTTCACGTCAAGGAAAATTATTCCTTTATTCAAACTACAAAGCAGAAGGAACACCCCCTATAAAATTCGACCCAAGCTCCTGAATAAAACCCAAGTTGAAACTATGACCATAATATACATTACAATAATTTCATACTTCAACTTGAAGGTTAAATAAACCTGTCAATCCTCACCATGCTATAAATAACCTTGATACAAGGGTAACAAGACGCATTGTAAATATCGGCCAGAGATCAAGTAAAATCAAGCATGCGTTTTGCAGAATCTAGGGTGTTAGACAGGAGCATGGCAACGGTCATTGGCCCAACTCCACCAGGGACAGGAGTAATAACGGATGCCACATTTACTGCTTCTTCATAGCAAACATCTCCTATAAGACGGTAACCATCCTCGCAGCCAGGGTCCTGCCAATATTTTTTAAATTAAATATATACACAAATTGGTCCTTGAAAGATATATCTCCTAACGTTTTAGTCCTTGAATTTATTATTCCACTCGAGTTAATCCCTCAAAGTTGGTAATTTGCTACATGTTAGTTCCTCTATTGAACGAAATTGCATGTTTATTCTATTTTGAGGGACTTACTCAGTATATTAGTATAACGAATTACAAACTTTATGGAACTAATTTGTATGAAAAAATAACTCTAAGAACTAAAGCTTAAGGAAATATATTTTTCAAGGACGAAATTGTATATTTACCCTTTCAATTGTACTCAGGCCATATTGCGAACATTTATTAAACAAAACTTCCCTAACCAAATGACTCATTGGGTACAAAACAGCCATTTCAAGTTATAACTCACCTCAACTGGACTTGTTCCAACATCGATGACTATCGCACCAGGCTTTATCCAGTTGCCACGGACCATATTAGGGACTCCAGCAGCTGAAACTACAATATCAGCTTCAGAAGTGATCTGTTCAGGGTTGTCTGTAATTGGATGTATAACCGTGACTGTTGCATGGTGTCTCTGACATCATAAAAATAATATTATACCTACTTAATGCATAGAAAAACAACATAACTGGAAAAACCATTACTTTGTCCATTTATCTAAGTTACATATTTACCTGCAATAACAAGGATGTTGGCAAACCGACGATATTACTTCTTCCAATCACGACAGCTTTCTTCCCCATGATCTCCACTCCAGATCTGATCAACAACTCAATGCAGCCCTTTGGAGTACAGGGAATAAATAGTGGTTCCCTTCCTCTAATGGCAAGATTCCCCATATTAAGAGGATGAAAACCCTCCACGTCTTTTTCTAGGCATAGGACATTCAAAACTTTTCCTTCATCGAGATGCTGATGCAAAATTTTACAATAAGTCAATCACACAACATCAGCAACTGCTGAATATTGAGTGTTAATGACAGGCCCCCGTTCCATCGGTTAAATACTAGATTAATAGGATTTTTTTTTTCTCCTGAAGTAGATATGACTATACACCTCTTATTAAATCAAAGCAAACCATATCCTAAGAGAATTTTATCAATGTAGTTTTAAGGAAAAAGGTTTCATTACTTTGTTGGTCGCTACAGTTTCATCTCCTTCACAACATAATCACTGTGCCTTAAACTTTTATTATTGAGTACTTATAGTTTCCAAAATTTGTAATTGAGTCACTGATTTGACAATCTATCATAGGCTTGTTAACAGATTAAAATAACCTAGGTCTATGGCAACAACTACAAGTAGCTGTTGACCAAACTCACTATTCAAATGACAACCGTCAAACCCTATTATAGGTTGCAACTAGATAAAAAACACACTCTATAGAACTTCAATGCACATGTAAGATCTCAAGAATCTTGGCTAGTGTGATAAAAATGCCCTATCAGTCATCAACTTAAAAGTTAATCCTCCCAAGTCAATTAATATGTTTAATAGATTTGTGATGGATTGTTGCAATAGGGTCCTCAAACTTTTCAAGTATAAGGCCCATATTTGAAATGGGAACAAATACAGGCCAAACAAAGTAATTAAACCAAAGAAAACATCGATCATGCACTTTTTTAATCCATTTGTAAGGGTTACACAAAGGAAGGTAAGCATTCCCTTTCTTGGCAGAAGTAAATTTAACCCTAGGTCCTTGCACTGATATGAACGACTTAACAGATTGAACCTATTGCCTCAAGGGATGATTATGGGTGGGGTATGACTTGTATGAGTAGGGTATTATAGCATTCAAACCCAAACCCATAGAAAAATACTTTACCCATCCCCAGACCCAAAACCTAACAAGTAACAAACTCAAGCCTCATCCCCTTCCCATTGAATCCTAAAATTCTGAACCCATTTACCTGAAGAAATTTCAAAATCAGTTTTTTCTCAAGTTAGAACTCATTTCATAAAATTTATTTATATAAAATCACAAAAAAAATAAAGTGTCTCAAACAATCATTAAGATAATTCAAAAACAGTCGGTATGACTTGAAATTGTCTATTCTCAACAATATATCCTTGAATCCTTAGAATATGAACAGAATGCATCTTGACCTTTTTTGGTGTTGTTTATTGTTTTATAATCTACACACACACAAAATATATATATATATATATAGAGAGAGAGAGAGAGAGAGGTCTGGGGCAGGCACAGTAGGTATGTTACTACCCAAACCCATTTTTCATCCTCATACCCAAACTCAAACAAGGAAATTTTGTAGGTACCTATCAGGTCTGGACATTTTGTCCATCCCTAGTTGGCCCCTTCAAATTCAAATTTCTTGCTCAGCTTTGAACAATTTTGTGATGTTCCCCCTTTTCTTGAATTATAAATCAGCACATAGTAAAGTCTATGTAAGTTATGCAACTATGTCACGGATTCAGAAAATTACTTGTGGTAGAGGAAGTTGCACAAGAATACCATGAATTGATGGATCCTTGTTAAATCTCAACAAAGCATTCTGAACTTCTGCTTCTGTACAATCAATTGGTAGTTCAGTCACAGAGGACTTGATTCCAACTTCTTCACATGCCTTTATCTTGTTGCGAACATAAATTTGAGAATCCCTTCTCTGGCCCACCACAATTACAGCCAACCCAGGAACTTTCCCAATGCATTTCTTCATTCGCCTTACCTCACCAGCCATGCTTGACCTGATTTCCATAGAAATCATTTTTCCATCAAGCACCACAGCAGTCTGCTCATTAACTGTGACAAACATCACTTTCAATGCAGGACTTTAAGAAACAAAAAGATGGAACAAGCATATTTGGAATGAATGTTATAAGAAAGAGAAAACCAGAATTACAATTTTCTACCATATATATATCATAAGATATCCACAATCTAAAGAGAGAAGCTGGGTAGATTTTTTTTTGGCTTCAGTGCATCCTGCTAAGAAATTGAGTACCATTCATCAGAATTCTCCATGAAGTTTAACAAGAGGTATAACTTTCCAAGGTTATCCATCCTGGTTTGCTCTTTCAATTTCATACTCTCAAGTCTCAACAATCAAACCACTCCTACATAGTGTCCAATTCCAAGAGTGAACTGTTTTTTCAAGATTGTTGTCTAATCAAATATGAGCAATATTGCTGCCTAAACATTCTTCCATTACTCCCTTTTATCCCCCCTATATAATAGTTCCCGCTGTAACAAAAGGAACTGGAGGTGTTGAGTTAGGAGGTTCACTCTATATAGCTTTCTTTAGTGAATAGCTTAAGGAAGCTAAACAGAATTGTTCCACTTATGATAGGGAGTTTTATACTATTGTTAGGTCCCTTGAGCACCCTTCTCCCTCAAGAATTTTGTCTTGGATTCTGACAATGAAGCTCTTAAGTTTCTCCACTTTTTGAAACATCTTAATGATAGGTGTGCTCAGTGAGAAGAGTTCTTCCAGGGCTTCACTTTTGTTGCTTGCCATTGATCTGGGTTAGAAAACAAAGCATTTGCTGTTTTAAGCCATGTCCTTTATATATCTTACATTCTATGAGTGCTAAGGGGATCAACGATGCTAATCATCATGAGCATGTTGGATTTCAGATTAGAAACAGATATCTTTTCCATGGAACTAAACCGTGCATCCCTCAAACTTCTTTGAGGGATTTTCTTGTGTTGAAGCTGCACACAGCAGGCTTAGCTAGCCACTTTTAGAAAGACAAGAGTTGAGGATGTGTTTTATTGGACATCGTTAAAGAGGGATGGCACATGTCAAACTTCCAAAGCTAAGATGCAGAATAAAAATTTGTACACCCTTAAATCTGTTCCCTATGAGCCTGAGAATGTAATTAGCATGGACTATGTTTTAGGCTTACCTCAGATAGTTGGAGGCATGACACCATGCTACTTGTTGAAAACTTTTCCCAAATGGCCCATTTTGTACCTGTGAAATTCCTGATATCCTTTTATATTTATTTTATTCTCAGGGGTATTACTGTAAATAACCTTTAGTAAGGAGATTATTGTAAATTAGCTTTAGTCCTAGGCCTATAAATAGGTGTATCCATTGTGTGTGATTGATTCAAAACATAATACATTTCTCTCTGCTCATTCTTCATGGTATCAGATCTCTTCAGAGTTTTTGTTCCTTGATTTCCCTCATTGGGCTCCATAACTTCTTTCTGAAGCCATTATAATAGAATCCAAGAGAGGTTACAGCAATAGAGGGGCACATCAATAATTCTGGTCACTATGCCTTGTCCTTTGTGGCACACAACCACCACCAATTGTCCCAGACACCACCGTCCAATCTCCATCTGTTGCTGAAGCTCTAGCTGCCATCACACGTGTCACCATGCGCCAAATCACAGAACTGCCATTCACCCATGCACCCGCGCGTGACAATGTGCGATGTTGTTCCTCCAGCCGATGTCCTCCCAAAAGTGATTGAAGACCACTATACATTCTGTTATCAAGAACAGGGGAGGAGTGTATAAAAATAATAGCAAAGAGAAAGGAAGGTGTGAAGAGATTAGTATTGAACCTATTATGTAAGAACTCTATCAATAGGTAACAACCCCTTGAATAAATAAACACATCCACAATAATGTAGCCCCAAAATTCAAGCATGATTGCAATCCAGAAACTGCTTTCCTACAACTACAACTGCAATGGATCTTACATTCCTTATTGGAAGTTCAAATTCCCTTCAAAGAAGTCACCTTTCTTGTGAAAAATGTTAGATGTTAATAAAAACCAATCCTAAGCCTCTTTCTAAAAGCTTAAGTTGTTAAGATATGACCCAGTAATGGATTTGATACAGATTTGTCCATGTTTTAAGACCAAAGGGCTTTCATATAAGGGGCATGCTAGAAATATATATCAAATACATTCATGGACTTTCTCCAAATAGCTTAAGCTTCTAGGATAAATTGGTTTTTGACAATAACCTTTAGTCAAGCACCGTATCAAGGCTATGAAGTTTTATCTCAAATGCGATAATAGGAGGGGAAAATAGTCCTTGAAGAGGGAACATGTGTGAACAACTTTGACTGACACATCAATGGAATTTAATTTATAGAGAGCTTTTCAGCTTGTATAATAATTAGTACAACTATGTACAATTCTTAGCAATTGCCTTATCTAACTCCTTCAATGACTAAAAACAAAACTTCATCAGTCATAACTACGGTATGATGGTAGGAAGAAGGAAATTCGTTTGCCACAAATTAAGGTATCACTTTCAATAAGCTTCCTCTCCTACTTAAATCCAGCAAGAATCTGTAAGTTTGAAACATATTATATCTACCAGTAATGAAGCATAAGAAACGAATATTAGGGGTGATATTGGTGATTATTTGTATATTAGGGATTAAGCCATCAGTTAAGGATAAACATAGAAATTGGAAAGTCTAGGAAATTTTCTTTATTTTATTTTAATTGCTTTCAGGATATTTTAGGCTTTAATTATCATTTTGTTAATTATCTTCTATTTTATTTTATCTTAGTAGAATTATCTCTTAAACTTTGTAAAGCCCTCATAATAGTACTAGGGTTAGCTTAGCTTTGGATTGATATTGAACAAAAGTTCAGATTTTCTCTCAGCTTTCTAGCCTCCTCTCCCCCTTTCTTCTTCCTTCTCCCGCTCTTTCTTTTCTGTTATCTCCCTCCTCCTCTTTCTCCCCCTTCCTCTCTATTGTTTGCTACTGGTTCTACATCAACCATTTAATAAAAAAGGAAAAAGAAATATCAAACAGATGTAAGATGATAACAAAATCCTAGTCCCTATGATGCATTGACCCCAAGGTCAGCTTCTCAGGTAGCCTAGCTACTTCCTCTTTATTTCCTTTTTTTTTTTTTTCTTCAATTGATAAGTGTGATGGATGTTAATTTTTTTCTATTACAAGTGTTAGCATAATTGGACTCTAATCACTTAATTCTACAACAGAGGTATAACTGTTAGTGTAATAGAACCTATATTTATTATAATGTTTTAATTCTTTTGACCATTAGCTACTCTCCAAAGAGAACTTTCTCCCTGCTCGTGAGTATTATGAGGTTTGCAAATATGCTACTTATTACAATCATCTGCCTCTTCTCTAAGTCTCATAAATCTCTCTTTCTCCGCCTTCCCTCTATGCACGCTCAAACCTACAAAGCTAACAAGATAGGCTAAGGTATAGTAACTTATATCACAATTAGTGTCCAATGTAATTAGTTCCTTTTTCTCTCCTTTGTCTTTATTTTTCTAGATTATTTTATTGCTGTATTGATACAGAGACATGCAAGAATGGTACTCAATCAGAAGTCAAAAATCACACAAATATCCTTCCTAACATCTATTTATATTGTCCACTAACTACCTTCAGGTAGCTGGAAGTCTAACTACCTTTAACAGCCTGAAACATTCCCTAACTGACTTATAACAACTACTATTATTAATATTCCCTCAGATGTATCAACCATTCCCTTTCTCAAACTGAATCCTTGTCCTCAAGGAACATCTAAGGTAGAAAAATCTGGAAATTGTTGACGTATTGACTGCACAGACTCCCAAGTAGTATCCTCTTGATTAGAGTGCTTCTGTCAATGGCAGCTTATACTTCTTGAATACCTTCCTTACTAGAATTTTCTCAGGTTCCACAGAAAAATAATCCTCTTCAATTAGCTGAGACAAGTCTGCAGTTGTTGTGATTCCTTCTCCCACATGCTTGTTCAAAAGTGAAACATGAAACACTAAATGAATTTGTGTGGTTAGAGGAAGCTTATGCTGATAAGCTACCTATCCAACAAATTTCAAAACCTTCTAGGGTCCATAATATCTTGCAGCTAGTTTATGAAGAGCTAAATTATTAAGAGTGTTCTTTCAAAAAGGGTGGAGTTTCAAATAGACTAAGTTCCCCATAGCAGACTCTTTCAATGCGTCACCCATTAGCAATTTGAATCATTCTATTTTGGGCCCTTTGCAAAATGGTACTTTATCAAATGTAATGTGGCCTCCCTATCAATCAAACTCCTATCCACCACCTCATTTTCACTATCTCCAGCCATGTAAGGTAAATGAACAGGGGAAACAACTTCATAGAGAAGAATGATACAAAGTATTGTACCATAGTTCAACTAATGGAAGCCACTTCACCAATTCTCTAGGATGATCCCTCATCATACATCTCAAATAACACCCTAAACAATGATTTAAAACCTCCATTTGCCCAGCTATTTGGGGGTGATAGGCTGAAGAATACATAAGCTTTACCTTATAAATCTTGGGCAGGGCCTTCCAAAAATTACCACAAAAAACAGGGTCCGATCCCTCACAATGGATTGAGGAAATCCATGAAATTTGACAATGTTATCCATAAGAGTTTGTGCTACTGTCACTGCTGTAAATGGGTGTTGCAAAGGAATAAAATGGGCAGCCTTAGACAAACAGTCTACCACCACCAATATCACTGTTTTGCTGTACAATCTTGGCAACCCAACTATGAAATCCATACTCGACTCAGTCTAGATGAATACTGGAATAGGGAAGGGTTGAATCAGTCCCCATGAAGCAACATATTCACTTTTATACCTGGCAAGTTTGGCATTCTCTCACAAACTTCCTTACCTCTTTTTCCATTCCCTGCCAATAAAAAATTGCTGATAATCTCTTAGAAGTGGCAGTCATGCTTGATTGTCCTCCCAAAGGATCAGTATGAAAATGAGTTAATAGTTGCAGCCTAAGAGATGCATCCTCTCCCACTACAAGCTTCCATTTTCTTCTTAATATGCCTTGTTGCCAGCTGTTTTTCGGGTGAGATTGCTGATCCACTTCCAATTCTTCAATAATTTTCTTCAGTCCCTCATCCTTTAGACAAGAATCAATAACCTTCTGGTTCAAGCTAGAAATTACCTAGATAACAGCAAAACAAGAAGAATTTTCTTCATATTTGTCTTGATGTTGACAGGACATTGCATCTGCAACAATGCTGTCCTTGCTCTTCGATAAACAATCTCATAATCCAAGCGATATAGATTATTCACCCATTTATATTGTTCAAAAGTAATGGTCTTCTGTTTCAATAGATGCTTGAGGGCAAATGATTTGTCAAAATGAAAAAAATCGGCCACAAAGATACTGACGCCAGTGTTTGACGGCGAAGATGATTGCTATGAGCTCCTTGTCATAAGTAAACTGAGTGTTGTTTATGAGGGGAAAGTGCTTTGCTAACAAAAGCTATGGGGTGGCCCCTTTGAGATGGGACAGCTCCAAACCTCGTATTAGAAGCATCGGTTTCAATGGTAAAAAGAATTGAGAAATCGGGTAAGGCTAGTACTGGTGTAGAGGATATAGCATTTTGAGTTGATGAAATGCCAATTCTGCTTCCTTAGTCCATGTAAAAGCCCCCTTCTTTAGTAAGTTTTATAGAGGCTTACATATAGCACCATAATCCTTCGCAAAACATCTATAATAACCTGTAAGCCCCAAAAATCCTTATAAGGAACTAATAGTAGAAGGTGTTGGCCACAAAGTCATTGCTGCCACCTTCTTATGATCAACTGTAACCCCTGCTTTATAATGACAAGGCCAAGATATTCAATCTGCGTGGCACCAAAAATGCATTGCTTCTTTTGACAAACAAGGTGTGTGCCCTAAAGGTGGCTAAAGTAACTCTAAGATGCTCTAAATGCTGCTCCCAAGTAGGACTATATACCATAATACCATCTAAAAAGACAAGAATATGCTTCCTTAAGAATGGTTTAAAAACCATATTCATTAAACCTTGGAATGTAACTAGAGCATTAGTCTATACAAATGGCACGACTATGAACTTGTACAACCCTTCATGTGTTCAAAAAGCCATTTTGAGGATATCAAAAGGATTTGTCTTAATCTGATGATATCCAACCTCAAATCAAGCTCAGAAAAGTACTTGGATCCCCTTAACTCATCAAGAAGCTCCTCAATAATCCAAATGGGGTACTTGTTCTTAATAGTGAGGGCATTCAACTTGCAATAATCAACATAGAAACGCCAAGTATCATCTTTTTTTTTTTAAAACCAAGACAATAAGGGAGGTGAATGCATTATTGCTTGGCCTAATGATACCATTGAGCAAAATCTCCTGAACCAACCCTTCCAGGGCATTCTTCTGCAAAGGGCCATATCTGTAAGGCCTTAGGCTTACTGGTATGTCTTCCTTGAGATTAATAACATGATCAAATGACCTCGAAAGGGGTAGAGACTTGGGCCCTTGGAAGACATCTAGAAATTCTTAAAGGAGCTCATTTAACATGTTGTGTTTCTATTAATTCCTCCTTGAAAACCCCCACTTTCACATTTTCACTCATATATGGCTAATGACCTTGGATAAAACAAGCATCTGTGGCAGATAACAATTGCTTCAGCTTAGGTCCCTCATCTCTTAACACAAGAATTTGTTGATTCAATACATAGACTTCACAAAATTTATCATCTAACACAAATCACATAATCTGCTGCCTAAAGTCCCATACAATTCCACCAAGTGTGGATAACCACTTTACTCCAAGAATCATGTCGTAGCCATCTAATGGCATCACACACCAAAAAAAAAAAAAAAAATCAGCCTCAAAACACTCTCCATTCATACTCCACATCAATTCCATGCATTTGTTCTCAATCAAAACTTGATCACCATTAGCAATGGAAACTTTGGTGTCTGTGGTTTGCTGTATTCTGATCTTAAGCCTTTTCACTAGATTATGGCTACTTCTAGTGTCTAATAACAATAGAACAAGTTGCTTCTTAATCATGCCTCTCACTTTCATGGTAGAACATGCTATTGAATCTAATGTAGATCCAATGATAGCATTGAGTGAAATATGTGGCAGCATTCCTACAATCTTGTCTTCTTTGTTCTCCAATCAATATCCATACTGTCTCCTTGCTCATCTTCCTCCACCATAATCACAAAAAGCTGTGAATTCTTACACTTGTGATTAAAACTATACTTCTCTAGACATTAGTAATAAAGGCCATTTTTTCTTTTCGTTCATCCATCTCTCTTTTGCTAAGTTGCTTCACAGATTTTTCTGTGACAGTTGATGCTTTAGGTTTGGATGATGGTAAGGAAGTAGCTAAGGAATCCTTATCATTAGCTAAGTGAGTTTTGGCAAGAACAAAAGCAATATGATTTCTATAGGAGGATGAAGTGGTAACAAAATATGAATTTGGAATGGAAGAACTAGTAGATGTTAGGGCAGATGGTTGAGTCTTCTTCACAATAACTAGACTTTGACTTTAAAGAGCATATACGGATGCTTCTTGTAGTCTCCCTAGATACATAGTATTAGAAAGAGAATTAGGCTTCAACATTCGCATAGGAGCTTCTATTTCTATTTAAGGCTACCTAGAAAACAACTGATAGCATGCTTCTCCCATAATTCAATTTTAGCCAATAATTCCTCAAACCTTTCCTAGAATTGAGTAAAAGAATCCTCCTGCTTCAAATTTTTTAGCTCTGACATCAGATCCACCTTCAAAATCTTGCCAAACCTCTCTCAAAGCTTCCAATCCTACCTCACCAAATTTCTTCTTCCTCATGAAATTCTGATGCCTCTTCAGGGCTTTCCCTTCTAGATGTAAAGATATCAACCAAATTCATTGACCTACAAGCATTTCATCAATCTCGAAAAATTGCTTGGAACAAAGCAACCATCCTTTGAAGTCAACACTATCAAACCTTGGAAACTTGATACATGTGAATTTTTTTAGGAATTGATAACCTCCGATTTGGTTCACATCATACAATCCAATTTGTGGATAGCAGCTCATTGCTCGTCCACCACCGATTGTAGTCATGCCTCCCTCTGTTCTGTTCACTTTGTCACTACTACTCTTCGTCATCACCGTAAACTTTGCTGCTAGTTCTGTCAACAAATTCTCCATTTGAACTATCGAAGCATCCATTCAGAATTGAGAAGCGCAAAGCTCACTCACATCCGAATGTGTCTACGACATCTCCTGCTCAAGCTCTCAAAGATGTTTCAATGAACGAGTCTCCATCACCAAGGAATGTAGTGCTCTAATACCAATTTGATACGAAGACATGCGAGAATGGTACTCGATACCAGAAATGTATTATTCAAAAGTCCAAAATCACACAAGTATCCTTCCTAATGTCTATTTATACTGTCCACTAACTCCCTTCAGGTAGTTGGAAGTCTAACTACCTTCCCCAACTAACTTATAACAACTAATTCCCCTTACAGCTACTACTATTATTAATATTCTCTCACATGTATCATGTATAGAGTGTGATGAGACTGCCAATAGGTATGATAGTTTAGTCAGGTCTTGGAAAGGTAAACAACTAATATATTTTTCACATTACTATAATAAAAAAGAATGTCTTCCCACATTATCTCTCCGTCACATCACATCCATGATAAGTCAAGTATGAAAGCTCAAGTAGTTCCTAGTAGAATATAACAATAACTTACAGAAATTCTTCTAGATTCTAAATTAGAAAACTGTGGCAAAAAGAAATTTTTTGTCCCTTAAGTTTGCCAAAGGTTTCACTTTTGTCCCAAATGTATTTTTGTTCTGTTTTTGTTGTAGAATTATAATTTTTGTTCTAAAGTTTCCCCTTCTTTTAACAACATTTTCTATTTCTTCATCAACTTGCGGTTAGCATCAAACAACTTTGCAATGGCTTCCTCAGCAGCTTCAAGCTGCCCTTTCACAGCATCATACTCATTACTCCGTATCTTTTCCCTTTGAGCTCTTCTTGGTAATTTCCACCTTCATCAAATCTTCTACAAGATTTGTAAGCTTTTATGCATCAGAATCAAGTCTTCCTAAACCTTTCCTCTTGTTGCCTTCTTCACATGACTCTGTCAATCTTTTTGAATTTAGATCTCTAATTTGTTGACATTCGGCTCCTTTTCAACCAATGACTCTGCCCTGCAGAGGGATTAAAAAATTTTGGGTTCCTTGATTGCTCTTCTTTGGTGGTAGTTAGAGGGTGCAGTAGCCATTCGCTTGGACCAAAAAACTGCTAAGACCATAAAATAAAAGATCCCTAAAGAAATAGGATAAACAGCCAAGAGCAGTGCAGATTCCTTTCAATCATTAACCTTTTAAGAATTCCACGCCCTGACAGCAACCTCTTGATTTCCTCCTCTTCTTTCTCCTGCAGTGAAACTTCACCAGCAGGATATCTAAAGGTTGCTTTGGGCTGCAGAACGAGAGAATAGAATTCAAGCTGTTTCAAACATAGGTCAAGATCGTGCTTCTGCAAGACCATCTCTATGGGGGGATGAGGGAGGAAGAAAGACATGTTATGTGATGTGTAAGACAGAAGAAGTTAGGGACACGTGTTCTGACATTCTGACACCAACAGGCGCACATCAGGTCCAGATGTGCAAGCTGTAATGGAGCTATGTATGGTGTTAACATAAGGCAAAACTTAGGAACAAAAAGTATACTTCTAGGACAAAAGTGGAACAAAAAAATAAATAGGGGACAAAAAGTGAAACCTTGGGCAAATATCAGAGACAAAAAGTTGCTTTTTGCTAAAAACTTTTCCTATGAATTTGATGGAGAAGATTGGACTAAAAGAGGAGAAATTCTCTAATTCTCCATTGATAACCCAAGACAAATATGGACTTTTGATCTGGAATGTAGGACATTTTAATGTGAAGCAACCTGATATAACATTTGATATTCATATAATCAAATAGTTTATTTAGTGCCTCTGCTCTGTTGATATATTTTTATTTATCAAAATAATAGTATGTGTCGTGTGAAAAAGAGGGGTAGAGGGAAGTCATATGTCATATCAAAGTATCTAAAAGTAGAACTTGGTAGGGATTATTATATACAAACTTCATGAAGCAAGCCACTATATTGAAAATTATGCTTGCTCATCAACTTACATTTTGGATAAATCAAAGAATGATATAGAGGTAGTACATCCTTCTTAAGCATTTGGCACGTGCAAACCCATACTGCCATTGTATGCTTGCATAATCATCAGTTGCACCATCCTTGATTAAAATGTAGCACACATGTTACTAAATAATTGTTACATACTTACATGCCATTACTACCTCCTTAATCTTTTATCTTCACTTTTTCTCTCCCTCTTCCCCAGCTGGTAATGTCTCTCAAAAGCCGAGTCTTCTAACTTAAGATTGGAGAACTTAAGCTGATGACCCAACTTCTTGCTACCATCTGGTTTCTATGGCTATTTCTTCCAAGGTCTTCACATTGGAAGCAGATATATTGATTTGGGTAGCATTGCAAAGATACAGTTAATTAATGACAACCATTAAAATAATAGTCAACAAGCAATGATGTTATAAAATGTCCAAGAAATCACATGTTGATCTATCATATGTTATCATACAATGATTGGAATAACAGGTAGCAGATGAAAATACACTACATTGCCTGAAGAAGTCTACAAACAACTGCAAAAAAGAGGAGGGCGAAAAAAAAACCAGCTTTTGCTCAATTAAGCAAAAGATCAACAGGTACAATTAACCTTATCGTAAGTGATAGCATGGTATCATCAAAAATTCTAAAATCAAATAATCAAAGGAGTTTCAATAAAACATAAAAGCATTGTCAAAATGAGGAAAGCTTTGATGGGAGGGAAAGATACTTACAGCTATTATGTATTGATGAAACACTAAAACGTGAGGAATTTGGAGTCCAGGTGTCAGGTAGGTCCAAAGAAACAAGAGGTGGGGACATTAAAATTTGGCTCCATTGACCTTCTTTCAAGGTATGAAGAAACCTCGTTTTTAATGGAAACTTCTTTCTTAAATAATTCTGCCATGTCACTGCCAATAAGCCCATCATACTTGTCATCAACTTCCTTCAGCAAGCATATCAACTCCCTTACACACACACACTCTCTCTCTCTTCCCCCTGATCATACAAGGCTAGGATCTTGGGACGTTAGTCATGGAATTTAAAGCAACAAGGCCGTGCGCATTTGCTTGAGATAAGAAATCAGTATAATGGGAAGAAAAAGAAAAGAAAGGACAGTAAGCGACGATATTGAAGATTATCCCATTATTTGGCCGAGCCTTCCTATAGCTTCAGATCAAGTATGCTAGAGCCCAATCTAACCCGGAGCTTACTTCAGCGATCAGAATATATATACTGAACTGAAAACCTCCGTTCGTGTGGTGAACCCACAAATGACCACGGCAATCTCCAGCCTTGGAAACATAGAAGTTCCCAAAACCCCTGACTTTGAAATGACTATAACTGGATAATAATACCACCCGCCTATGACACTGTGAATAGATTTTTTAAGCTTACAAAAATATATCATGAACCATGAATTCCACAAGAAGTCCTCCGTCAAATTAAAATGATTCAAGCAATTTTAGAAAAAAAGAATGACAAGAGATATCAATTTCTAAGATTTTGATGTCAACGTGAGCAGTAGAAGGAAGCAGAAACCAGAAGCCGATAGGCTGGAAGAATCAGGCAGGTTATTCGCTGTCGCGATGTTGCCATTTTCTTTTTCCGGGAAAGGGGATGGATCATTGAACGGAAAGAGTTCACTACTTTTCCCATGGAAAATTGGGCTAAATTACACAAAATTCCTTTTAACTTTGGATTATGTGTAAAAAATTTTAATATACTTCTAAAGTTTGCAATAAATTTGAATAATATATCGATAATTTTTTTAAATTTTATATATGTGCGAATAATTTTTTAAATTTTAAATTTTTTACAAATAACTCCTTAGACTTTAAATTATTTGTAAATAAATTTTTTCATATGTTATACTTTTTAGGAGGTAATTTGCATATTTTCAAAATTTAGAGAAATTATTTGTACACATTCAAAATTCAAGAGATTATCTACATATTATCTAAAGTTTAAAAAAAAATTTTGCCAACTTTTCAAGTTTAGGGTGATATTTATACACAACACACAAAATTCAGATGAATTATATGTAATTTTGTCAATATTTTAGTTTAGTTTGAGAGTGGAATAATTTTTTTCTTTAATAAATCAGACAAAATTACAAGAAGTTGAATCCTCCAATCTAGATCCAACTTGTTATGCTCCTTTTATGGAAAGTTCTAAAAAAACTTCAAAAAAAAAAAGGTTTAATACCTTCTCTAAGAGGGGCACAGTAGCCCCACAGCATGGATTCTTATAATAGAAGAGTCATATTCAGAATATAGCAAGCAAATTTTCACTTATTCATAAAGAAAAAACATAAAGGCAGTGCTTACATGGGAGGCACCCAATAAAACTCGCCTCATATCTCTTTCTCTCTTTTACCAGATCCTAATTCAAAATATAAAACCAAACAAAATTATAAAATAATAGTACAATTGTCCAAACAAAAAAATTGCGCATCATTGCACTAAATGCTCAAAAATTTCATCGAAGCATTTAATTAGAAGTTTGTAGCCCTAATTTTGTAGTAAGCCTATAATAAGAGTATAAAGTACCACAAAATACAACAAAAAATTAAATAAAAGTTAATATCATATCTTGATGCAAAATAAAATGATACAATTGTTGAGCAACTTTCAAAATAACATATGACCAACAATTATACCATATCCTCCCAACACCATTGGCGAACAAGTGTAGATTAGAACCAACTATAAACTAAGATTCTATGCTTCCATCTTTGCATACTCCTTGAAGACATCCAAAGTATAACAGTTCACCCATCCACATATGAAAGACGTTAATACAAATAATGATCGTTCAAGCAATGACCACTCTCTCATGTAATTGAATTTCTCTGTTTCATCCTAGTAAATTGATATTGAGATAATAATCTGTGCAATAACTTAAGTGCTTCCAATGGACTAATATGTATAGTTTCAAAAACAAGTTAGTTCTTATAATAACAAATCACATATAAAATTAGCAACAAAAGTATATTCCTCTACTTGATTAATGGCATTCACTATTTGAGAAAACCAAATCTGCATCCATTAGGTTAATATCCAAAAGTTGAAGTTGATCCACTCTAAAAGACAACAAAGAGTAAATCATATAGCTCTTACAAAATGACATTATAGAAAAAAATAAAAATAAAAATGATAATTGTCTCTTCACTATCATGGCAAAAAGGACATAAATTATCAATAGACTAGGAGTGAAATAATCAAATCAAATGTTTCAAATTGAAAGCAAAACTATAATTTAAAATATGGAATAAAAAAATATATGGAATTGAATAATGAAGGCAAAATTTATACTACTATTTTGATAGTGTTGGATCATTAGGCTATTTATGATAGAGTAACTCATAATCTAACAATCCAGACCCAATAATTAATTAATTGATAATTAATTTGCTTAATTAATTAATTAATTAAAATTTCAATTTGAGTTTTTAGTTAAATAAAAAGGAAAAACTAATAGTAAAAGTTTTAAAACATATATTTTCTTCTTAAAAATAAAGAAATCATACTTATCTGAAGAGCCCAAAAAGAACAGACTTGCTCTATTGAATCACATACACTAGATTTATGTGACTCTACTGTGCAAAAGAAAATGTAATTCCATTGGTAATCACAATTCAAACTATAGGGGACGAGAATTCCAAAATCTATTCCACCATACAAGCAAGTACCCCTAAACCTAACACTGGTAATAGAGTCTAGTTAACTCAAATTTCTCTATCTCCATGTGTTAAGTGTGCCTTATTTATGTTTGATTTCATGAAATAACATTAAAAAAATATAAAATGGATATATGTGCAATATGGAACCTTGAATCCCATTAATGGCATATTCTAACAGAGACTATCACAAGTCATGACTTTCATATTAAATAAAGATAATAGTATGTAGAACATGTATTTTAAATTTCAAAGAAAATGGATCAACTATTTGTGAGAAAATTGGATTTAAGGTTTTTGAAAAACATCATAAAACAACCTACATTCAAGGCATGGCATTCTCACTGAATGCCATCATAGTGCACAAAGTATATATGGTTGGAAATTTTGTTAAACAAGCTTTCCAATACCATCAAGTTTGTCTAATTAAGTGTAAAACAAATGATATATAATTGTTTGAAGTTGATGATTTGATCACATGAGATCTAAAATTTTTTTAAAAAAATGACTAACTCTAAAGGTTAAAGATGAAGTGACAAGCCCACTCATAGCATAGGCACATAAGACTCACCTCCAACCTCAATTGACCACTTGAGAGGCCTAACAATAAGAGCAAGCCAAGAAGAGACCATAATACATACCACATAGCCTAAATGCACCTAAAAAAAGTGAGTGGACCTTATACACCACCCTAAAAGGGTAGATTTTAAATATTTTCTCTTTTTTGGAAATGCTTAGACATAAAACTTTAATAGGAGCATGAGGGCATGT
This sequence comes from Erythrophleum ivorense, assembly GCA_026724425.1. Lineage (NCBI taxonomy): Eukaryota > Viridiplantae > Streptophyta > Magnoliopsida > Fabales > Fabaceae > Erythrophleum > Erythrophleum ivorense. The sequence continues at coordinate 78,540 of JAIUCV010000766.1, read as the reverse complement.
GAGAGATCATTTTGGGGATAATTTTAGTCTTTAAAGTTTTATAAAATCATGATCTGCATGTTGGTTTAAGGTATAGCTATATTTGAATACCATTTCATAATGTTCAAACACTCATTAGACATATAGAAGACTATATAACTAATCTAAAGATGAAAGACATTTCTCAAAGATTTCAGGCTTGATCAACACATTCCTTAATGATGATTACTGAGCATTTGTCAAGAATGATCTTAAGGAGAAATTAGAAAAGCCAAATAATGACAGGAAAAGCCTTTCTTTTAATCATTGTGTATAAGATGCAGAGCTCATTGAAGAATATTATGTTGTCACAAATATTAGACAAGCCGCTTTGTTTTCTTATTTCTAGGTATAGTGCACATGAAAAAAAAAATCACTTTAAAAATTAATAAAAAAAATGTAAATAATACTTTTTTCAATGTATCATAGAATGACCCTTGTAATTGAAGGCAAGTCTTTAATGGAAGGAAGTATTTGAGAAGATGAAATAGCTTTAGGATGAATTCCCTTTAAGATGTAATATTGATATTAATGCAGTGTAATGTATGCATTAAATAAAAAAATATGAGGAATGCCCTATTGAGTAAAAGTTCTTGGATTGATAGACATGGACTCATCTAGAATTACATTTAAACAATGGAATAGGAAAAGATGACAAATATCATGTTGAGTGGGAATTCTTAGATTAGTAGGTTTGAGTTCATTTAACTACTAAAAGTTCTTAGATTAGTAGCTTATAACTCATCTAAGATTTACATTTAAAAAACATTTACAAATTAATTCGATATAAAGATAATGACATTTTTTAAATAAATATGATGGAAGTATGACAAATGTAAGCTTTAAATCATAAATCTAACAATGTCATTATTTGTTTAGTTGAAATTTATTGCAAAAATATATAGTACTATGTATATGTATTTTTTTCTATTTTTTGTCTATGTAAAGGTTCAATTATGATTTTGGCTACTAAACATATCATTGCTTAGCTTAACGAGAGTGACAAGTCAAATGGTAACAATTAAGAAATTTGGTACCATAAGAGTTTTTACATCCTTAAAGAGCAAGATGCTAAAGAACAATGAATAATATTATGCTAAAACCTGAGTATGGAAATACAAATCAACGTATGAAAGATTAAAAAATATTAAATAAAAAAATAAAAAACAATATTGCTTACATAATGATATTGAGTAGCATGGCAAATGACCTTATATGAAAGGATGAGTCTTATTTAACTACTTAAGTCAGATGGATAGCTCTTAAAGACAAATTTGATTATGTTTTTACAACTAAATTGAGAAAGTTGACAATTAACACATATAAGTTGCAACCAAATAACTCTATGAAATAGCATTTTGAGATAAATGTCAAACATGTTAAGAGAATTGAATTCAATTGGTCATGTCCTCATTGATGAACAAAAAGTTCAAGCTATCATAAAATCTCTTCTTGCCAATTAAGAGCATATAAAAGTAAATTTAGCCCATAATGAAAGTATCACCACTTTTAATATTGTTGCTCATCATTTAAAACTTGGATGAGTGCTTTAAAACTACAAAACCCTTTGGATATGCCTATATAACTAAATTTGCTAGGACTTCAAGGTCTAAGGGTAAGAAGAAAATGAATTTACATAAAAAAAAAAGGATCTAGCAAATATTACAAGGATGATAAAAAAGAATTTAAGGAAAAAAAACAAGCATGATGGAAAGAAACTTGATATGGCTAAAGTCAAGTGTTATACTTATCAGATGATAGGTCACTATGCTTGTGATTATATTGAGCAAAATAAAGTAGCACCAAGCAATAATTTTTCTTATGTTTCTAGCACTGTCTTAATAACTAATCTCATCTTTTAAGAATTATAGACTCAGGGGCCCCAAACTATATAGTTTGAGATTGGAGATTATTTGTCATTAGTTGATTTTAATGATTTTTGAAGTAAACAATGTAAGAATTAAAGTGAACAGAATCAGAATAAGCAAATTAGTTTTGCATGGAAGATGAATTCTCATTTTACATGATGTTTTATATACTTAGAGATTTAATGGATCTTAATTTCTATTATTTATCATCTTAAAATTAAGTTGTAGTGTAGATTTCCATGACAACTTCGTTAACACTTGTAATAGGATAATATCCTATGGTTCTAGTTTCCTCTATAATGATTTTATTATACTAAACACAATGTGTGACAATACCTATGATATGTATGAACATAATTATTTTATGTTATCTTTTGTTTCCAATTCAATTATAGATATGAATGTTTGGTGTATTAGGTTAAGCCATATAGGCCAAGAGAGAATGGGTAAACTAACAAAACAAAGGCTGCTAAGATCCATTTTTAGTTTAGAAATATCCTTACATGAATATTGCCTAGTAGGTAAAATAATTGAAAATTTGTTTAGAAAAGGAACTATAGTTGAATATCTATTGTACTAAATCCATTATGATTATGTGGTTAATCTTTAATTAATATTTTAATTAATTGATGAATTTAAATTTCAAATTCAATTATTAGTTAAACAAAAAGGAAAAACTGACAATGAAAGTTTTTGAACATATGTTTTCTTTTAAGAAATAAAAAAGAGCGTACTTTTCTTTGAGAGATAAAGAGCACATAAAGAGCATACTTTGTTGAATTGCACACTTTGGATTTTAGTGACTTTGCTATGAAAAAGTGATTGTGATTCCATTATTGATCACAATCTAAACTGTGTGGGACAATATCTATTTTGTTGTAAAAGTAAATACTCAAAACAATTCATATAGGCTAATTACATTTGCAATCATGTATTTATGCCATCTTCCTCAATCATGAGTTCTTCACAAAAAAAAAAAAAAAAGAATTTTGATGAATGTGGATTTTTTTTTACTTTCAAATATTGAGCATTTTTTAGCCAAAAAAATATTAATTTAAAAAAACATATTTAACTCCCTAGAAATAAAATCTAATAATAATTTTAGTACATCAACCTTAAAATGTAACAAATTATTCATTGATCCTATTTTAAAAGTTCTATAAATAATATAATGGAATAGAACAGAATAAAAATGAATTAAAAGAAAAAAAATGGAATAGAATAAATCTATCCTCCCTGTGCTTGGAAGTTTAATAGAAAAATGGATAAAAATTCACTTTCCTTTGTCTGGGAGCTATACAAATGAATGTGAGGATAAGTACTATAAATAACAAATGAAAGGATAGTTGTTTTGAGAATATGTATAAAATTACCCAAGTGACAAGTCTACATGATATGCTTTTATGTTTCTTTTTTCTTTTTTTTTTTAAGATTTCTTTAGTCATCATTTTTCTTGGTAAGTAATATACCTTTATATGAATACAATCTGAAGAAAATAGGTAAATGAAAACCAAAGAGTTCCAAACTCAGAGAAGGGACAACAATTTTAATATATCAATTTAATATGTAACAAAAAATTTATGTTTTTAAAAAATACATAAAAATGTTAATCATCAATCTTTTTTAATATTAAGATATCATACAATGAGCACATGCCATTATTACCCCCATCCCCCCATATGCTCCCAAAACCCATCACTTTTTCCTTTTGTCACCATGTTAACCTAATTTTTCCATTAAAGAATTAAAGGAATGTAAGATTATGGTTGAGATTCAAATTATTCAAAGATAGAAGGGGTTGAAAATTACTAGCTTGTTGAAGAAAGAGGGATATCAAATACTTAGCATCAAATTTGAATGTTAAGTTATTAAAGTATTTTTTATATTTTGGCTTGATTGAGCTCGATATTTAGAAAATGAGGTATTTGACTCTTCTTTTCATAAGCCAACTTAATAAAAGAGGAAAAAAATTATAAAAATAAGAGCCTACATGGTCTATTAATATTTAATAACATTGAGAATTAACATTTTTAAAGAGTATTTTGTAATATTTTAAAATTGATGTACAAAAGTTGTAATTAAGCCTTAGTTTTGCGAGTATTTTGTTATGGGTCCTCTTCTTATGGATGTACATAATGATGTTTAGGATGATCATGTCGAGGGTGATGATGCTAATGACATTAAAATAGACACTTTTGTTAATTGGGTTGCTAATAAACCTGCAATTTTACTTAAGAGGTCTACCAAATAAAGAGCTCTTTTTACTTATTATTCATTTGATGAATATGTGCTCCTCATTGATGGAAGAGAACTTGAGTACTATGAAGAAGCTTTGGAAAGTGAAAAGAAGGCAAAATGGGTCATAGCTATGAAAGATGAGATGAAATCACATAAGACAACCATACTTTTAAGCTAGTCAAGTTGCTCAAGGATAGAGAAGCTTTGAAAAATTAGTGGATTTATAAGTTAAAGAATAAAGAATGTGCTTTATCTACATAATACAAAGCTAAACTAGTTGTCAAAGATTTCAATTAGAAAAAGACATTTACTTTAAAGAGATCTTCTCAATTATTATTAATATATCCTTCAATTTATCAACAAGCCTTAATTTAAAGGTTGAGCAAATTGATGTGAAAATTGCTTTCATTTATAGTGATTTGGAAGAGGAGCTTTACATGAAGCAGCTTAAGGGTTTTATAGTGAAAGGTAAGAAGAAGTATGTTTGAAAATTGAAAAAGAGTTGGTATGGATTAAAATAAGCCTTGAGTCAGTGGCACAAGAAGTTTGAATCTATTATGATTTAATAGGGATACAAAAAGACTACTTCTTATTATTGTGTGTTTATGTAGACATTTTTTAATAATAACTCCATCATTTACCTACTTTATGTTGTTGATATGTTGATTGTTGGTCATAATTCTTTTAGAATTAATATGTTGAAAAATGAGCTTAATAAGTCTTCTGCAATGAAAAACTTAGGACTAACAAGACAAATCCTTAAAATGTGAATTACCCATGATAGAGAGACCAAGAAGTTATGATTATCTTAAGAAAAGCACATTTAAAAAGTGATAAATGTAATACCCTATCTAGTGATTAGTTAATTAAGAAGAAATTTAAGAGATGAAACATGATAAAAATTTATAAGAAATGATAAGGGAATTTAAATAGTAATATTTTGAATAAATAATTGGGCTTACTTTATTTTTATAGTTAATTTAAATTTAATTAAAGGAGTATCTTGAATATTTTAATCAATGGGAGCAGTAAAATGGGTTTTAAAATACTTAATTCAACCTAATATAGGAAAAAAAAAGTTAAGGAGACTTAACTAAAACCCACTACCCATGCCCTATTTTGACTAAAGCCCACTATCACCTAATAACCCATTTTGCCTTATCATATCTTCCCCATTTAGCCACACACAAATCAAATATGCAAGAGAAAGGAGAAAGCTTTATGTTTGTGCTTTTCATGGTGGTTGAAGTTTTAGAGCTCTTGCATGGAAGGCTTTTTGAAGGAATTAGCCAAGGTACCCTTCTTAGAATTTGCTTTTCTCCTCTTACCCTTTCTTTTGGTATAATTGGATTTTTAACTTGTGGTGTTTTTGTTGCATAGAGGTTGTTGAGATTTAGTAAAAATGTGTTTTAGGTGGAAAAGAAAAGGAAAAGGAAGAAATGAGCTATTGAACAAGGCAAATCTCTATTCTTTTTTGTTTAAATTTAGTTATGGATTGAAAATTTAAATGAAGGGTTAATTATTTATTACTTATTTGAATTCATAAAAGGTGCACTTTGAAAGTTTGAAGCTTGGTTATGATTTAAGGTAAGAGGAATTGAAAGCTTGAAAGGTAAATCCCCATTCCTTACTTTTTCATTTCAACTTTAATGGGGGTTGAATTTGGGATTGATAATTGTTTAGTTGTTGATGTTTGAAATGAAAGAGATGAAATTGAGGAAAGTGAGTTATGAACCTTGAAAAGAATACTTATGAAGTGTTGGTTAATTAGGATTGAGATTGAATTAGATGGTTGTCTTCTTCATGTATGGTTGAAATTAATGAAGCTTAAATTAAGAAACCTTAAGGCTTGAAATTGGGAAGTTTGGAGTTTAAAGAATTGAAGTGGAAATTGGTTAGTAATTCCTCCTATTAGTTCTTTGTTATTGATGCTTAAATTAGAATTTTAATTGAAAATTGATATGTATGTGTTTATTTGTTTGAGAATAGGTCTTGTTGGATTGATTGAGTATTTTTCTATAGTTTTGCTAATTTACTTATACAAGTAGTTATATATCTTTCTTGATATATTATCTTTGAATTGGGACTATTATTGGTGATTTTATATGATAATGATTATGTATATTTGATTGCTACATTATATAATCCTCGATAAGACAAAGGTTGCTCATCATGGCTTTATTATGATGTATGATTCGAGGTTGATACAAAGGTTGCTTCCCAATGTTTTATGACGCTTGTGCTTAGGTTAAGATAAAAGTTTCTTTCCTAGGGTACTATGATGTATGAGATAAGATTGAGACAAAGGTTGCGCTTCCGTAAATATATTGGCCAATAATCTTGTTATGTATGCAATTAAATGTACTTATAGTTTTCCATGAATGATTATATAATGTACTTTTATAATTCTGAGATCATACTGATGATAATGTCTTAATATGTCTAGAAAGGTAATATAACTACTAAGATTGTTATCTCACATAGTTGTCGACTACTATTTTTATAGGTGAAAGTTTAATTAAAGAGAAGGAAAAGCAAGTTGAGAATTGAGTTCATGTAATGCTTGTGCTGTGATTATGTCCTGAGACTGAAGGTGTTTGTGTATTTTGATGGGTTGTATATATGCTTTAAAATGGTGAGGATATATGTAACGATCATAATTATTAATTCTCATAAGTAGGCTTAATACCATGATTAGTAGTTGCAAATCAAGGTCTAAAGTTATTATGATAAATTAAAAATAGGAGAAAGTGAAAAAAATTTGAACCTTGATATCATCAGGATCATTAGCTAAATAATTACAACTAATCAAATCCACAAGTAATCATAGTTATCATTTAAGACTTTAGATTCATCTTGCTACTGATTTCAACTCACAAAAGCCTCATATAAAGACTCCCAAGTCATTGCACAACATTAACATAATGAAATTCAAGGTTTCTAAGTCAGAAATAAGAGTTCGGGAACCTTTGTTGTGGCTAAGTTGGTTACTGGAATCTAAAAACTAAATTTTGTATCTTACACTACGACCTAAGATTTTCACACCATAGTGAAGTTGCTTTCAGGTTCAACCTCTCACATTTTTCACCTCAGTGAGTTAGACCCTCGCTATAGCAGAAAAACATCTTGGAACCTATTGTAGCAAATTTCCTGATTCGCACCGTGGCGAGCTATACTTATGCCACAACGAAAATGGCTACTAGGACACTCTACCTGATTCCCTCGACTTGCATCGTGTAACATCCAAGTTTTCATAGACATGAAAACTTAAGGTTGCTGAATTTTTCTAAGTCTGCTGGTTATAGCGAGCGTACCTGTTAACTATAGCGAGTGTACCTGTTCGCTATAGTAAGAATACTGTTAGTTATAATGAGTGTACCTATTTTCTATAGCAAGAAGCCAGTTAACTATAGCGAGTTTGGGGACTGATACAAAATTCAGAGAGTTTTTTGCAATAACGCCAGTTGTGGCAAGCACAGGGGCATTTGGGACTGATAAATGCTCGTCGTGGTGAGGATGGTTTCTCGTTATAACGAGATTTAGTCCGAAAAAGTGTAGAAAAAGGAAAATCACTTCTTAAAATGTCTAGAACTTTACCCCACCTTTGGACCGACTTTTAGCTAGCTGAAAGGAAAGAGAGAGGCCAGAGAAAAGGGTGCACAGGAGGGAGAGCCAAGAGAGGAAGAAGAAGTTTTTAAAAGATGAGAAACCAAATATTTTCTCAATATTGACACATGGAATATTGAATGCACCCCAACTAATTTCGATGGTAAAGCCAATCAATAAGTAACTTAGTCAACCTTGTCTAGAATCTTATATGGACCAATATACCTTGAGCCTAACTTCCCTTTCTTTCCAAACCTCAGTACACCTTTTCATGGGTAACACCTTTAAGAATATTAGGTTACCTATTGCAAATTCCAAGTCCCAACGTTTATGATCAATGAAAGATTTCTATTTGCTTTAAGCCATTAATAGCCTTTCCTTAATTATTCACACCTTTTCTAGTACATTTCGCACTAAGTCTGGCACTAATAATTTGGCTTCACTAACCTTAAACCATCCAATCAGGGACCTATAATGCCTTCTATATAGTGTTTCAAATAGTGCCATTTGGATGCTAGCCTTATAACTGTTATTATATGTGAATTATGCCAGAGGCATGTGACTCTTCCAACTACCACTAAAGTCAATGATACATGCCCTCAACGTATCCTCTAAAATTTGTATCGTCATTTTAGACTACCCATCAGCTTAAGGATGAGAAGCATGTTAGGATTCATGGTGATCATATGCATAGTAAAATTTTAAAAATTTTTTATCACTGGACCTTATCCCAAGATCATGCATAGGAGCATAAATCAAAATAAAACAAGAAAACTACTTTTTCTTTGAGCTGCAGTTGAATCACATGTGTAGATCTAATGATCTGCATCTTTACAGTATCTACACAGAGTAGATAAAACTCTCTCATGTTGTGATTTTGCTAAGAGACGCCTCTCAGTATTTAGGATTAGGGTCTTTGAAGTCCTAAATGAATTAGGATTTAAAGATACTCTCTCTTATGTCTTGTGTGCCACTTTCTATGGTTTTATATTTATAGGCTTAAGATTTGGCACTATCCTAATTTTACTCAAAGTCTAATTCCTAATTCAACTTAAATTTCTAAAACCATAACCCAAGCTCAATAGAAAGTGAGGAGTGATAATGCCACATAATTATATTATTATTTAATAATATTACTTTAATATTACTTTAATATTAAATAATATATTATTTTATAATATGATCTAATTATATTATATTGGGCCTTATTATTAGAATTTCTTGATCCTAAAACCCCAATAATATTATAATATTTTATTTTTATACCTACTCTTTATATGTGACCCTGTAGGTTCTTATTACATTAGTAGTAACCTAAAAAGAATTTTATTTTAGAATCATAAATAACGAGTGGTATCTAACAATACATCCCTGCCACCTAAGTAATAAGAATGTTTGTGATTAAACAAACCTAATCAACAACTAATACCATGCAATTTAGTCCCTTTTATACTAATATTTAGGTTGAATTCAAGGCATGGAATGTGTTATCCTTGTCAATGTTCAACTACATTTCTTGATAACAAGTAGACTAATCAAAACAAGCATTAAATATCACATATTAATTTATTTAAGCATGATCATGCATTTTTTAGTCTCACCTAATCAAGGGGGCTATGGATATCACTCCTCTTATATAAGAGTAACAAAATCCCATCAACATCACTCACATCCTTTCACATGATTCATGATATACCTAATCATCATCCTATTGGCTATCCCAGTCAAAGGCAACACAAGACGGTGTTAAAGTATTTGACTCTTCATATAGGAAATTATAATGACTTTAAATTAAAGGACTTTCTTTACTATAGTCACATGAGAATTGCTAATGACACACTTTATAACCCATATATATAGCATTCTCAAGGTGAGTTAATCCAGTACACTTGTTTTCTAACAATGTACCTATGTATTGACTTGATATAACATATTTATGACTTAAAGTCATTAGTCACTATATATACTAGTTTTAATGTATTATTGATATCCCATATCGTAATAACACTTGATTAAAGACAATTTAAGAATAACAATTATTCTATGGATAATTACCATATTAAGTTATATTGCATAGATATAAAACCAATATATAATAATTGTATTGCTAAAAAAAATGGTACAATATGTTATTACAATCATCTCATAATTGGCTTCTGGGGCATATACCAACAAAGCGGTACTAAGATCCACTTGTGTATCTAAGACCTCTTGAAAAGCCTTCTAAAAACGAAAAATAAATTAAAGACCATTATTGGAAATTATGGACATCGGTACACCATGCAATTTCACCATTTCGCTTAGGTAAAGTTGTGCATATTTGGCCATGCTATAAATAGTCTTAACAAGAAGGAAATGTGCTTACTTAGTTAACCTATCTACAATCATCCAAATAGAATCATAACTCTCCTGGGTAAGGGGTAGATCTATAACCAAAATCCATTGTTATTCTTTCCTACTTCCACCATGGTATTTCTAATTGTTGATGCAACTTTGTAGGTTTTTGATATTCAACCTTCACTTGCTGACATATTAGGCAACAAAAAACAAAGTTGGCTATATCCCTCTTCATACCATCCTACTAATTAGATTGCTTCAAATTTTGATACAATTTTATGGATCCTGAATTAATGGTGTATGCTAAATGATCAGCTTCTTTTAAAATTTCTCTCTTTAGGTCTTTAACATTGGGTACACATAATCAGTCCTTATATTTTAACACTCCTTCAGAATTCATAATGAACTCATTACTCTTTCCATTCCTTACTCCTTTCATAACCCTATTTAGCTTAAGGTCTAATTTCTGAGTCACTTTTACCTTCTTAATAAAGGATGAACAAACTTACATATGAGCCAAAAATGCTCTGGATTTATCTATTTTAAACCTTGTCCCACCTTCTCTAAATCATGAATCTCTTTTACTAAAGGTCTCCTAACCTTTGTGATATGGGCTAAACTATCCATTAACTTTCTACTTAAAGCATCTGTTACCATGTTGGCTCTTCTAGGATGATAAAGAATAGTATAATCATTATTCTTAAGTAACTTAATCTATCTTCGTTACCTAAGGTTGAGATCCCCTTGCTGGAAGATATACCTAAGACTTTCATAATCGGTATTGATCTTACAAGTCTCACCATAAAGATATTATCATCATATTTTGAGGGCAAACACCACCGCCACCATTTTCAAATCATGAGTAGGGTAACTCTGCTTATGTCTTTTAAATTGCTTAGTAGCATAAGCAATTATATGTTTATGCTACATAAGAACACACCCTAACCTTACTCTTGAAGTATCACAATACACAGTATATCCTCTTGACCCTAAAGGTAAAATCACGACTAAAGCAAAAGTTAAACACTTGTTCAACTTTTAAAAACTTTTTTCACATGTCTACGACCACTAAAATTTGGCATTCTTTTAAGTTAACTTACTTAAAGGGGTAGCTATTCTTGAAAAATTCTTTAAAGAGCAATGATAATACCCGATTAAACCTAAAATACTTTGAATCTCAACAATTGTGGTAGGTCTAGGCCACTTTGGAACTACTTAATCCCATTTTGTAAAACAACATAGCCAAGAAATACTACTTGGTCTAGCCAGAATTCACACTTAGAAAACTTTGCATATAATTACTTTTCTTTTAGCCTTGACAACACCAATGGCAAATGTTATGTATGTTCTTTCTAGCTTTTTGAATGAACTAGGATATCAACAATGAATATTATAACAAATTTGTCCAAAATGGTTTAAACACCTAATTCATCAAATCTATAAATGCTACAGGTGTATTGGTTAATCCAAAGGACATCACTAAAAGCTCGTAATGACTATAATAGGTTTAAAAAGTTGTCTTGAGTACATCCTCTTTCTTTATCTTTAACTGGTGGTACCTAGAATGCAAATCTATCTTGAAAAAATATTGTGTATCTTATAATTGATCAAAAAGATCATCAATACTAAGCAATTGGTACTTATTATGGACTGTCACTTTATTAAGTTGTCTAAAATTAATACATAAATGTAAATACCTATCCTTCTTCTTTATAAAAAGTATTAGAGCACCCTAGAGGGACGCACTTGGATGGATAAAACCTTTATGCAACAAGTCTTGCAACTGATTCTTTGACTTTTTTAGTTCTGAAGGTGCCATGCGATAAGGAAGAATAGAGATTGGTTAGGTGCTTGGAACCAAATCAATGCTAAATTCAATCTCTCTATCTGATGGTATAGTTCTTCTAGAAATATATCGATAAACTCCTTGACTATTGGAACCTATTACATACTCATCATTTATGTTTCAACATCCTTGATGATAGCCAAATACCTCTAATACCCTTTTCTCAACAATATTTAAGCTCTTAATGAAGAGATCATATTAGTTGGTACTTCACTACGATCATCTTGAATTAAGAAGGATGGTCCACTAGGAATATTAAATCTCACCATCTTTAAGTGATAATCTAATATGGCATGACATAAAGCTAGCCAATCCATACTAAAAATCATATTTAATTCAATCATATCAAGTAATATTAAGTCCACTAAGGCTTCCTTGCTCTTGATAAAGACCTTACAAGACCAACATACACAATCCACTAATAACGATTCACCTATTAAAGTCCTAACCATGAAGGAATCATCTAATTGGATTGGATCCCTACCAATTCGTCTAGCAAAGTAAGGAGATATGTATGACTAGGTAGAACTAAGATTAAACAACACATGAATATTATTAGAACAAACTGGAAGTATGCCTGTCACTACTATATTAAAAGCCTGTACATCTTGTCGAGGCAAGGCAAATACATAAGCCTGCCTTTTACTTGTAAAGGCTTGCCCTCTACTTACTGCATCTCTCCTAGCACTAACTCTACCTAGTTATATGGGAACTAACTGAATTGGTGTTACTGCCATGAGGATTGTCTAGCAAGATGGTGAAATGAATCTATGACTAGAACTATGTTATTGGAGCAGGCGATTCTTTTTTAAATATTCAACTTGCCCATCAAGATAACATGCATATGTTGCCTTATAGTATTGCCCTACATGGATCTTCCCACAAGTGGAATAACAATTCTATCACGTTCAATTTAAACTGAACCATTTTGGGCACGATGCCTAGTGCCACTTTGACCAGACCTTTGACTAACTACACTACCTAAGGGCTACACAGACTTCTTCATTACTAAGGACAATATCTGGCCTTGATCTTGCAATTTTGACTCATCTGTCACATAACCTACCCTTTGTAGTTCTCCATGAATTCCCTTCTTCCACTTTTTAAAGGAAGCACTCTCTTCCATCCCATGCAATTCAATCTTTTTCGCACAATCAACTGCTACAGTTTTTCATAAAACTACCCTTTTTCTCTTCCATCACATAACGTACCCTTTGTAGTTTTCCATGAAACTACTTAGTCTAGGCTGTTACTATATTGAATAATGGAAGAAATAATCAATCTATAAATCTTTTAATCTAATCCTTCTCTGTGGAAACCAAATTAAGTGTGTAAAGTGATAACTGTGTAAAATGAATATTATACTCAAAGATACTCATGCTCAGGACTTGCTTCAGAGTCTCAAATTCTCAGTACCTAGCATCTTTGGTAGTCTTAGGCAAAAATCTGGCCATGAAAGCTTCTTTGAGCTTTTTCAAAGTTATTAGGGGTGATCCTACTGGCCTTTCCTGAAATAGGTTCTCACATCATGTATATGCCACATCTTACAACTGGTAAGTGGCCAACTCAATCCTTTCCCCACCTAAGCATTTAAGAGCTTAGCATGCCTTTTCAGCACCATTAATAAAGAGCTGAGGTCTTTTTGGTTATCAGACTCAAAAAATATAGGTGGTTTCAACTTCAAAAATAGGAATATCAAGTCATCAATATTTCTTCTTTCATTTTGTATTACCTACACCACTTAAGTAGGCTAAACCTAAGCTTGGGTCAATGAGGTTATAACGCCCACTAACTGATAAATTCTAGCCCCTTGTGCTTGCATTACTTTTGTTAATACCTCTACGATTCCCTATAGCTTGGCCACTTATGTATCCAATGATCTTGATTACAACTAAAGAGGCACAACTCTTTCTCCTGTTACAATTCCCTATAGCCTTGCCTTGCCTTACCCATTATGCCTTCCATGCCTTCATCTGCCTTTACCATGACCTTTAGAGGCTAGGGCTGTTAGTGAGGCAAGAGCCCCAACAAAGGTTTCATCTATGTTTTTGTCTACAACTTCTTTAATAGCTGCACTAGATCCAACTAGCATCATTTCTCTATATAAACCAAAGCATAAATTTAGAACATAAACTAATCATTTGTATATATTCATACACACCAATGCATCTTAAGGAATTACACAAAAGAGAATAATCATTAAATCCTATTAGGCCTATTTTAATACCTCAATTATGATTATACCCAAGTTCATAATGGTAACTAAAGTGTTATTAGGGGACACTTGCTCCACAAGTCATAAGAAACCTAGCTCTGATACTAACTTTGTCATACCTCAGGGAAAGGAGGTGACCGGCATAATGAGTAAGGTAAAGCTCATACTTGTAAGCCTAACAAACATAACCCATACTTAATGGTTTAGCACATAGCGTTCCTTTATTCAACTAATCACATTATCTTATTGCATCAATAGAAATATTCTTAGCTTTTTGTAGAAATTTCAACAGAGTTTCCACTGAAATTTGGAAATGTCAAATTTCTACATACAGGCAGAAACCAACAACAATAGCAAAGGAGAGCTCTGCTCTCAACCACTAACTACCAAAAGGTCAAATTCTACTTATGTCAACTGGAACTTCAACTAGAATCCTTTACAACATCAAATCAAAATTCAATACCAAAAATAATATTTACTCCTTTGATGTTTAATGCTCGGCTCACACTCCAATCTTTTAAACCTAAGATGATGGAGGCAGTTCAGAACCAACACTGTTATCTGAAATATTAAAATTTCAGAAATGAGTTAAAAACTCAACAAGCAAATAACAAGGTATAATAAATGGAGATAGTTAGTTGTAACCATGGAAAAGCTAAGTAATGCAAAAGCATATACATAAAGTAATCTTCATTATATTAAGTCTTTTGACATGGATATCATATAAGAAAATTGGGTTTGCTTTCGTTGATGGCGGTTACACCTCGTTGGTAGCTCCTTATCCTATCACTGATGGCTACACTTAACGGGCAGTTCCTTTTCCACCTACCGTTACCATATTGTGACATGTGTCCTTGGGGACGACTATACCTTATTGGCAACTCTTTATTCTATCCCAGGTAGCTTCACCTAATAGACAGCTCCTTTTCCATCGAGACTTTCCCTCACTTATCGAGGTGCACCTAAGTCATAATCTTTGCCAACAATTATGGAATTTCATTAGTGATTCGCATCTCACTATAAAAGTCAAGCAACATATAATAACCAATAGATTATATATAGTATGCTAATAATAATTAAGTTAGTATACTTTCATTAAAGTAATTAAATGAGGGATTTTATTACAAGTGAAACCAAATAAATAGTTAAAAAAATAAATGAATAAATAAATAGGTGATTTAATTGTTTAAAGAAAATTAAATTTCAATATGCTAGAATAGATACAACAAGGAGTACAAAATTTTGAAATGGGAAAATCAATTTTGTAGCACCTTCCTTAATTCTCAATATTTCATTGTTTTATTTTTATTTATTTATTTACCATTAAGAGAATTTAACTTAATTCAATTTAGTTACCATCTCATTCATTTTCATCATTTTTTTCAAGATAGAAATTCTTTACTGTGTCAACTAACCTATTTAGCATAGCAAATCACAAAATGTGATGAAAATAAAACTATTGTCATTACATATAGTCAAAGAGTTCAAGTGTAGGGGAGCTGGGTCATATTAATACAGACCATTTCATATCACTGGGGGTTTATCCTAGAATTACTCAAAAAGAAAAGCCCTAAAAATAAAAAGAACCAAAAAGTCAATCCTCTATTTGCACAAAAAGGTCATATCAAGATTAGTTTGAAACCTCTATTCATGGAAACAGAAGAGGCATCCATCACGTAGAGAATGGGGGATTCTCTTCATCTGTTGCCACGAATATAATAGGTATTGCACAAACTAATTCATCAGATGTAATAACTCTAATATTGCGAATGACAAATGTCCACTCCAATATTGGAAACTAAATCTACTCTGCCTAGAGTTCTAAGGTTATTCTGTAGATAAGTATCTAAAAAAATATAAACAATAATAAAATGAGAGATAATTTTTTAGTGACATAAATATAATTAATATAATATAATATTTATAAAGAAACATCAAGTACAAATTTAACAAACATTGAATAATATAAATAAAGAACTTTACGAAAAAATAATTAATTTATAGAATAATGTAAACAGAGAAATATACTAATTCTGTAATACTTAACAGGAATACAAAATAACAAAAACAAAGAGTAGCAGAGAATATTATACAAACATATGATAGAGTATATCATGTAAATCTCAAGGACTTGCACATGTAAACTGAACATGAGTTAAACATAGTAAGTATTCATAGATCTAGAGTTCATCATTTACAAGATATTAATGTGCACAGAAGGTAGAAAATATAACAAATAGTAAGTATTTAGTTTAACCATTAGACTTTGGAGATTAACAGACTTAATACCCAGATTATGTTATACTAGCTTGGCAGGCTCAATACCCAGATCATGTTACACTATTATAACTTAGCAGGCTCACCCTTGCTTCCTTTACTAACACATCCCCCAATGGGTACCCAAGGAATATCATATAAAAATATCACAATAATATGTCATTCAAGCTATCATTTGATTAAAACATAATATGTATATTTGGAAAAAAACAACATTGCACAACTCTGTGCATAAGTAATCCCAATAGCAAATAGCGTATTGGAGTCCAAAAAAATTATATTTAAATACTTAAAATTTTCTTTTCACTTTTCTAAGTTCAAATTTGTCTTGGGGCCCTATCTGGTGTCTAAAATAATTCACAAATGAGGGTCCAACATCAATGTACATAATAAAGTCTAGTATAACCATAAATGGCTCGTTCAAGTATATGAAAAGCTCAACAAAGCCTAATAAGTCCAAAATATGTCTAAAATATCTAAATGACCCTCACTGGTTCTAATTAGTTATTTTAGATATTTTAAGTATCTTCCTTAATTAAAATTGGACATTCAAGGGATGAACCTATGTGTGTAAGAGTAGGCTACTGGATAGTTGCTGTTGCTATATATAGTAGACAATTGTTTATTGTCTGATTTCATGAATATAGGTTGTTTAGTAAAAGATTGGCCTATATATATAGCAAGTAACACAATCGAGAATATATGTCTACTATATATTCCATTCTTGACATAATGTTTCATAAATTTCTAACTATAACAAATGGGCTCCAAAATTTACAAAATAAATATTAGTATAATCCAGACAACATATAAAGCATATTAGATCACATAAATCATCCAAAACATATCAAATAACATAAGTAAAAATTCAAGAAGTTATTGGTTAACATTTTTTTTTTGAAAATGTTAACTTTTTATATAATGATTCATAATTCACCAAAAATTTAGAATAGTCCTTATTTTTAGTTCATATTAACTTAATTTAGTTGGATTTTGGAAAACTCTTCCTTAGATGTGTGAGATGATTTGGGCTGAGCCTATGTACCATAGGTGTGTGTATGTGTGTGTGTGTGTGTGTGTGATTTTGCTTCATTTTTATGTCATTAATTGCCATACGTACATATTCAAAGGAGATAAATAAAACCCCTTAACCAATTTCTAAAAGTTTCATGTATATTCTATACTTTTCTCAAAATGAAATTCAAGGGTTTCTTGCCACAATCTTCATGAAAATCAAAGATATATTAATCTATCTCTCCCTTAGACTTTATCCTATTATTCTCCCATTTATTCTCTCTTCAATTTTTTCTATGGCTCCTTGAAATACAAAGTTTCATGGTTTGTAAAAAAATTGCCAAGAATAGCAATTTTCTTAAATCAAATGAATCCATAAGCCTTATGTATGATTTCTCCATCTTTTCTTAGTTTGGATTCATGAAAACAACAAAATTCCTCCTTTGTTCTTGCCATGGCTGAATCATGAAGAAGAAGAGAAGAGAAGGTACATAGAAGAAAATAGAAGAAAAATCAAGAAGAAGAGAGTTTATCTATGTTACCTTTAAATTTGCAGTGTTTCTTTTCCCCTGGTAGCTTTTCTTTCTTTCTTCCTCCTTCCTTCTCCTTCTCTTTCTCCTTCTCCCTTGGTCGAGCTCTCCTTCTCTCTTTTTCTTTTTGTCTTGGCCAAATTATGTGTGTGTTTGGGGTGTGTGTGTGTGTGTGGCATGAATGTGTGTGTGTTTTTATAGGAATTTTATTTGTAAATGGATGGTTAGGATTAAATAACTTTTAAGATAGAAGATCTTGACTTTTAGATTAAATGAATGGTTAAAATTAAGCCTTAAAATAAGAGATCAAATGTGAACCTTTAGATTAGATCAAGGGTTATGATTTGATCTTAAAAAATAGAAAAATTTGGGTTATTAGATTACATCAACTATTGAGATCACATGTCATTTTATCGAGGAATATTAGACATTGGATTTAACAATATTTTAATTGTAGTTATGATTACTTTTCTCATTTTACGTGAAAATAATATTTGCATTTATTATCGCCTGAGTTAGCATCTATGTCATTCTGACGTTAGTGGTAACTTTTTCGTAAAACATGATATTTACTAAGATTTGCTAACATAAGCTCGTGGCATCACTTTGTAGTTCGTGCAATCTCTAAAAATTTCATACACATTGCACCACATCGCCATTTTTCCCTACTTAAGGCACCACATTAGCACTTTCCCTACTCATGGTGCCATGTTAGTACTTCCCCGATTAAAATTCACAAGAATGCCACCATTTTGTAGATATATCTTTTCGTAGGTTCTCCATAATATTTTATTCAACATGCGTTCTTTGAGTTTTTTTGTTATATTTTAATATTATTTGGGTTTATGTAGGTCCCATTTAATGTCTTTAATTATATATTTTATTATTATTTATTTATCTAATATTTTATTATTTTAAGATCTAAATGACTGTTTTGTCTCTAGTAATAACGTAATAGACAAGTACCTCTGTTTGTTTTTTGCTTATATCTTCGTCTTAATTCTATATCTCTAGATTTCGTAACCACCATCCGGTAGATCTTTCTACATAGAATCTACTAAGACAATTAACTCGGGCTTAGGGGTTTTGTTTATCTGCATATAAGCTTTTAATCATTCGAGGCCATTTTCAAGCCCTACCAATTTTAAAATTTTACAAAACGAATTTTGTAATTTTTTACGCATTATTTTCTAACTATTGATATATATATATATATATATATATATTGGACTAGTTTTTGACTCCTCATTCTTCTAAAAAAATATCAAGATTCATTCATGCAACAAATGACGATTTTATCCTTAAACCTTCTAAAATATCAAAAAGTTCTATGGATCTTATTCATCTTGTACTTTTTACATACAAAGTTATTTGGTTCTAATTCATTTTATTTAAGCTTAATAAATTCATTTTATCAAATAATTAAAAAAATTTAATCTTTAGGGATGTTACAAATTTTAAAAAAGGCTATCGCTATGATTAATTAAACTTAAGGGAAGTATGATTGGTATAGGATTCATTTTATCAGGTCATACTTTTAATTTGTATTGCAATACAATTTATTCTAATTGGCTAACATAATGATTCCGTTATAATTGGTCATGTTTCTTCTTATTGTCATTAAGCTATGTTGCCTTTAGATTTTAGAATAATGCCTCATAAAACATAAGAAAGATACTTACCATAATTACATTAATTTATAAAGCTAAACCATTATTTCAACCCTTCTTTATCACATTATTTAGCCTATGACATTAAGGTCATGCAAGTAAAGGCCTATTCAGCTAGGATTGTGCACAAGTTGATTGAATCAAAATGCAAATTATTGTTACCATAAGCTTATAAACAATGAAGAAACTCGTAAAACATGTTGTAATCTGTTATCTACTCACAAATGGTGTTGCATGCTAAAGTGGCACTTGTTTCTCTTTGCAGAACTAACTCCTTTTATTGTTAGTGTTCACAGAGCTTCCTAGCAACACCTATAATTCACCGAATTATTACGTAAGCTCAACTTAACAATTCCTAATATTCATCTAACTCAATAATGGCTAAATAGCTAAGAGTCTTACTTCATAATCTTATTCTTCACCTATACATTCAATCATAAATTTAAATTTTTTCATTTAGTTACTAATCCATAATTTGAGCTTAAAAATTATCTCATGGGGCACAAATTTGAAGATGTAAGCATGGCTAACACGATTAAGAGGTTCTCACCAAAAAAAAAAACCTTAACCTTAAAGCTCTTTTTCAGCCAACTAGGAAGGAGAAGGAATTTGCAATGTCCTTGTCATCTTATGGAAGCTAGGATGGGTCAAAATGGAAAGGGAAAGGCAAATGTCAAAGAAATTGACAATAAAAATGAAAGAAAATGGAGATGAGATGATGGAGAGCTTATCGCAAACTAACAGCACTTGACGGTTTCTTTCTAAAAACCTCATCACATGAACCAATGGTAAAGAAGTTTGGGGAGGTCAACACAAAACTCAAGTGGCTTTACGGTGGAGGAAAACAATGACAAGGCCACCAAGAAGGGATCACACAAAAATGGGGATCTTATTTTATTTTATTTTAAGGTTATTACAAGAGCTAACTACAAGTGGGTCTAATCCTAACTTTTAGTTGATTATAAGATAGTTGTATTTAACTAGTACTTACCATAGCCCTGAATAGACTAATCTAATGAAACTCTAAACTTATGAATAAAGGTAACTTAGTTTAATCTTAGAGTTAATAGTTAACTATAACTTGAGTAGTTATTAAGAGTTAAATTCATTGAAATTTAATCTTAAATATAAAGGTTATATCGAACTAAAAAGGTTTAAATAGATTTGTCTTTTTCTATTATAAGGGAATTATGTTCGACACTTATAAGAACCAACTTTTGAAGATTTACAATTTCAATGGCTAAACAATTGAATTGTGTATCTTTCAAGAATTAAATTCTTAATGTAGTCTCATAATTCCATGCCATTGTCCTATATAATTGTAATTTCATACCTCTTGCATTCGTTGGCCTTTGCTCATGCCTTATAAGTAATAACTTTTTTATTTGTCTGGGATACAACTACAAAAATTTCGTAGTTTTACACAAGTGTAAATGATAACGTGGAGAAGCCTATAAATAAAACTTAGATAATTAATAAAAAAAATCTTATATTCAAATATTTGGTTCATCATGTATTAAAAAATAATAATATATAAATGTACTGAAAAGAAAATTCTTTGAAAAAGTGTATTTGAAAAAAAAAATTATGTGTGCGTGTGAATCTAAAGATTCTAAAAGGACTCTAATTTTATATATTATATTTTTTCCATAAAAAAGGCATAAACTCATTTTTTTTATATATTATATTTTTTAATTAAGATATATATGTTTAAGTTTAATACACGCATATATATATATATCCTTTTTTTACTCTCAACTATTGAACATGAATAATGTAATGTAGTTTGTGGGGTTTTGAAGCCCTATGTTAATATATATATATATATGTGTGTGTGTGTGTGTAGCTCATTTAATACATCTATATATATATATATATATATATATATTGATTTTGGACTTCGATCTTAAGCTTTTAAGAAAATCAAAGTGGTATATTCTGACAAATTTATTATTTAAATTTTAATTTTAATTAAACTAACATGATTTTCTATATAAAACAAATAATTGAAGTAATTGTTCAGAATATATATATATATATGTTTTTCATTTTTCATATCATATGTTTATACTTCTAGGTCTGTTTTTCCAATTTTTTGATCTTATATTTCTAACAACGAAGACGATTTTTTCGTAAGAAAAAGCACAGAAGATAGTAATACACCCAAAAATTAGCATCACAGTTCATTAGCCAGGAGTCATGAATACCTTTTAAAAAACTACTAAAAAAAAAGACCAATAGCTCATTTTGAAAAGCAGCGTCAATCAATCATGACGGACGTTCGAGCTCGAAAGAGAGAGGGTTGATTAATGGATGGACAAGATACATGTTTTGTCTATGCTTTCAGACGAAAGCAAACTTGCTCACATCAGGATTTTGGCCTTAGCTGGGAGCCGCTTCTACTTTTCTACTAACTCTTCCGTCTTTTTCCTATCTAATGCAGACCATTATTTATCGCTTCTTCATGAATATTTTTCTCTAGCATGTACCGTGAATTTATTTTCTCTTTGACTTTTCTTCTTACTTCGTGTAGACTGCAGAGTAGCATGGAAAATGTCGCATGTCATCCCACTTGAAATAAAATTTTTAAAATTTGCATAATAAAATATATTTACATTTTTTTGTAATATATTAAACAGCCAAATGAGTATGATAAATTCAATATTATTTTTATATTAAATATTAACTTAATATTTCACACAAATATTTAATTTACAATTAATATAGTGATTTACACAAAAAAGCTAAATTATTTTTTATATATTTATAAACATATAATAAGTAATCAGGTGTGGGTTTCGTTCAGCTGTATGGGACCAAAAAAAACGAGAGAAAATTCTTTAAAAAGAAAGTCCCGAAAAGAAAATTACTCTGCACGTTGCCCAATTAAATGAAGTTGGTGTTGCTCTTTTTTAAAAGATACAAAACATAAAATAAAAATACTTTTTTAATTATAAACTTAAAAAAATAATATTTGATATTAAACAAATAAAAATAAAATAAAATATGAATTGTTCAAATTTGATATTAACAGTCTATATTTGAGGAGATATGCTGCACAATCACATGAAGAAGTTGCACTGTTTACAGTTTTGGAATAATGTAATTTACTGCACTATTCGTGATTGTTCATTCATATATATATATATATATATATATATTGTGTATTCTTGATTGTTCATTTTATGTTTAATTTGATTTCATATAAAAAATTTAACTTGTATTGATTATTGCGTATTTATAAATACACAAAAAATGAAAAATCAACAACAGAATAGATTGAGTTATGTAATAATCAAATGAAAAAAAAAAACTTCGACTATACCATTCAACAATATACGAATATACATATAACATAACATGTAACAATCAAAGTTTATTCAACATAGGCTTAAAAAAAAGCTTATTCATCGTAATTAAAATACTGAGTTACTGTTCGATATATCGGTGTTTGTGAAAGAGAACAAACACCAGGAACCAAAATGTTTGGGATTTGACTTGGGCTTCAAATTATTGTTGTGCGCTAAAATGGATTTTGAAAATTTTACTTAATTATTGTTCGGGTTTTGATTTCGAGAGGAAAAAAACTAAAATAAAAGAGCTCAAAATAATGTTGAAAAATTAGTATAAGGATATTAGTTATTATATTTGTTTAACAAAAGCATAACAGATGAATAATTTTCAACTTAACGGTATATTATCTACTAGTTGAAAAGAAATTTTTTATAACCATTAATTAAATTAAAAAAATATTACAAATATTAAAAAATTACATTTATTTTCTTTTATCTTAATTACATTAACACAGCTTTTCATTTTTTTTATTACATTCAATAATATTTTTAAAAGTTGTCTGTATTAATTTTAACCCGTTAAAATAATTTTAACTGTTCATTCAATAGATTATTTAATAGTTATTCAAAAATTTTAACTAATCATTATCAATGAACATAACAAAATTACTCTCACAACACTAAATCTTAAATATCTATAATTTAAAATTTTAAACCCTTAATCCCAAAATTTAGAACCTTAAAATCCTAAACCCTAATTTCTAAATTTTAAATCCTAAAGTACTAAGCTTTAAATTTTAAACCCTAAAAAAATAAGCTCTTAAACCTTAAATTCTAAAATTGTAAACCCAAACAAACTAAACACCTAAATCTTACAAATTTAAACCCTAAAAACTCAAACTTCTAAGCCCTACATTCTAAAGCTTAAAATCTAAAACTTAAAATCTCTAAAACACAAAACCGTAAATCATAATTCCTAAAATTTTGGACCCCTAAATCAAAAAAACTGTGAACTCCTGTACTCTAAATCTTAAACCCTAAAATTCTAAATCCTTAAACCCTAATTTTTAAAACCCCTTAAATCCTTACACCCTAAACAAATAGAATCTTAAAAGTAATCTTAAATTCTAAATTATTAAAATGAGAATTCTTTGAAATGCTTTGTTTTTAAAAATTATAAGTTGACTAATTTCATCATCTCTAATAATTAGCACAACTATTTTCATTAATATAATATTTTTTTCTTATACTAATTAATGCATTCCATTATAATGCCCTAAATACTGGTTAACAATATCTTACAAAGACATTTTTTTTAGGTTCACATAACTTATAAAATGCCATTGCTTGTGAAAACATTAATAAAATGAAATTATCTTTCAACTGAGTACCGTTTCTCTATACTACTTAGAAATGTGCACAATCGTTTATAAAATACTATACCTTGTGAAAACATTAATTCAATGAAATTATTTTTCAATTGAGCACTAATTTTCTGTATTTCTTAGAGATGTGATTTCATTAGGAGAATATTGAGTCTGGCTTATGAAGGAATCTGTAATCTATCAAAAATTCGACGGATTGGCTGACATTCCTGGAAAATTTTCTAATCATGGTAGTTTTGCCCCTCTCCCATTATACCAGTTAATGATTTTAATATGCTCATGGTTCTTTTTGGACTCTAGAGAACAGTTGGATGATTGTCCACTTGCCCAGAATTATGCTTCATTAATGAAATCATGCCTTCAAAGCAAAATATAGAAGTTAAAAAAATAGATTTATTTATTTATTATTATTATTGGAAATTCATGATTATTTTATTATTTTTAATTATTGAAAAATTATTTTTTTATTAATGATAATTTTAAAAATATTTTTTACAAATTAAAACAATTAAAAAAATATTTTTAAATATATTTTTTACTAAAAGTATTATATTCATTTAATCATTTGTTATTCTTGTATTATTTTTATTCAATTAATTATAAAAATAAAAAATATTTATTTCTTTTTATAATATATTAAATATAATTATTTTATTTTATCATATTTTATTTTTATTTTTATAAAAATTATTTTATAAACCATATGTACTCTCATTAATAATGACCCACGTGGATAATTGAATGTAGTTGGGCCATGGCTTTCAGAAAGAATTAAAAGACATTTTGTATAAGAATAGGTGATTGGGCTATTTGGTAATTGAACAAAAAAAGAAGGAAAAGAAAATGACGAGAGTAATTGGACAATGACTCGATAAGAAACTCTGAAGAAATCTGCGGTGTCTGTCTCTCACGTGCTATAACTTTCTCTGACTGACTGTGTCGCAGAGACAGAGGTGGGTGACTATGTGAGAATTGAGACGTAGGGGGAGGGGGGACGTAGTATTCAAAAGACGTTTATCTTTTAACTCGCTTAAAACAGTGCTGTATTCGAAAAGTATAAATCACTTTAATTTCTGGTAAACTGTGCTGTTATCACCTCATTTTCGTCATTGATTTTGCTGCCAGCTTTTTCGTTTTGTGTCCGTTCCACTGCTCGGTTTGACAAAATTTGTTAGTAACACCAAAACAAATTAAAATAAGATAATAAAAAAAACAAATAACATATGAAGTCAAGAGGAAAAAGCTGTTTGGTGATGCCGCAGTTGAAAGCAAAATGTCAAACGCTAGGATTGAGATTTTTGGGAACTGAGGTTTGACAGCTCCTTCTCCTCGTTCCCAGCGTCAGCACTGTCCTCCTTTTTTTGTCTTTTTCTTTTAACCTCAATTTGCATATTATCATATAAATGTTTTACTTTTGAATTTGGATGATGGATATGTACAGTTGTGTTATTAGTAAAAAATTAATGAATGAGTTGGTTTAATTTAAAATAAAAAAAATTAAAATACATTTATTTTTCTTAACAATAACACAATAAATCCAAAATGCAATTGCAAAAGACCTAAACGCCTTACTTTTACCCGCTCCGCTCCAGTCCACTGCCATTTGTAACTTCCTTCTCTTCCTGTGCTTGAAATTTCAATTTTTATTTTATATATACATAACATTATTATATTCAAGTTTTCAGCTCGGAGTTTCTTTTACGTTAACAACATTTTTTATAATATAAATTCGGTCTAAGTCGCATAAGCTACTGATAATGCGACTCTCTTACTTAGATTCCATGCCTTTTCTCTTTTTTTTTTACTGCCATTTTTTTTATTCTTCTACTGTATATTACAATATTTCCGTACATTACCCGGGAGAAGACACCTAGTTAATATTAAAGCGAGTTGATATTAACAAAATTATACATAACATAATTATATTTAAAATAAATTAATATCAAATGTCATCTCATTTCTTGACATTTGATACGTGCTATCTCATCTAATTTATTTTTATTAATAAAATTAATTTTATGTACAATATAGGTATTTTTAAAAATATAATTATCTAATTATTTTTATCATTATATTAATAATAAAATTATAATCATATATTATATTAAAGGTTAATTTCTTTGATAGAAAATAAAATAAATTTTCATAATATATATCAAATATTAAATTAATCTTAATTTAACCAAATTTGAAAGGTTGTTAGTATAATTTATTCTTATGTTTAATCTTTGAACTCTAATTTCTTTTAAATAATTAACCCATTTTAATGTAGTCATGGAAAGTTCTTAATGTTTATTATAAAAATATAACATGTACAGAGATTCTTTTTTTAATTTAATCATGTGATGCTTAATTATAAAAATATTTATTTATTTATTTATATTTTTATAGAACTTAATAGCATTTTATTAAAATTGTATGTTCTTTTCTTCTTGTTTATTATACTTCTCATTTTTCATTAAAGAAGTCCTAACAAAACATTATTTGCTACGCTAATGAATTAAATAATATAGGGTGTTGAAAACCGATTTAAATCAATTGAAACGAGCTAAATCATGTATATTTGGTTCTATTAACTAAGTATAAATTATGTATAATTTTTTTATTAATAAAAAATAATTCTTTTTTTTTACTTTACTTATATTTAGATCAACTTATCAAATAAATTATATTTAAAATATTATTATTTTATTATGTTTATATATGATATTTAATTACAATTATAAAATAATTGAACATAATTATAAATATTTTTTTAAATAATATATAATAATAAATTATTTTAATATTATTATTAGTTAAAATATTAAAAAATACATAATATTAGAAATTAAATTTTACATATTATAAGAAACAAAATCTTTACAAAAAATCAAATTATTTTTAAACAAAAAAAACATAAACTAAATTGAATCAAACAAATCAAACCAAATCGAATAAAAATTAAATCAAACCAATTAAAAATCAAAATTAATAATATTCAATAAAACTTTAAACTAACAATATTAGTTTAATTTGATTTTAGTTCAAAACTAAACCAAATTGAATCTATAAAGGCCTCTAAATCTATATTACTTAATCCTATGATATAGGGATCCCTGGCCAAATTTTGCATCTTGATATACATGACGAATACAATTAAGTAATTAGAGAATGAATATATTGAAATGTTTACAAATTTATTTCTATCTATATTAATTCTAATATAACATAGAATAGTTTAAAGCAAAGTGTAATATAATAAATTACATAAATTTTATATATTTAAAATAATATTTACTTTAATTTTGCATACGTCTCTATTCTTAAAAAATGTAAACTAAGAAGTGGAAATATATATTTTAGTGTTTGAGCTTTTTTTTTTTTTAAGGATAAAGGTATTATCAAGCGAGTTATACGTTAATAAAGACTAATTATCCCTTCAAGTAATTTCTAAACGCAAGTATCTATGTTGGTTTAGTCCATTTAAAAAAATAAATTCTCTTACGGGTCGGTTCCAAAATTTAAATGCAAAAAATTAAAATAAAAAACACACATTTGTAACCATTATATCAAACTCTTGAAGTTATTAAGCTTTTAATTTTAATACAT
The DNA here is from genome assembly GCA_026724425.1 of Erythrophleum ivorense. NCBI lineage: Eukaryota > Viridiplantae > Streptophyta > Magnoliopsida > Fabales > Fabaceae > Erythrophleum > Erythrophleum ivorense. The sequence continues at coordinate 50,652 of JAIUCV010000766.1, read as the reverse complement.
GTATATTGTGGTGACAAAAGTTTTTCAATTAATTTGCTATTTAAGCTTGTTTGGTAAACAAAATGAAATGAATTGAATGAAAATTTAAATAAAATATAATGTTGTGAATAAAAAATAACCTTTTGTACCTTTATTTAAAAAGTGATAAAGAAATATACATGGTTAAATAATAATAAAATAAATAAAATAAATATTATAAAAAATAAAATAGAATACCAAATTACCCTTTCAATGCTAGGAGCACTATATAACAATTATTTTATTTTCTTGCATTTTTTATAACCCTTAAATGTTTTTATTGTTTATTGACTAACTAATGCATAGGTGCACATCACATTATTTTCTAGGATCTAAAGAGAATTGTAACTTTGTCTAACGATAGAATGATGTTGTATTAAATGGTGCTTGACAACAGGTTGACAATTTGACTTTGATAAGCTATGATTTACAAAATCGAATAATTTTTGTTTGGTATGCAAAAAATTAGATATAAAAATAAAAAGATGATTTTATAAATAAAAAGTATTAATAATATTTTTACTTGTTAATGATTGAACAATATTGATAAAAAATATTAAATAATAATTATTAGAATAAAATTAAAATTTTACTAATAACTTCGTTTAATGATGGAGTGAGGTTGTATTAAATCATGCTTGATAATAAGTTGATAATTTGACTTTAATGAGCTATAATTTGTAAAACAGAACAATTTCTATTTGGTATGCAAAAAGTTAAATATAAAAATAAAAAGGATAATTTTATAAATAAAAAATAACAATAATATATTTATTTTTTAATGATTAAATAATTATTAATAAAAAATATTAAATAATAATTATAAAATTAAAATTAAAATTTTACTAAATTTTCTCTCATTCTCTTCCTTTACCTCCTCAAACCAAATGGGCCTTAGCGTCATGCTAGAGCTAATTAGTGACAATGTCTATGTTTAATAGAGTTTTATATAAAAACATAGTGAGGGGGTTGAAATGTTCAAACGCAGTAAAAGAACAAATTCTTGGGAATGGTTTATATTAAGGAAATGATATATTTTACCTTCTCAAATACGATTTAATTACTATATTAATACCTCTACTTCAAAAATTAGTACTTTGTTTTTTTTAAATTATCATAAAAATGAAACAATTATTTATTTGTTAAATTTAATGTTTAATAGCAATGTAATTAATAAAAAGTTAATTTTCAAGCTTTCAAAAATCAGCCTCTACTCTCAGTTTTGAGAAAAATTATTGACAACTTTTTGAAAAAGACACTTTGAAAAATACTTTTTTTTTAAAGACAAATAGCACAAATTATTTTTTTTTTCAAAACAAATAATACAAGTCAAATTTGGAAGACCTGAAAGTTGATTTTTATCACATGATTATTCAGACATTAAACATAACATATTATTCTAAGAGAAAAAAATGTACTTTCCCATTTTATATTTGGTTATAGTGATATGAAAAGTAATAACATTCAAATTTTATAAAAGGTTATGATAAAGTAGTTGTAGTTGTATGAAAATAGATAAATTCTAGAAGAGTAAAGGTTATGATAAAATAGTTGTAATTGTATGAAAATAGATAAATTCTAGAAGAGTTTAAAAAAAGCGTGGATTTATTTTATTCGTAAAAATAAACTTATAAGAGTTATTTGGTTTTCTTGTTTTCTATTTTAATTTTCATTGAAAATAGAGAGATTTTAGAAAATGTGCTTGGTACAGTTTTTTAAAAACATTTTAAAGGAGTATTAAAAAAAATAGTCTAAAAGATGTTTTTGGCATTTTCACGTAATGACATGTGTAAGACCAAAAAAAATAATAACATGTGACATTTTTGTAATTTTATAAGAGCTATTAAAATAATTAATAAAAAAATTCAAAATAATCTCACAAGTGTTCAAAGTGATAGTCAAATTCAAATAACATTTAAGTACATTTATTTATAAAAATATTATTTCAAAACAAAGATGATCTTTTTTTATTTAAAAAAAACAACACATTTGTATGTTCCAAAAACAAACCTATTTTCTAAATAATGAAACTCTACAATTGAAAATAAATTTTTAAAAAATAAAAATAGAAAATAAAAAAATATTTTCTCAAAACCAAACACATTATTAAGAAATTAAATTGGATCTTCTATGTTTATATATTCATGCATTTGGAGAGAGAATGGCATAAAAAGTTGAGAATATATATGAGATTTATTTTTTCTCTTTACACTCATTCTTTTTTTTTTCCTCTATCTTTCTTTAAATATATTATATGCATTTTATTTGTCAATATAAAGAATTTGGACTCTTAAATATTTGAAACAAACAATAAAGTGTGATAGATAAAAGAATTGTATATTAGCTGAATATTTGATTCAAATAAAAAACAACTTTAATACAAATATTTTAAATAATTATAATTAAGCATATTAATAAAAAATTAAGATAAGCATTTAACAGCTTATTTGAGAGGGAAAATAATTTCTTTCTAAAGTTTGATATAATGTCTATTATATTTTAGTCATAATTATTAAATAATATTTATTTTTTTTATTTTTAAATGACAAATATAAAAATTATTTTTTATCCATAAAATTATTTTTTTTTATTTTTTGTTTTCATTCCGAATAAGCAAATAACCCTCAGGAATGTTGATAATGTCCCTGGTGACTTATACCTAAATGAATAAATTTTTCAAACAGATAATTTACAATGTGTTTGGAATCCCGTTTTAAAACCATGTTTGTATAGAAACAACAAATTGTTACTTTCTTGCAAACGTGATTTTGAATCTTTCAAACGGAGAACGAAACACACCATTAAATTTTAGAACATTCATGTAAAAACCGGTTTGATTCATATATACAAAACGGGACCGCTAAGCGCTTGCTGTTCCCAGCCTTCCTAATTCGTTGGACTGAGACGACCAATCCATAGATCGTAAAGCTCCCTCATCCCCAAATCAACTCGTATCCAAAGTATTGAAATTTGCAGCTTTGATAACACAACTGCTCTGAGTGCCCTCCTATTATTGTTGCCTCGGTTTTCTCTCTCGTTTAATCGATTGCATCACAATTGGTTGCCCAACAGTGCTTTATTTTGTAAAATAATAAAATATTATGAACATTTCATTTCACAATTGATTTGATATGCTTAATTAGTAAGATTTAAATAAATAAGATCAAATATACGAGGACGAACAGCTAACCGCCATCACCAGTGTCGCCTACCCTAGCACTCCGTCTTCTTTTTTTTTTTTTCCTCCTTGTTTTGCGCCCCCTGGATGGGAGAGATCAGAAGCATCCAAAAGGCATAACTTCGGCGTACTTACATTATTAAAGGAAAAAGGCATCATAGAAGAGCGTGTGAGTTAGAGATTTGAGCAAGGGAGATAGGAATCCGAATCCTGTAGCCGCTGTCCCAATCTTCACACCGTTTTCTGTTTGGATGCCCCCCACGCCCAACCATTTCAAAATAACACATGCATCTGTTTAATTGTTCCACACAGCACACATCCTTCTCCTCCATGAAGAACCACAGAACTAAGATTCCTTTTCATTCCCTCCCAAATGGCTGCTTGCGCTTTGCTCAGTAGTAGCAGTGATGGAGCTGATGTGGACGGCAATGTCAGCCACCCAAGCAATGTGAATGCCCGTGGTGGAAGTGTAAGTGCCTCCAACTCTAGCAATATCGGCCTCCCATCTGAAAGAAAAATGGTGAGGAAGAGGATGGCCTCCGAAATGGAAGTTCACACCACGCCCCCCAACTCCGCCAGTGATTATCCCAGGTTTCCCCGTCGAAGTGTAGCCCTCTCGACGCTGAACTCCTCTTTACCCGCTGCAGAAAAAGCAGCCACAACAGCTGCAGCGGCTGCAAGTAATAGTAATTATAACTATCATTATAACTCTTGTTCACGAGATAATGTTCCTATTTCAAACCCCACAGTGACGGTCCCCAACTACTCCACTACCACGTTCCTACCTTCTTCCACCAATCCCACCACCATGACGTCACCGAACTACAGTCACCGTCATTGTGGAGAAACCCTCTCGCTTCATCCTCATTTTCAAGGCCTTCAACCCCAAACCCAGACCCAGGACCCTGCGCCAGCTCCTGCAGTGTGTGGATTCTCGGGTTTGCCTCTGTTTCCATCCGAAAGAAATCAAGTTAATAATACCAGTAGTACTACTATAGACGTTGTTGCTTCTGCGACAAGCGCCGACATCGGCCGACCTTCTCCTTCTATGGAAGATACCTCAGCCATGGCTTGGATCGACAGCATCTTGAAGGATCTCATCCATAGCTCCACCGCCGTCTCGATACCCCAGCTCATCAACAACGTCAGGGAGATCATTTATCCTTGCAACCCCAACCTCGCTGTTGTTCTTGAATACAGGCTCCGCCACCTCACCTCCGCTACTTCTGAATCTATTCCAAATTATGCAGACAAGAAAAGGACGGAAGCGCCGCCGTCTACTGTGCCTGTGGCCGTGGGTTTGAACCAGAGGCCCTTCGGTCAGCAAGTGGGGCCCTCTTTCGCTGCCATAGTTCCCAACTTGCATATTCCAAATTCTTCAACTGTTGCAGTTTCTCCCTCCGTTATGAACCAGATGTACTCGAATTGGGGAGCGCCTCCGGTCACTGCCCTAAACCACGAGGGGGGCAACCCTCCAGTGGTTACTTTACCACCATCTCCGCTATCATCGTCAAATCATCAAGGTTATTCACCACCGGAGGAGCAGCAATTTCATGAGAAGCAGCAGCAACGCGAGAATCAGAATCAGCAACAAGAGGGAGTGTCTTCCCCTCGTGATAATCGAGCAGCAACAACGACGACTGCGGCTGCAGAGATCATCCTAACAAAAAAGAAGAAAGAGGAGATGCGGCAACAGAAGAGAGATGAAGAGGGGTTGCACCTCCTCACTTTGTTGCTTCAGTGTGCGGAGGCTGTGGCAGCTGATAACTTTGATGAAGCTAACAAGATGTTGCTAGAGATTTCACAACTGTCCACGCCATTCGGTACGTCGGCGCAGCGGGTAGCAGCTTATTTCTCGGAAGCCATATCGGCTAGGCTGGTTAGCTCGTGCTTGGGAATATACGCTACTCTGCCAACGATGCCTCATAGCCAGAAGATGGTATCGGCATTCCAGGTATTCAATGGGATTAGTCCTTTCGTGAAGTTTTCGCACTTCACCGCGAACCAAGCTATACAGGAAGCGTTCGAGAGGGAGGAGAGGGTGCACATCATAGATCTAGATATAATGCAGGGGTTGCAGTGGCCTGGGCTGTTTCACATTCTGGCTTCGAGAGCGGGTGGACCGCCATATGTGAGACTAACGGGGCTTGGCACCTCCATGGAGGCTCTGGAGGCTACGGGGAAGCGTTTGTCTGATTTTGCCAATAAACTGGGACTTCCCTTTGAGTTCTATCCGGTGGCTGACAAAGTGGGGAATCTGGACCCGGAGAGGCTGAGTGTAAGCAAGACGGAAGCTGTTGCCGTCCACTGGCTGCAACATTCCCTTTACGATGTCACTGGCTCCGATACAAAGACGCTGTGGCTTTTGCAGAGGTGGGTGCATTCCCTTTAGTACTAGTATTAGTGATAGTATTATCATTTCATTTCTCGCTTGTACATATTCACTTCTATTGAAATAACTCACAAAGTTGAAGATTTCCATCTTTATTTGTTTCTTGGGACTTGGAAAGCTGGTAATTTTGACCTGTGAATTTCTCTGCCCTACACGACTATTTCTCAAGTCAATAGAATAATTTCTGTGTCTGAATTGCACGGGCTCCTGGATTGATCGATTGGACCTATTATTTATTTGCAGCCTGGCACCTAAAGTGGTGACGGTGGTGGAGCAGGACCTGAGCCACGCCGGGTCTTTCTTGGGAAGGTTTGTGGAAGCCATACACTACTACTCAGCACTATTCGATTCGCTTGGATCAAGCTATGGGGAGGAAAGTGAGGAGAGACATGTGGTGGAGCAGCAGCTTCTGTCCAGGGAGATTCGTAACGTGCTGGCGGTTGGGGGTCCATCAAGGACCGGAGAGCTAAAATTCCATAACTGGAGGGAAAAGCTTCAGCAGTGTGGATTCAGAGGCATCTCTCTCGCTGGTAATGCTGCCACGCAGGCCAGCCTACTCCTTGGCATGTTCCCTTCTGATGGCTATACCTTGGTGGAGGACAATGGCACCCTCAAACTGGGTTGGAAGGACCTTTGCTTGCTCACTGCTTCTGCTTGGAGACCTCCCTTCCACAATACCACTGCCCTCGTCCATCATAACTGATCTCTTCTCCCCTACGGCTCCCAGTATTATCCTCATTTTGATTTGCAATTTATAATTGCATCCTGCTTCCACAATCGAACTTTTCTTTGCTAGTTTTTATTTTTATTTTTTTGGCCAATGAACTTCTCTTTGCTAGTTAAACAGTCAAACTTCATAGCAAATTTGAACATATCATCTGTAAATTTTACTACGCTCTCTCTCTCTCTCTCTTTTTGGGTAAATAGGAAACTAAAATAAGAGGTACAATAACGAGATTCTCTTTCGAGAGGTCTGAGCCGCTACGCGCTTTCATTTTTGAGCATAAATTCCTGAAAGCAATAACCAGATGTTTAGTATCTAATGGCATAACAAAAATTATTGAGATCTTGGTTTTGCTTAATTTTTGCGTTGATCAGTGTGTATTTTTTACATACACATATAATGGAGCAATACTCGTTTGGGTATGCGGTGTCGGGGAAGTAGATAGGTTGGGTATGAACCAATATCGGAAACTAATTGTTGCCTCCTTGGTACCCAGATTCGAATAACGAAGTAGCACCTGTGCATTTTCTTCACCTATGTTGAAACCACAAGAGTGGGTACCGTGTTGAGTATATCGGTGTAAAATGTAACATTAGTTGATGTATAATTTTGATCAGATACATATATACATATGAGGTGAAATCATATATTTCTTTGAAAAATTATTAGAAATCATATACTTTACTATCAGTTGACACAATCAATAGTAATATGGGAGAGAATGTGGACCTCAGCTGCTAAAACACTTTAATTAATTTTTATTCACTCACTACTTTGTTGTTACATTATTGTACAGAAGCATTCTTTATTTTTATGTACCCATATCCGAATTAGTTTTTCCACTCCTGCACAAGTGAGAAACATTTGGCATTTTTTTCTGGCCGTGTTGAAAGTGAATATAGTAACCCCTCGTTACTAGGCACAAAAAAGAAGAGGAAAGGAAGCATTGCGATTTCTGTGCGTCCCAAATTCAGAACATTTGGGACCTCTCTTGACGAGATTACATGTAATGCCATCACTCTCCTTTTACTTGGCAATACAACTCTGTATATTATTAGCAACTTATTTTATGTAAAAATATTTCTCTATCTTAGTATGTGTCTAACACCAATTACTTAAGTGCATTGCATTAAATATACCCATGGCTTTTTTTTTGGGTCTGAACATACGTATTCCTCATAGCGCCTTTAGCTCTCGCTCACCGCATTCGATCATGATCCTCTAAGAAAATTTAGAGTGAAATTTTCCTTCAATCTTAACTGTTCAATGCAAAGAGTTTGATATCTGCGGTTAAGAGCAAGCCACGTCATCTTTTCGGTTAAAATCCCCACTTGAGATTGTGTTGTGCTCTATTCTCTGCAAGCCATTGAGACTATTGCGGACCAGACCAATATTTCAGCAAGTGTTGGTTTTGCAAAATGATGAAAAGACGGAATTTTGGAAACCATGAGCAAATATATGATTCCTCAGATGCTCCCCTACTTGCTATTAAAGATAAAACCAATGGCTTCTGATTTCTCAAGCACTCATGGTCTATGTTGAAGCTTGATTTCCCCCGTTTGCTTTTTCTTTAGATTCGTTATTGCAGAGCGAAAATGGGCGTATATTACAAGTTTTTCTTCAAAGAACTTTCCCGTAAAAAATCTGTGTAAGCTGGCTCCATCTGAAGCTCATAGAAGCTGTTCACTATAGCATTTAGAAGCAGAATCTGCAGAAGCTTTAAACATTATAAAAAATGGAGAAAGGAAGAGAGACAACCCTTGAATGAAATGAAATTAGTTAGTACTATATCCCAATAATTAGTGAATGGTAACTATGAGAACTAGCTTACTACACTTACAATAAAGTCGATATCTAGTCGAATGATTGTAAGATAATTCAAATTGCCAACAAGTCTCCAATATTTATCAGGATTCCTCAAAGGCCACCATTGCTCTGGTAGAAGTCTAACATTAGAATCCATTGGTGTGTCAATTGGCTTACAATTTGACATATCTATTTTTTTTAAGAATATCTAGTGCATACTTTTTTTGAAATATTACTAACCTAGTGTTGGATTGGGCTACCTCAATGCCCAAAAAGTACATTAACTTGCCAAAATTCTTGGTTTTAAAGTGATCAAATAGATGTTATTTAAGTTGAGAAATTTCATCTTGATCATTTCTGGTGACGATAATATCAATATATATATATATATACAACCAAATAAATATAAAGATTAAAAGCTTGATACATAGAGAATAAAGAGTGATTTACCTCATTGCAAATAAGCTTAAATTGTTGAACAACACTGCTAAATCACCTAAACTAGGCTCATAGTGATTATTTTAATCCATAAATAGAGCAATGCAATTTATGCAATAATTCAAACTCCTCTTGAGCAACAAAGCCTAGTGGTTGTTCCTTGGAGACTTTTTCCTCAAGATTGTCATGAAGAAAGGTATTCTTAATGTCAAGTTGATAGATGGGCTAGGGTAAAATAGAAATCAACATCACATGAATAGAGGCAGTCTTAGCCACTGGTGAGAAAATATCATCACAATCCAAGCCAAATATTTCAGTGTTGCCTTTAGCTACAAGTCGTGCCTTAAGTCAATCAATAGTACCATTTGGGCTAGCTTTAACAATGTAAAGCCACAACATCCAACAACAAACTTATCAGGGGGCAAATGTATAAGTTTCCAAGTGCCATTCGACTACAAAGCCTCTATTTCATCAATCATAACTTGTCTCTACCTAAGATGAGAGAAAGCTATCTAAGTAGGATATGGAGTGGAAATAGAGGACAAAGAAGAGGCAAAAGTATAATAAAGTAATGAAAAATGATGGTAACTCATAAAATTATAAATAGAATAGGGATTACAAGAGGAACAAATACTTTTACAAATAGCAATTAGAAAATTATTATTAAGAGACATATATGGAGAAGGTTCAAGTGCTACAACCATGTATTAATCAATAGATACTTCTATAGAATCTACAAAAGTGATAATTGGAGCTGGTCTGGGTGAGATGGCAGAATCAACTAAGGGCTTGACCAAGGGAGTAGAACTAGGATTAAAACATAAAATGGGAAAACTTTAATGACATTATGACAATCATGAAAAATGGCCAAAGACCAAAACAATGTTGGCTCAAAGATGGTAACATCTGTGATAATGAAGTAGTGGTTAGTATATAGGGAATGACATTGATACCCTTTGTAGAGATGGGAGTAACCCAAGAAAATACATTTAAAGGATTTAGCATATATCTTATCTTGCCCTAGAGTCAAATTGTAGACAAAGTAGGCACAACCAAAGACACGTGGAGGAAGATGATATGGTGGTTCATTACAAAACAAAATAGAATTAGAGACTTGATTCTGTAGCACTTATAATGGCATTCAATTGATTAAGTAGCATGCAATGAGGACAACACCCAAAAATAGAGGGAAATATTATGGTGAAGCCATAAAGTGTGAGTTATATCAATGAGATGTTGATTTTTATGTTCTGCTATCTTTTTTGTAAAGGTGCATGAGCAAATGAGGACTAAAGAAGTATGCCCTGTGCAAACATGAAATTTTGATAAGAAGTAGAGAAATATTCATGGGTATTGTCATTGTGTAAAACTTTTATGGAAATGCCATATTGAGCATAAATTTTATTGCAAAATTGTTGAAAAATAGAGAATAATTTAGAACTATTTTTCATTAAAAATAATTAAATACAATGAGAGTAATCATCAATAGAAGTGACAAGATATTGAAAACCCAAAGTTGAGCATGTGCACCTTAGTCTCTAAAGATCAAAGTGAACAAGGGAAAAAAAGAGGAACAACTCTAGAATTGTTTCTTTAAGAAAAAAAAAATATGAAAATGTTCATCGAATTGACATGACTTACAATTTAAAATTGACAAAGATGAGAGACTAGGCACCATTTTCTAAAGTTTAGAGAGATTAAAATGACCTAAACGAAAATACAATAGCTCTAAAGAGTTAGAAGAGGTGGAAATAATTGGAGATGTAGGACATAGATGTGATAGAGCCTATGAGATTCATGCCTAATGCCAATCATTTGACTTGTATTTTAATCCTGTATAACCATAGATATTTATCAATAAAGGTGAGATCAATTAATTTTTTGACTAAGTTTACTTATTGAAGTGAAATTAAAAGGATAGCCAAGAATATATTTTAAGGGTAAGAAAGGAAGGATTGTGCTTGACATGAGAAAGGAGAAGTACCAAGGTGTGAGAAGAGATTTAGGTTGCTAGAGTTATGTTTAGAAGCATTAGAGTCAAGAATCAAAGGTTTAAGATATAAAGGTTGAGAGAGATAGACTACAGAAGTACTAGTCTATGTGATAAATATAGTTGAAGTGGTAGAATGTTTAGTGGCTCATATTGAAGGAAAGCATTGTATTTAGCACCAGATAAAGTGATTGATGGAGGACCCATCAGTCAAGGGGACATCAACATTCTCCATTAAGGCAGCATTTTATTGTCTTTGGTGGGTGACCATGTAGAGAATAATATCAATCATGAGCATGGTTGGATTTATTGCAATACATACACTGAGGTCTTGTTCGCAATTGCATCTCCCACTATTTTTCCACCTTGTCCATGATTCCAATTGTGACTAGTGTGTTGAGATGTAGAAATAGAAGTCTCGTGGGTCACGACCTCATCTTGCAAAATGGTCAACGTTTGCAATCAAGCAAGCACATTATCAAGAGATGGAATATTAGGGGTGGAGAGAATTTGATCACGGACAGGAGTTAGGTACGGCCTTAAGCATGCAAGGGTTAGAACCATAAACAATTTGTCTTGTTGTCATTCCTATTCTTGGACACAAGAGAATATTAGTAACAACTCATTGAACTCATATTTCACACAATAGACCTTGCCAATATGAGTATTCATGTTTGTATTTATCTACTTTGAACTTATCATTTTAGTAACAAGAACATGAATACATTGAATATCATTAGTATATATAGATTTAGCCTTTTGCTAAAAATTCATAACATATCTAATAGTCATGGGAAATGTGCCACAATTTATGCTCAGTAGAATGCCATAACATACCACCTAGTTGGCAGTTTATTTTCTTTCAGATAGGCTTAGCTGAGGTAGAAATATCATCTACCTATTTCACTAGATGATATTCATAACCTTAGCCTAGAAACCAAAGCTTAACGAATACAGCTTAGGCAATATAATTAGAACCATGCAATTTTTCTAGGGCAGTAATGTGATTTCCAAAATAGGTAGTGGTGAAAATACCGGACTTTTAGACTGAAGAGGCTTGAGTAGGGTTAGACACAGTGATTTAGATTGAAGGCAACCCTTGAAGGAGATAAAAAAGTAAAGGACAAAGGAGAAACACCACAAATAATGCTTAACCAAGGAAGGTGAAGGGCTGGGCTCGAGAGTAAGGTGGTCGGCAATTACTTTTGGGTGAATAGTAGCCAAAGGGATGGTCTTATGGGCCAACGTATGGGCAAAGAGCAATTTTGCAATCTGGTGTGTGGCGATGACTAGCACTCTGACAATGGACAACGACTAGTCAACGACATTTGAGGCTATTGGTGATGGTCATGTGTCAAATACAAATAAGACGTAATGATCGAAATTAAGCAAGTCATTGGAGAAAGATTGACAGGAAAGGAAACCAGAGTTTTGCTTTTGTAAGCATTGATACCATATAAAATATGAAAAAAAAGAAGAGAGAAAACCTTTAAATCAAATGTAGTTGAGTACATAGACCTTGTATTTTTGTAGGTGAGGGTATAAGACAAGTAATCAAAAACTCATTAAGACCTACTAATTATAAAATAATAACCTATTAATTGCAGAATTAATCACATACTAAATATGCTAATGGAACCGGGTGGTGGTCCCTCTGGAACCCAATCTCACCAGGATTAGGTATGACAAAACAAAAGTGGAGGGTTTTAACTTCTAACTAAAATATACTGACGTGACTTGCTCTTAACTGTGGATATCAAACTCTTTACATGACTTATGTCTCACTCGAGTCAAGATATACCTTAAGCAGGGACTTGGGCTTTTTTTTTTGGTTATCGGCGGGCACATTTCAAGGACTTGGTTCAAGTGTTAAACCGATATGCTACTCAGCAGCAATGTCTAGGACTAGAAGCAAGAGACAAAAAGCCTCCACTGCTACTTCCGCTGTTGATTAAAAAGCAATTTGCTAGCACAAGAAACAAAGTCAACTGCAGAAAACCTGAGTTTCTATTAAACTTGTCCTACACGAAACATTCTATTATCAAATAAGAACAGGTTTGATGAAAATTACGACTGCAAGAAGAAATAGATTACTCTAGGAGGCATAATTCTACTCTTCTCAGATTGGAAAAATTTACATCTCTTTTCTCAGATAGGAAACATTTACATCTTGTAAAACAATAAAATTCCTTGGAACAAACAATCAATTGCCCTTCTTTATATTCCAACTTATTTTCACAGACTACTGCCTTGCTTCATACTGTCCGCCAGCATAGTGGATTGGATAAGACTCTAACGCCGTTTAGCTATCTTAAAACTGCGAGGGTACTCAGACTTCTTAGTGCTTTGCCAGAAATGCAATAAAGTTTCCAGGTTCCTTATTGACTGATAAAATTTAGGATCAGTTGTTAAGCTCATATACACTAACTTCTTCCACAACACCCCTTTGAAAGTTTGCTCGTAAAATTCCGAGCACCCAGAACACAGGCATTCCCTTGTTGCTTGTTGAGAGCTCGTCCCTACAATTTCCAGAACTTTCGAGCTCATACAGGTAACATATTATTAAGAATATACATTGCACTCACTCAAGAACTGATCTTCATTGTTAAGAAACTTCTTCCAATAACTCCTATACTTTGGAATTCCCATATCAAGCCAAGGTTTCATATTCCCATTATAGTGCAGCACAGCAGCACTCTTGATGGCTTGGGTATCAAACATATAGTCATGACCCAGTCCTGACAGAATCCATGAATCATCGAGTGGATATATTTTAGCCTCAAATGTGAGCAAGCTTGCACGCCATCCAATAGCTTCTATGGATCTTTCTCGCATGCTTAACTACATTATAAATATGTAAAGAGTCAGAAAATGGAAATGGCTCGGAATATTCCACAGATATCACTGGGCCTGATGATTAAAAATAATGGCTGACAAGAAAAATGGAATAGGTCAGTAAATACGAGAAACCATGTACCAATTAGTAATTAACAAAATACTTTTGGCAATATTATTGGTGAACAAGTATAGTATGACCATCTGAATGCAACCAACTTGATCTGCCACCTTGAAACAATTCCATCAAATAAAAGGAAAAACAGAAAGAAATAAACCCACAGGGAGCGTGAGGAGCAATAATGTTTTAAGAAAATATTTCATTGCATTTCTGATGAACTTAACCACAGAGCACTCACCTCTTTCATCAACCTTTTGTAGGTTTGAGTAAGACCAAGCTCTCTCCATCTGACCAGGTCAATTACGTTCAAACCAGACATCCAGGCACAAGAATTTTGATTGAAACCTTTCTCGCCCAGGTAACTTTTCAGCTGACCCAGCCTTACTGAGCAAAATTGCACTGCACCATTAACTTTTCCCCCCATGCTTAGGGTCCAGAGGACTGACAAGTCTTTCTGGACAATGACATCATCATCCAGAACCACTATTTTCTTCAAATTGCTAAATATATCAGGAAGTAAATAGTGTGAATGAGAAAAAATGGAAATGTATTCTGTTCTAGTCTGACTCGCAGATGAATTATCAATGCCCTGAATTGAAACACGGAACTCCTCAGGCAAGGACAGATGCACTGAAGTTTCCTTTCTGGGGTTGTCTAGGTCAAGATTCTCAACATTTAGAACTTGTATAGCAGCTTCCTTATATTTGTTCCTCAAGAACCACAGCTTCATTGCATAATAATTTTGTCCATCTGTCAACACATGAAAAACCTGATTCCAACTTTCCTGAAATATTGCATAGCAACAATAAAATGAAATTATTATAACTGCATAAATTTAACCTCTACAACTCACTGGCGCATGAGAATAGTCATAACATACTTTTGCATGTGTTACAGTGGAGTTGATTACTACCGAAGCTGCAAGCACATTCTTAGAAAAAATAACATAGTGGCGCAACGAAGAATCCACAAACTTTTCTGCTTCAGCCTCCTCATCATGGGGAGTTTTGAAATATTCTACAGTTAGTTTCAGAGACAGGCAGTGGAGACTCTTTGGCATGGTCTGAACAGTAAGTTTATAAAGGAATGCACTCTGTTTCATGTGGAAGTCAGCTTCATCCTCAGTCAAATCAAATATTTGTCTCAATTTCTTGTCAACGTTATTGCAATCTACAGGGAATGACTTAGCTCTGGCTATTGCAACTTCTATCTTCTGTAACTTCTTCTCAATCCTGGTAACATATTTGAGACTGCCATGTCAAATTTCTTGTAATATTATAGCATCTCAGACAAGAAAAAAACAAATAAAATAAAGGAAAGGGAGAAAAAAAAAAGAAAAAGAAAAACAGCCATAGTCAATCCTGCAAGGCAATGGTGACACCAATAGTTTCAGGTTTCTGAAAGGCAATGGTGACAAAAATAGTTTCAGGTTTGAGGTAAAAACAAGAAATGACATAATTAACCCAAAGATGGAAAAAAGTTTGGGGGTTAAAAAAAAAGAAAGATACAAGGCTATGTTTTAGTAAAGTAGCTGATTAGCCCAACATTTTTCCAAGGAACCATAAATAATGATCAAAAGTAGTGTAACTTAGCACAACATAAGTGATTAGACAAGCATATAATGGAATTTATAGAAATGACTTCTAGTCACTTTAGTTGCTTTAAGATCTTTGAGGCAAGCTAAGAATAGCAAAATCACCACACAATAGGACTTTGGTCAATTACTTTAAGTCTTGTTAGAGATATGTATCAAATATTCATCACAAACTATTTTTAGGCCTTCTCCAAACAGCTTAAACTTTGGGGAGATATGGTCTTTGACATGGTATTAGAACCACTTTGACCAAGTTGTAAGGAGCTCACTCTTTGTTGCCCTTATTCTTTGTAATTATATTAAATTTCGGCACAAAATATGATAAGCTTTTACTTTGTCCACGCTTCCAGCCCAAAGGGCTTTTGCATAAGGGTGTGCATGAGAGATATTGATAAAACCTATCTTGGGTTTTTTTCTTAACAATTTAAGCTTTTGGGATAAAATTGTCTTTGAAATGGTATTAAAGCCTTTATGAATGAGTGATTAGAGTCCTACTCCTTCTGCCCCCATTCTCCAATTATATTAATATTCAGCACAAGGTATGGTGGATTTGTGCTTTGTTCAAGCTTCAAGCCCAAAGGGCTTTTGTGTGAGAGGGTGTGCTAGAGTTATATATTGATAGGACCTAAGGAAACAGGGGAAACCCACCCTAAATGTGCGTTGCCAAGGGGAAAGAATCACTCTCTTTAAGTACTACACCAAGTATCTCTTACTACTTGATGTAGGATTTACGCATCGCATACTACCCAATCCCTATCATAGCATTGGCCTTGAAGAGTTGACGACTTGACAACTGTACTTTGTGATATTTCCCTCAACCTTCTCGTCAGATAGAACCCTCTATAGGTAGCCTTTTTCATGTTGTTAGCCAAACATATCTAATATCAAATGATAAGATCCAAGAAGTTGTGAGAGGCCCACCGTTAAAAAGCGCACTGTCAAGAGGGAAGGACCACTCTCTTTAAGTACTACACAAAACATTCTATACTATTCAAATGTGGGACTCAGGCACCCTATACTACCTAGTCCCTATCATATATCAAAACTAATCATAGACCTCCTAATAACTTAAACTTTGGAGATCAAATGGCCTTGACAAGTCTAATAAATTATACAGTTCATGTTAAGAAAAAAATTATATGAACTACTTAGTGGGCTCTTAAAATGTGAAAGAAGGTTGGATTCAAGAAAATTGCCTAAAGCCTTGTCAACCAGCAAAAATTAAAAATATAAGTTAATCTATAACTTTCATTAGATTACTTGATTAAATGTGAGAGATCCACTGAGTCATATTGATATGTGAAACTACCAGATTCCAAAAAGCTGATCAGGCAGGATGCTACCTTGCTAGTTTACCTAATGGAAAACAGTAAACTCATGTATGGTTGTCAGAACTTACTGTGGTGGAAGATCAGCATCCGTAGTAGATTCACTAAGGACACGCTCCAGCTCTTGTATATTCTGTCTCAGTTCATGAGACAATTTATCTTGTGTTGGAAGTTTCGCAATGCTAGGATAGTAAGCTCTAGCCACAAATAATTGGTCTTTCAATTTTTTAATCATAACATCTTTCATATCTTCTCTATGTTCTTGGCGCCATAGGCAGTAACTCCCAAATGTGAGCTCACAAGACTTCCCACTTTCATCAGTAGAGCTTCTTGTATGGTGGGTGACTGTGTCTAGGCGACCAACTCTAGATTTCTGCTGCAGAATTTATATTAACTCAAGCAGCCAGATGAATATAATGAATAAAATAGCATGTGAAGAAGTTTTTGGCAAATGACTGTAAATGTATTAGTACATTTGATGCAGGAACTAATTGCAGAGCACCATTAGGTGGCACCTTGAAACCTGAAAATTATTTAGAAGTAGAAACCAGAAAAAAAAAAAAAAAGGAAATGAGATTCAAGAAGGCATTATGTGAGCATTAAGAGTTCAAAACCAAGTAGTTGAATCAATAGAATCACCTTTTTCTTGACCATTCCTGGCACCCCTTTTGAAGGTTTCATTCGTAGCTATTCCTGCATAACTCTCTAAAGCATTCTGGCATGCAATAAATAAATAATAAAAATCTTGCACATAACTTTGAGATGTCTAAAATACAGTGTTACTTTAGTTTGTTGTGTAAGAAGGACTTTTTTATAAAAGGAGAAATATTATTGGAGAGAACAGAGAAGATTTACCACTATATTGTCCAAAACAAGAGAAAAGTGAAAACCAAGGGTGCTGAGAAATGCAGCAAAGCTATCCAATCTCTCAACATATAAGAAATAAAGACTCCCCTAAAACACTCATAATAAATTTAGTGCAATTATGTGTCAATAACAAAATTGACATGTAATCCCCAAAAATGTGAGTTTTGTTGATCTGAAACAAGAAGGAGCTTTGGTAGACCAGAATACCTAGAAGAGAAGACATGAAGATGGAAGATTACAACTAGTATACTAAATTCATTAATTAGTTATTCCCAGAGGAACCTCTAAACATAAAATCTCCTTATCTGCATAAATCTTATAATTTTTATATACCCTAGAACAAGAAATAACAAACCAAATCCCAAGTAATCCTGATTACAGAAGATACACTCAACTAAGTAACATAAAAACCCTGATTAAACTAAGTTTTATAATAGAAAAACTCACAGTAATAAAAGGAAATATCTGCAAGTAGAGAGAAGAAAGAGACCAAAAACCCATAATAGTTATAGATCCTCAATTAATTTTTTTGGATAAAAGAAGAAATATAATTAGAGAGAAGAAAGAGGCAAAAAATTTCTAATTTCTGCATCTATGATAATTATATGTAACTATTATATTTTTATCACATTCCCTATCACCTAATGGCAACATATTGATCAAGGATAAATAAGAAAAAGAAAAAACTTATATACAGTTGTTTATATTTTTGCTATATAGTTTTTCAATCAAAATATAATAAGTATATGATTTTCTAATAATACCATGACAAGTAAACTATACACTTGTTACGTTATTATTAAAATATCATATATTCGTTATATTTTTATTAGAGAATTTGATAGCAAAAATATAAGGAACTTCACCTAAGTATAGTCCATGACAAAATCTATTGGGTTTATATTTCATTAGAAGATATCTGAAAATAGAGAAATGCAGTCAAACTAATATTAGCATCCAGCCTTTAGATATGGCAGATCAGAGAGGTGATTAATATAATCTCATAAAAATCCTCAAATTTCATGCCTTATAAAAGAAATGCCAACTAAGAAATAAAAAAAAATGCAACACATTGCACACCACACCTGATGGCAAAGGCACTAGATTGTCCTCTAAATCCAAAACCTAGCAGCAAACTCTTGGGTTTCTGTTTTCTTCTTGCTGCCATGTGATAGCAGATGAGTTTTAGTTTCTTTTCCTTTCATCTATTTTTTTAACTTCAAGCACAAAGGTTGCCCTTTATTTTTGGCTATTTAACTAAAAAAAATTATTTTACTTCTACAGTGTAGGTGTAGTGTCCAAGTCTGTGTTTGAGCCAAAGAAATTTTTTTTTCATTCTGACAGGCAAGGATGAGTGTCATACACACATCGTTAGTAGGTCATGACAGTTTAAACCCAACACACCAAAAAATAGATGTGTCCTACCTTCATAGGTTATATCAGTATATGGTTATACCTTTAGTCAATCTCTAAACATTGTTATCCACTTATCCAGTAAATTGTTTATAAGCTGAAAAATATTTTCGCTAGGAATTCCTGAATTGTAATTCTTCCTACAATTTGTGTCCTCATAGTGGCTAGTTCCTTATTCAGGAATTGAATCAAACGGGGCCCTTTTAACTCAGTGGTAGAGTAACACCATGGTAAGGCGTAAGTCATTGGTTCAAATCTGATAAGGGGCTTTTTGCCTTTTTTCATAAAACTCCAATGGTAGTATACATATTTGAAGAGAGAATATTCCATAGTCTAGTTTGACATGTTTATTCACTAATCCATGTAAATTAACATTAAAGAGCAAGGGAATGTTGGAACTCAGAATAAATCTTTCGAATTGCCTTGGATTAGATAAAGCATGTGAACTAAAGGTAAAAATTTACCTCAAGTAATGTAACATCAAATCCATTAACTTACAAGATGAGGTCCTAAGGTTCAATCAAACACCATAGAACCGTTATAGTTTTTGCAGCAACATCTTTTTATGCTAAAGTTTGATTTCTGAATCTATCTTTTTACAGTGAGGTCCTAAGGTTGAACCAAGCCCTTGTCCAATATCCTACTAGAAGAAAAAGTTCTAGAAAATATCAAAATATTGATCCTGACATTTCAACATGGAATGTTAACTATTTGTGTTAGGAAAGCTTGTAATTTTCCCTCTCCATTAATTATAATTTTCTTGGTTTATTTTTTGAAGCTATAATCATAGTGCTCATTCTTTTGTGCTCCATTCTACGTGTTGGTGGGGATTTCAATGTAGTGAGGTTTCTTGATAAAAAGTTAGGAGCAGGTCACATCATTATGACAATGAGGGGTTTTGATGATTTCATATGGGATTGTGACCTCAGATTGATGAAACTCTCCAACTCTTAGTATTGATTATAACATAATTATAGCTGCTTCAATGAGAAGAGCAACAGATGAAAAGCTGGAATTAAACTTGAAAAGAAACAGAAAAAATGAAGAAATGGAAGTGATCAAAGAAGACCAATACCAACTTTCTCAAACTAGACCTAATAGGAAGTTTAATTCTGATCAAGTGATAACCAGATTTCAGATCCAATTTGGAAAATAATGTGGCCTCTCCCAATTCATCTAATAACTCATTAATGGCTGGAATGGGATATTTATCTAGAATGGTTATCTTGTTTAAGGTCCGATACTCCACACAAAACCTCTAACTTCCATCTTTTTTTTAAAAACCAGCTGTATTGGGCTTGAGTAATGACTAATACTTGGCTATATAATCCCAGCTTCAAGCATCTCCTAGACTAGCTTCTCAATCTCAGCCTTTTGGGAATGGACATATCGATAAGGCCTAGTAGTACTAAGCTAGGAAGCACGGGTACGACTGTTTATGAGCCGCACTTGTACCAAATATGTATCCGGTACAAATACGCGTACTGTACGGGTACAGAAGTATTCGAAACTTTTTTTAAAAATTTTGATACATTTCAAAACGTTTTAGTGCATTGGAATGGCTCTGAAATGGCTGCATCCCAAACGGTGTCATTTTCTGTTGTGTTTAACCGAAAGCCTTGCATCCGCTGCACCCGTACTTCTTTGAAAGCCCTGCTTCCTTTTGCATCCTTCGTCATTTTCTAGTTCCTCTGTGAATAAGACAGAAAGCCTTGCATCTCGGTTAAAGTGCTATGCCGATGGCTGGTGGCTGGTGGGGAAAAACAATCTTGCAGTCCAATGAAAACGATCTCGCCTCTATTCTGATCTTGTTCGTGGAAAGCTTGGTCTGCACATCGTGGTCTGCACTTCGCAGCCTCTATTACGATCTTGCCTCCAATTTTCTCACCTCTATTCTGATCTCATTTTGGTCTGTACTTCGTGGAAAGCTTGGGACACTGCATTTTCTTTGGAGGAGGAAGGAAGAAACTGATTTTGAGTTAAGCATTTTAACCAATCATTACTGGTTGCTCAATAAATTTGATTAGTGCTGCATTTACCAATGCTCTAAGACCAAATGCAAAACTCATGATCTCTATCCTTGGTCTCAAAATTTTTTTTTCCAAGCTAACATTATTGGTAACTGCAGACCTCTGTACATAGGAAAAAAGAAATTTAATTATCCATCACTTTGCACTTTGTTGAATTTTGTCTCCTACGTATGAATTTTGTAGCTTATTTATGGTTTAATTTAGTTTTTAATGTGTTAGATTATTGAATATATATATACATATATATTGCCGTACTCGTATCCTAAAATTTTAGAAATTGCCATATCTCACATATCATATCATGTTGTACCCGATAGACATACCCATATTTGTGCTTCTTAGGTACCAAGGGGTTGCTCACCTGACCTAACCGATATGGAATGATCCTTTGATCGATGGGGTGGTAAACCCACCACTAGTTTGCACACTATATCAAATTCTTCAAGTAATTGCTTGATCTTTTCATTCTTCTCCTGCTATCCTTCATCCTGTTGTGCACTCATGGCTCCAAAACAAGTATCCTTCCCCTTTTGCTTTTATAGCCTTGAGAATAGTCTTGTACGAAGCATTGCTTTAGGTCAAAGTGGGGTCCCCTTTGAAACACACCCATTCTTTCCCTACTTTAATTTTCATACAAGATTGCCCTTAATTCACCCTTAACTCTCCCAAGGATTCCAACCATTCTATTCCCAAAACCAGATCAACATTATCCAAACTAAATGGGTAAAAGGTTTGAGTTATATTAGATCTTTGACTATTGCATAGGGATCTTGAGTCTTCCAATCATCTTAGTGGAAAGGAAGTTGTGGGTGGCCCCACTATCAATCAACACTAAGACATCTTCCCCAAAAGCTTTTTCTATCAGCTTCATTGTCCTATGGCCTGACATTCTCACAAGAGAAGTTATTGAAAGTTCCACGATTGCCATTTCTTTGTCATTGCCCCCCCCCCCCCCAAAAAAAAAAACAATAAAAAATCTTCTTCCTCTATCCTATTTGGCTCATTCCCCTTAGCCTCCTCTTCTTCCATAGTCAAAATCATCATTTGCAATTGTTTGTTCTTGCATTTGTGGTTGGGGGACTAAATTCCTCCTCACACTTGAAGCATAGTCCTAATTCATGTCTTTTATTGATCTCAATTTCTGTTAACCTCTTGTTGGTACCGCTACTTCCATTACTACTGGTGGTTGTAGTAATGGGTATGGTCACTTTGTTATTGGCTAATTTAGTGTCCTCCCCTCCTCTACTTTCAGGGTTCCTACTCAACATACTACTACTTGAACTCTTGGTCAAGCCCACTACATTAGAGAACTTTGAAAATGTTGGCCTAATCCTACCCTGCTATGCTCCCATAGCAGGGTTCATCCCTTTAGCCTTCCTCTCTTCTTGTAATCTTTTAGGAACTAGATTCCTTCCTTCCACCTGAAAAGCATAGTCCATGAGCTATTTCGGTGTTTTTGGCTGCATTAACCTTACCTCAACTCTTATTTCTTCCACCAAATCATTCTTGAATGCTCCCATTAGCACCTCATCAGGAACATCTCCTAGAGGAGTTGAGAGTAATTTGAACCTCTCCTTGTATTCCTTCATTGGCCCTTCCAACTTCAGTCTCATAAGCCTCTCGTAATTGTCACCCCATTAGTTACAGTGGAACCTATCCAACACCTCTCTCTTGAACTCCCTCCAAGTTTGCATCCAGGGCCTTCACTTCAAGCCATTGAACCTAGTTTAATGCCTTTTCCTCCAAGCTAATTGCTACTACATCAAGTTTTTCAGCCTCAGCAATCCCATTTACTAAGAAATATCTCTCGACCTTACAAATCTAACCAACGGGATCTTCTCCTAAGAATATGGGAAGCTCAAGACATCGATGCATCCCCATTTCCTCGTCGATTATAGTTTTGATCATTTTACACCTTTAAGCTGTGTGGTTTCTGTTGGCATGTTCTGTTGCTCAACCCTTATTGTCCTTCCTTGCCTTGCTGCTTTAAGGATTGTTTGAAAGTCTCCCAGCTGGTCTTGCAACTCCATCAATGTAAGCTGGCTTCTTTGAAGCTCCTCAACATATTTCTCTAATGCATCCACTCAATTTTCTATTCTTGTACCAACCATACCTTAGTCATCACCACTCTAGTATTAAGTGAAGAAACTTTCCAACTCTTAGTATTGATTATAATGTAATTACAGCTGCTTCAATGGAGAAGAGCAGCAATTATAGATGAAAGGTTGGAATTCAACTTAAAAGTAAATAGAAAAAACAAAGAAACAAGCACACTGGTTTTCGAGAGGCTAGTCTCTCTTGCAAGCTTTTTCCTACACGAAGATTCCCCCTCAATAGACCCCCTCCCACATTCATAACTTCCTCCATCTTCTCTCTCTTCCTTAGCACTACTTGACAAAGCTAGTTATTCCACACAAATATCTATTATACCCCCCTCTTCCACCTCACCTCCTATTCCTCTATGGGCCTGTTTTTTTCTTCGCCCCTTTCATTTTTTCCATAAACCTTGCCCTCTTTAGTTACCCCTTGGGCTGACTTTCCTCGCTTGCTATAAACTTTTCCAAATCAATTGATCCCATCAGAGATATACCTTTATCCAATGCTCAGTCCACCAAGCAATGGTTAGAGGCAACACAATCTCTTTTTGGTTGGATAGATTCTTGGGCACTAATGTTTGGGAGGAGGCTTTTCCAGATTTGAAGCAAGAAATGGTAACAAAATTACTTTCAAATCATTTCCCAATTGTTTAGGAGTCTTGCAAGATTAAAGTCCTACTCCTTTTCATTTTGAAAAATATGTGGTTAAGCCACCCTTCTTTTACTCCTCCTGTTAAAGAGGTGTAGGAATAGAGAAATTCATGCTTATTCTTTCACTCTCCAATTCAGATAGGGGGATTATATTCTTGATTCTTTTGGCATGTTTGCTTGTACATCCTGCTTCCATAAACAATTTTAAAGAGTAAACATCCTTAGTTTTTCCAAATTATCATCCACACTTCATATAAACAAAAATTCCTTATAGAATATTTGATATATAGTAATCAGAACTCCATCTAAGGTCAATTGTTTCATTTGGACACTTCTAAACAAGATTAATTCTAATGATACGTTGATTTTCAGACTTCATAAAGTTTTTCCTTGCTATGTACAATCCATTGTATATTGTTCCAGCCAAAAAGACAATTGCCCATTTATTCACACTGTCCAGTACTCCCATTTACAGTAGGCTTTTGGGTGTTCTAGAATCTTGGATGAGTCTTTAAAGAGTGGAGCAATAATTATTGATTAGTTTAAGAGGATTTTCTGTTTTGGCAGTAGTAAGGAGGGCAACACTTTATGGTAGTGTTCTGTTATTGTAATATAGAAAAGATAGTATGAGGAAAAGGTCCTCCTAAAGTTGGCAAAAAAAGAGAGGAATGATAAGGAAGAGAAACTAATATGCGAAAAGGTTGTTTGCTGAAATGTTTCTTCCACTTTCCCTTTCACCTGTAATTATTGTCTGACTGGAGAGGGGGAGAATGACGTTCACCATAGAAGGAAGATGGGAATAGAGAGAATGATGGATGATTTTATTAAGAGGGTCTGACTTATTATCATAAGCCAAGTGTATTACATACAGTACACAGTAGAAGGACATAAACCTGACTCAATATTCTTGGCTAATAGCCCGTTCCTAACATTTATATTAGAAGATTAGGAGTTATAATATAATTAATCCTAGAATATTCTTGTAAAATACTCAATCCCATGACTATAGCTCTCCCTAATTACCTTCCTAACCAGCCCCCTAATACATAGAAAATATTCTCATATTAAATTCCTAATTAGTCAACACTCTCCCTCAAGACAAAGCATAGACACTTTTCATGGCCATCTTGCAAAAGTTTGACCCTGACTCAACTTGAGATATAAACGAAAAATAGAAAATTACACAACCTCCCCCCCCCCCCCCCCAAAAAAAAGGCTACTGGTACTTCCCCTGAGAAAGACAGCTTCTAGAAGTCTTCAACTATAGTGACCCCTTTATCTCATCTACTACAATCCATTGCCATTATCCCATCTGCTCCAATGAACCTACTGACAGAACTCCTTAGTGGCCATTTCGACTTTATCCCAACTTGTTTTGGCTCTCTTATTATGCAGTGACACAATTCTCACCAGAGTGATGTTTCCAAGCCAGAACTTCATTAAGAGCAGACAAAGAAACACCAAAACACAGCCCAAGAATATGTAAAACAAGCCTCCAAGAAACGTCACACACATTCAGAGACTGAAAGCCACATATAGCTAATTTTAATACCAATAATCAGTTTAACTAAGACTGAAAATTCCTAATGAACACCAAATTCACGCATCCGTTCCCAAAAAGGCCCTATCTTCATTCCTCAGGAGCACCCACATGCAGTCTGTTCAAATCAAGGGAATGTATAGCCAAACCAAATGTAAGCCACAAAGCAGGATTTATCTCAGACAAGTGGGTCAGCCTATTCAGTGCTGGAATCCACTTCCCAAGTCATGACCACCAAAAGAAGCGACCCAACTCAGCCAACAGTTCAGTTACAAGGTGCCAAGCTGAGACCCTATGCTGGTTGTCAATGCCTTGAACCCCTTGGTATGTGTGATGCCTAAGACAGTCACTGTCGCCTCTGTTCCTGGCAACAGATTGAGAACTGCAGTTACAAACTCAAAGTTGCACTTGGTTTGATCACAACACCTTCACTCATAGTTGCAGCCCAATCCTTGACACTCTTGTGACACTTCTACTATAGAAGTTTGCATTGATGTGTAACTGTCGGCCCTTTAAACAAATCTCCAGTCTGTCATTACCTAGGTGACACTCACACTTGCCACCTCCAGCAGTAGTTTGATAAGTAACCCACACATAATTGTTGGAATGTGGACAAAATACAAGGCAAGGTGGTGTGTGACTTTGATCACCAACCCATGCTTGACTATCCCTAATAGCAGAGCATGTAATCATAGGCCTAGCGCAATGATGGATGAGCTTGCTCTGGTACCATTCACAACCAAAAAGATAGTGGGAGAAAAAGGTGTTAGGAGTTGACAAAAATAGAGAGGGATAATTGGGGAGAGAGACAAATGGGGACAAGCTGTTGGCTGAAGCTAAAGTGTATTTTCCACCTTACCTCATGCTTGAATTAGAAGATTAGGAGTATATTTTATCCTCCTTTCTTGTAATCCTTTCCTCTCTCCAATAAAAAAGTCACACCCATTAAAATAACATAACAAGAAAGATTTTGGCTGTCTAGGTTATCTCTGACACACCACTCTTAGGTTAATCTTCAGACCTGAAACAATGTCAAGGGTGTAGAGTACCTGTGTGAAACTTTTTCTATCATCTTGTAGGATTTGTATCATCTGCAAATTGCAAGTGGAAACCACTATTTCCTCTGAACCAGCTATAAGATCTTTGATCAAACCCCAATCTGTAGCTCTGGCCACCATCTGATTCAAAACGTCCACCATAAAAATAAACAAAAAGGGGGAACAGGGATCTCCTTGTCTAACTCCTCTCTGACCTTAAAACCAGGATTTAGGTTCACCATTAATAATCACAAAAAAAGTGACAGTAGAAAGACAACCCAAAATCCTTCTACGCTATCTATCACTAAAACCTTTTCTAGCAAGAACCTTATCTAGAAGGCCTCAATTCACACTATCGCATGCTTCTTCAAAGTCCAATTTAAAAACTATACTGTGGCCTCTACGTCTCTTCACATCATCCACAACCTCATTTACCACTAAAGCAACAACCAAAATTTTGAAGAAGCCTACCATGTCTCTAGTAGACAACTACGGGGGAAAATCTGTCCATCCATGAAATCAAACTCTGAATAAGCTAGCTCAATTGCTTCCCAATAATTGTTTGATACTTCAAAGATTGACAATCAAATAGAAAGTACTGACTGCATCACCAGCAATTAAATCATGCAAAACCCTTCAACCAGAGGTATTTTCATTGCAGGCAAAGGGCAAGCCCGCTGTTCCTTGCTAGCACCTAATTAGGTGAGCATGTGATAGAGCGAGATAAAAGGTGAGGAAGAAGCTGTTGGTTGATGAACAGTTTCAGCTTCGATAACACAACTCTGTTTATGCTAGATGTTTAGGAAGAATAATACATTTGTACATGAGAATATTCCATCAATCAACTCATAATCACTCATTAATTCTAGCAATCATCAATCAAGGCAGTCAATAATCTCCTAGCTTTGGCTTTGATTTTATTTTATTTTTTCCTAATATAGGTGAGGGTTTGGACCTGTGATTCATTTGGTATATTTTCCAATAATTTCTTCTCTATTTTCGTACCTATTCTCCTAGCAAAGAAATATCCTTCTTGAAAAGTTCCTTGAAAGTCAAAAGTTTCCTCTAAGGTCAAGTCCTTTGTTTGGACCATAGCACTAAATAGGATTAATACTGATGATATGTTACAACTTTGCAAGCTTGACGAAGCTTTGTCTCTTGATATGTGTGTCAACTGTTGAATCTAACTTGGAACAAAAGCTCATTTATTTTTACATTGCCCAATGGCTAGTTACATCCATAGTATAAAATATTGTGTGCTTGGTAAATCTTCAGTGTGTCCTTAGCACCTGAAGCAATGTTTTTCCAATTAAGTTCAGAGGTTATGGCAAGAGTAGTAAAGGAAAATTTCTTAAAGAAAATATTGTCCTTGCTGTTGCCGAGACAACATTGTTCTTATATCCTCTGTTTGGCATTTATCACATGACAGCCTATAAAAACTCTCATTGGCAGACATGTATAAGGATTCAAGAGCTCTTTCTGTATTATTAATGTCTTTGTTTATTTACTTTGTTGCTTGGTTCAAGAAGAATATTGTATCTTCCTTTTCCTTTGCATTCTTTCCTTCTGTAAATAGTTTTCATTTAAAAAAAAAAATCTAAACATCACTAGTCATAGGTACCTCAAGATGCAAATGTAAACTGTGTCAAATTAGAAAAATAGAAACACCAGATCAATCTTTGCATCCACAGAGGCTCAGAAGGATCCATTGATGGTAAGACAAGTAGTTAATATCTATGTTTTACTTAAAGCTTGCTCATCAATAACATGGGAAGTATTAGCAATACATTTAATTCATCAAATAGAAATATAAGAGCTGAAGTAACTTAAAATAATTAACCACCAGAGTATTATGCAGAGAACCTTTGGAAGAGTTGGTTCAAATTTTTTCATCAGCTCCTGGACATGGGTTGACTGTTCTCCCTGCAAAAGAAATTTAAAAGTACCGACTGATTTGAGGCTTTTGGGGGACAACATACGCGTTTTGGAGTATTCTCATCATGCTCATGCACCAGCAATGCATTACTTTTACACTTCATCGCTGCTCTAATAAAAAGATTGATTTGTGAGACCCATTATTCTTCACTTTAAGAAATATCTTCCTTATGCTTCTGCATAGTGCATACTACTTCAAAAACTTAGAAGTATTAAACTATTTGAGAAGCTACAAAACTTGCTAGGATTTTTTTTTAAAAACAACTTTAATTTGAAAACTTCTTCATCAATTATCACAGTTCAGGCAGTGAGGCAGCTAAGACCCACTATATAATTTATATACATTACAGAAGATTGCTAGAAGAAATGAGAAGCTTTTTTAAAAAAAAAACCAAAACCATACCTCAGATTGATTCAGAATGTCCTTAACATTGGATTGATCATATCCTCCAAGACCATCATGATTCTGATTTGAAAAAGTATAGAAGATGGGGAACAATAGCAGCGGTATAAACAGATAAGCACACTGAACGGAAAATTTTAATAGATTCAGAGATATGCTTGAATGCTTACTGAAGGAGAACTTTGTCGTTCATATACATATCCTGCAGAGTGGAATTTTAATCTTGTGAGTGGAGAAAATTTAACTAAAATAAGGCTTCATCACTGACGCTAATATGGCCTCATTTACGGAAAAAAGCATAAGACATAATTTCAGAGTGATGAAACTTTATTTCTGCCACAGGTACATAAATATATAAGAAAATGTTCGATCTGAATCATATTGCTTTCCTAATAACAACTAGTATTAGTACATAGAAAGAAACAAACGCACATTGCTTTGACGTATTTTTTGTTTTCTTTTGCTGGCTAAATTTTAGGGGGTAGTTACGTCCGATGCAGATCAAAGGTTATATCCACGATTTCTTCATCATGATTTCATATCAATTGAAAATGTGGGCAAAAGATTACACGCAATATAGAAGAGCATTACAAATTAAAATAAAGCATTTTCTGGTGGGGTGGAACTACAGAAAGAGACCCAGAGGCAAGAATAAACAATAACAACAAACAGATCTAATAGATTTCAAGAGCAACTCAATAACAAGTAAAGAGAGTACATCGGCATAGTACCAGCAGAGTGAAAGCCATTGTGTAGGCCAAGCAAAAAGACGAGAGGAACAAGCATGGAAAGGATGACAAGGCCCAGTACCCCAATTACAAGCCCTTTCCATCGCCTTTTCGAAGGGAAAGCATACGAAGGAACCCCGGCCACACCACCAGTACCAGCCCCAGAAGCGCTCTTCATCTGTCTCTCTGGCTCTCCTCGCTTGGCTGAGCCTTGCTTTCTCCCTAGGCACCTTTTTTAATAACTTCTTTCTACCGTATTTTGCCTTGTTCAGTGTTTGTTTTGATTGTTTTTGGTTTTTTGCATTTTCTCCACATGTTAGCCTCCAATCAACCGCCCATCCCGAAGGTCATCCAGCGCTTCTCGTTCATCCTGTCTAACGAAGCTGCTTCAATTTTCGTAAAGATTACTTCCAAACGCTCAGGTACGTCCGAACGAAGGATAGGGAGCCAGATCTACCGCTATGCTTTGTCACCTGCGCATAATCTTTAATTAAAATAAAGCATACATTTTTTTTAAAATTTTATTAAATTATATAAACGTATCTTTTATTCAAAAGATATGTTTTAATTTAATTTTAAACTTTTTAACTAAAATAATTTTTATAAAAAAATTAAAGAGCATTTTAGTTAAATATACATATATTTAAGTTGATAAACGTATTTTAATTAAAAAGTTAAGTTAAAATATAACATAATTTTTTGCTTTAAAAATTTCTATATTTTTTTAAAATAAAAAATATTTTTCAATAAAATTTAGAAAAATAATGACTTATGAATGTCAAGTATTATAATATCACATTACATTAATTTGAATATTGTTATGACATTAATTTCTAATTACTTACTAATTTTGTCATATGCAAATAATTTTATAGATTAATTTTATTTATTATTATTTTTAAAATTTGCAAGTATTAAATGTGTTCAACACATTGTTATCAAAAGCAAACTAAAATTAGTTGAATTAAACAAAAACTAATGAATTAATTATTAAACTAATTTGTTGACTTCTAAAACTAACATACTAAATAATTAGTTAAAAGTTGATTGAACCAATAAAAAATTGACATAATCGATCAAAATTAAATTGATTTATAAAATTAAAAATAAAAGATACTAGAAAAAGGAAGATGTTGAAACATAAAGCAATTTAAAGAAAAGAGGATTCGATGGGCATCATCAAGGAGATTGGGTAGGAACGAATTGCATGATAGAATTGAATTGTTTATGGCTTTGTCCTTATTTGGCTTTTGTATTAGTATTCCATCATGTTCCATCTTCTATTAGTATCTTTTTTAAATATTAAGATATTTGGTTATTATCTCTTTTTCTTTATCACTATTTAAAATTAATAATAATTTATATTTATTAATATTTATTTGTTATATTAAAATTTTAAAAAATATATATTTATTATCATCTATTTAACTATGGTTCAATTATAGTCAAACTAATAAATAATGAATAGTATCTCTATTGATTTAATAACTAATTTGATTTTAAAAACATAAATAAATTATTTCACATATAGAAAAACACTTTATTATATTTTTTAAGGCTTAATTAAACATGCAATTCTTATTGGCCCAAAAAAGCATTTAATTCTTGTAGTTTTACCTATTTATAATGTTGTTCACATAATTTATTTATTTAAAACTATATTTGTATCGTTTGGATTTTTTTATTTTTGTTTCTAACATCACTTTCTATTCAAAAAATGCTTTTCATAACATGTTTTTCATGACAATTGAAAATGCTTATATGACTGTTATGGGGTTAACTTCATTGGATTAACTTCTTTTTTAGAATTTTCCAGCTTAACATTTGTACTTATGGTATCTACAGGATATAGCTCTTCATACCAAATATAATTTTGAAAAATCATAAAGAAATAAAGTTGTATTCCTACTAATATCTTGAACTTTTGGTGCAACAATAGATGTTTTATTTTAACAAATAGTATTTGAGCAAGGTTTTAACTTCAAATTCTCCAAGGTGACACAATTGTAACGTTCATATCTATCGGCATTTATCTTATGATACACCTTATGCCTACCTAAGGTTTGGCTTAGGGTTTGAGGTTAATGGATAAGGGTTTAGGATAAGTGGTTTGGGGTTTTATGGTTATGTGTTAATGTTATTAATTATGGATGTGCATTCTAAGTATTTGATGAATTGTGTAGATGAGAATCGCTTGATATTATGTTTATTTAAAGCCATTTGAACTCGACCAAAGGAGTTTATTACATCATCTAACTTGACATTGGACAAGGTGATGTATAACCAAGCTTGTCGAAGAAACAAGTCCCATTTTCTCACATTTTAGTTGAAGAATTAAATGTCTTGTAGCTTAATATGTGTCCTTAAGAAGCCCTTTAAAAAGTTTTAAGGCCATCCAAACTCGATAAGGGATGATGTTGAATGGTTAAACTTGTTATTGAGGCTATTTTAACTTGGCCAAGGGAAGTTGTTACATGACCAAGCTTGTCATTAGGGACAACAATGCACAGCTAGGCTTGTCCAAGAAAAAAGTCACATCTCTTAATACTTTAGCTTAAGTAATGAGGGTTTTATAAGTTAATAGGTATATTTTGAAAGCCCTCTAAGAAGTTTTAGGGCCATTAGAACCTAACCAACGAAAGTTATTACATGGCCAAGCTTGTCATTAGGCAAAGCAATGCATGGCCAAGCTTGTCCAAAAACAACTCCCATTTCCTTATTCATTTAGCTAGAGCATAAAAGGTTTCATAACTCAACATGCATCTTTAAGAAGCCCTTAAGAAGTTTCAATGCCTTGCCTAATGATAAGCATGGCTAAGTTTGTATAAGGGATAATTTCCATTTGTTTACATTTTGGCCAAAGAATCATAGGTCTTATAACTTAATAAGTGTCCTTAAAAAGGCCCCAAGAAGTTTTAAGGCCATTTGAACTTGGCCTAGGGAAGTTATTGCATGGCTAATCTTGTTGTTGGGTATAACATGTTGGAGTAAGTGTGTCAAAAGCCTAAGTCCCACATTGCCTAGAATAAAGGGAGTTTTAATATATATATACTAAGATGTGATATTAGGCAAATAAATGGGCTAAGAAGAAGAGTGGGTTTGCGCGCACAACAATAGGCCAACTCAGGGGTAACAGCTGAAAATCTTTGATTTTTCCCACTGTGTACGAGTTAGACGCGGTATTGGGCATTTTTTACTGGAATTATTTTTGTAAAATACAAAAATATTTTGTATAAATAAGCTTATCAAAAAAATCTTATTTTTAGTAGCTTTGAAATTGGGACTATGAATTTCTTAAATTTCTGGATGTTGAGGCATTCAATTTACGTTTTAATTTTTCATTAACCAACTTTAATCCCAACGTTCAGAAACGGTCTCTGCTTTTAATCCTAACGTTCAAAATGGATTTTATTAAACTGTGATTAAGGCGCCACTAATTATTTTTAATATTATCCAACATTCTTGTTCACGTGCTTAGCCTATAAAAGACAGTACATGATACAATTCATAATGCACCGAGCTCTCAGACATCTTCAAAGCTCTCTCCTCTCTTCCCCCTTCGTTCTTTTGAGTTCTTTAGTTCCTGCTGTTCTGTTTCTCTATTATAGGAAAGGTCCGTTTAATCCTGGGGAGTTTCGACTTATGGCAGAATAACTCTTAAGAATAGTGTCCTTGGATACTACTCGGATCAATTTATACATACTATTTTGTTTCTTTTAGCCAACAATCTTAAGAGTTATTATGGAGTCACACCAAGTTAGTCCTGATGATCATATTAACATTGCCGCTACAAGTTCTGGTGGTAGTCTAGAAGGAGTAGTGCTGCTACTTCAGCCTTCATTCCGACTGCAGTACCTGCTATGACGTTGCCTAAGCCATTTCCGGATATATCCAAGATTAAGGTGTTTAACGGGGAAAACTTCATAAGGTGGAAAGAGTGGATTTTTTCTATCTTGAACATGCATGGAGTTGTAATGGCGCTGATCTAGTCCACACCTGTTCCTGATGCTGACCAAAACCAAAGAACTGCTTGGGAATATGCCAATAAAGTCTATAGACATACAATTATTAGTACTTTATCTAACAATCTATTCAATGTGTACTGTGTCTACAAGGAGACTAACAAAATTTGGGAGTCACTAATCACGAAGTACACTGCTAAGGATGCTAGAAAATAGAAATTTGTGATTGAAAATTACTATCGATAAGAGATGTTCAAAGACAAAGACATCAAGCTGCAAATCAATGAATACCACAAGCTGTTGGAAGAACTCCGAGCTGAAAAGATTAACCTTTTAGATGAATTTGTAGTTGAGATCCTGACTGAGAAACTGCAAGATTCATTGAAAGACTATAAACAGCAACTTAAACACAAGCAGAAGCAACTGTTGCTGTCAGATCTCATCACTCATATCATCATCAAAAACACCAATCAAAAGGAGATTCGAGCTGTAAAAGGCAAGGAAATAGCCTGTAACATCATCATTTCTAACTCATATCCATCATCCCTTACATGCTCATGTGAGATATAGTAAGCATAAAGTGAGAACTTCCATTGAATTCATACATTTTCCTATTGCGCATCATGGTTAAAAATTCATTTCGATGTCACATGGATTGTGTGAGTCCATTATATGCATTCTCATATTTAATTGCACCATTACAACTCATTTCAATCCCAAAAACATGCTTTAAACCCATGAAAACCAAAAAGAGATATGGGACATGCATATTCATTTTCGACTAGACTTGGCCTCACTTCTGGGCAAACTTTGGAAAAACACAACTAAATCTAAAAAAATTGAAAACATGTAATCTTGGTCATTTTGGAAATCTTGGGATGTCTACTTCATACTAAAAATATGTACAAGTCATAACATCCCACACACAGGACGTTTGACATGCAAATTGGTCTGGAGGTCGGACTGGTCCTGATGCTATCATAGTTTACTGATATAAATTTCAAAAATGTCCAACTAATTCCATAAAAATCCAATGCATGAAAATGATACCAATATGAAAATATGTGGATGTTACCTAGAGAGAAAAAATATCTCCAGATTAGTTCATCAAGCCAAGCTCTCAGAAATCGATGGAATAGTACTTCTAGTCAGGCAAGATGACTGATATTAGGTAGAAACTTTGAAAATTCATATCTTCCACTCTAGACCTCCAAATAAGGTGCTTCCAATTGCTAAACGTCACTGTGAATGTCTAGTTTCTGTCTATAAAATTTTGTAGCCATTGGACTATGTTTTCCTATCAGATGACACAATTATACAACTAACCAAATGAATAGTACTTATACAAATCCGAAATTCTAATACCAACTTTGAAAAATAATAGAAAATTACACAGATCTCCAAATGACATGATCTTTAGCTTCTCAAAAAGCTCTAAGCAAGATCTAGTCACATGCCAAATTTTAAGGCAAGAAGAGGTCATTTGGTTAGACTTTGACATAAGGGGGCAAAATGCCAATTTCTTTTGTTAAAAAAGGCTCCAAGAGTTCAAATTTGTTTCTCCTACTCCTAAGGCTCTATGAACACATGGGAAAGCATCAACATAGGCTATTAAACATGACTTAAATGTCTAATAACCCAGATTTTTAAAACTCACTCTTCCACAATAACATATACACCATGTACATAATGCCAAGATCTTACTATTCATACCGAAAACTTACTACATCATGCATTATAGATCTAATTCTCATATATACACAATAAATACATCTATTTACAAGTATTCATAAGTGCCTACAACATGTACATCATTAGATTATATCCCTTAGCAACATAACAGTGACAAAATGGCTATTTTACAAATTCTTTGCCAATTTTCCTAGTTTCAAGCTTGGTGGCTCCCATGTCTTTGTTTACTTGGTCCACCTAGCATGTTAGGATAGTGGAGAAGAGGGGATGAGATTCAAAGAATTCCAATAGCTCATTTCTCATTCCACCACACATAATATTTGCAAAGCAAGCTTTTCAAATGCATGCATGAAAAAGTGGAAGTCATGGACATTTTTAAAGCAATCTTGGCATGTGAATCAAGCATACAAGACATTTAAGAGTTCACCAAGTGGTTGGATTAGCCTCACACTTCTCCTCATGGATTTTAGACTTGCCTCATCCACTTTTGAGTACTTTGAACTCAACCATACTCTTGGGAGTCCATATTACTTTTGAGAAACCCTTTACTTTGTCTCAACCAATGTCGAGGGTTCTTGACTCATCCTTACCCAAGAGAAGAGTTCTTGGTCTTTCCACATTTAAGCTAACTCATACAAACATCATGGATTCATTTAACACATAACATAGTATCAAGGTTCATGACATGTAAAGGCATGCTAGCATACTTTTCATAACTTGAAAATACACATACACACATTCTAAAATAAGCTAAACACACATCCATGCATGAGAGAAGGTGGAGAGAGCTACCTTATAAGCTAACACAAGCCTTCCCTTTCAATTTGTTTTCTCCCTTCTTGGTTCTACAATCACAACTAGATAGAAGTGCTTCTCTTGAGCCTCGATATACAAAGAGCATGGGATTACTCTTTCATAACTCAACACTTATTCACCCAAAGCTAGGGATTTCTTTCTAACAAACCCTACCAAGCATATAAGAAACTAGGGATTCTCTATCTTTAGAAGTTTACCAACTATCCTTCTTTTTTCTTTGCATTTCTCAACTTATCACACTCTTTTTTAAGAGTTTCTTGTTCCCTTTAGGTCAGAACAAAGCTTTCTTACTCATCAACCCATGGAAAGGGAGCTTAGAAGGAGAAGAATAAAATCAAGAAGGAGGAGCATGAAGAGCTTTAAAGGTTCTTACCTTTCTTCCTTAGCTTCCCTTCCTTCTCTCTTAGTTTCTCCTAGTTTCCCTCTCTCTCTCAAGCTTTTTTCTGTGCTTGGATGAAGCTTAAGTCGGTTTAAGGAGAATGGAGGAGTTTGGATGCTTTAAAAAGTTAAATTCTCTTTTTTCATGCTTTTCCAAACTAACTCTCGTTATAGCGAGGCATAACCCTCACTACGGCGAGCATGTATCAGTTCCAGACCCTTGCCTTTGCTATGGCCCGCGCTACGGTGAGCAGCTCCCTGATTTTTGTATGGGATGCCCGCACTCGCTATAGCTAGAAGCATTCTTACTATAGCTAGAAGGCACTTTCACTATAGTTAGACAATTTCTCGCTATAGCAAATAAGTACATTCGCTATAATTAGGCCATTTCTCGCTATAGCTAGCAGACTTATAAAATTTTCAGCTCTTAAAAAATTTTTCATTTTTTTTACTGGTTGTTACATAGCCTCAAAGGCAAATTTGGTGGAGATAAAGTTACACAACAAGAGGTATAATTCTCATAAAAAACCTGATTACAATCCCAAGAATTCTAACCCTAAATTCAAAAGGAAGGGCCAATTACTTTGTTTGTGGCAAACTAGGGCACTATGCTACTCAATGTAGAAAGAGAGTTAGAAATAATAATCCTCCCAAGCCGAATATAAATTTGGTTCAAAGAGATGAGAACAATGATGATGTCATTGTGACGGTTATTTCTCAAGCTCTTGTTGTCTTTGATGTGAGGAAATATGTGGTAGAATTTGGGGCTACCAAGCACATCTGTGCAAATAAGGAAATGTTTACCTCCTATGATTCTATTAAGGAAAGAGAAGATCGTATTTATCTTGCTAATTCTTGAACTGCAAAAGTTCTTGGGAAAGGAGAAGTGGTTCTTAAACTCACATCCGTAAAGACCTTGGCTCTCAATGATGTTCTGTATGTGCTTGATGTTAGAGTAAACTTAATTTCTGTAATTCTATTAGGAAAAGTTGTGGTTAAAGTGTCATTCGAATATGATAAGATTGTAATAACAAAAAAATAATATTTTTGTGGGAAAGGGATATTATAATCAGGGACTATTTTTACTGGATGTTGCTAAAATGAATGAAAATGCATCCTCTTTTGTTTACTTACCTATTTATATGGTTGATTAGGACATGTTAGCAAGTCTTATATTAAGAAAATGCAACAACTTGGTTTGATTTCTGGAATTAAAAATGATTATTTAAACAAATGTGAAGTATGTGTGGAAGTTAAGATAACTACAAAATTACACTTTTTTGCATAAAGAGAAACTGAATTACTTTCTTTAATACACACCGATTTGGGTGATTTAAAACAAACAATGGCTAGAGATGGTAAAAAATATTATATTATTTTTATTGATAATTTTTCAAGGTATACTAAAGTATATTTATTGAGAAATAAAGATGAAGCATTTGAAAAATTTCTTTTATATAAGGCAGAGGTAGAAAATCAACTAAATAAAAAGATTAAAAAAGTAAGATCGGATAGAGGAGGATAATATATTTTATTAAATGATTTTTGTGAAAAAAGAAATTATCTATGAAGTAACTCTTTCAAATTCACCTGAGTCTAATAGTGTTGCAGAAAGAAAAAATAGAACTTTAAAAGAGATGATAAATGCTATGCTTGTAAGTTCTTCTACACCATATAATTTATGGGGTGAAACTTTGTTGTCTGCTTGTTTTTTTGCAAAATAGAATACACTATAAGAAAACAAATAAGACACCTTATGACTATGGAAAAGTTATATACCTAACTTAAAAAATTTTAAAGTGTGGGGGTGTCTTGCTAAAGTAATGTTGCCTGATCCTAAGGAAAAAAATTGAGTCTAAAACTTCTAATTGCATGTTTATTGGGTATACTAAATATAGTACGGCTTATAGATTTCTAGTTTTGAAAAGTGATATTTTGGATCATAACATTATTATAGAAAATTAAAGATGTAGAATTTTTGAACATATCTTTCCTTTGAAAATTGAACATAATCCTAAGAATTTGGAAATGTCTATTTATTCTTTTGAACAACATACAAATGAAAATTTGGTTGAAAATTTAAGAAGTAAGAGGTAAAGGAAAGAATCCTCTTTTGGAGATGAATTTTATACTTATATAGTACAAGATGATTCTTTAAATTTTTATGAAGCTATTTCTTCTTCGAATGTTTATCTTTGGAAAGAAGCCATTAATGATGAAATTGATTCTCTTAGTCAAAATAAAACTTAAGTTTTAGTAGATTTGCCTCCAAGAGCTAAGCTCATTAGTTGTAAATGAGTTTTTAGAAAGAAATTTAATCCTAATGGGTCTATTGATAAATATAAAGTTAGGTTAGTAGTTAAAGATTTTACTAAAAAATAAAATATTAATTATTTTGATATTTTTTCTCTGGTTACAAAAGTTTTTTCTTTAAGAATTTTGATTGCTTTAACTTCAATACATAAGTTTTATATTCATCAAATAGATGTTAAACTGCTTTCTTAAATGGTGATTTAGAAGAAGAAATTTATATGATACAACTTGAAGGATGTGTCGCTCCTGGATAAGAAAATAAAGTGTGTAAACTTGTTAAATCTTTATATGGATTAAAACAAGCACCTAAACAATGTTATGAAAAATTAGATCAAGTTTTGACAAGTGATGACTTTGCTACTGTTGAAGTAAAAAGATGTATTTATACAAAACTTATAAATAATGATTGTGTAATTATTTGCTTATATGTGGATGACATGTTTATTTTTAGTACTAGCATGAATGTTGTGAATAAAACTAAGAGCTTTTTTGCATCTAAGTTTGATATGAAAGATATGGGTGAAGCAAAAATGATTTTAGGTGTTAAAATCATAAGGAGTGAAAATAGTATCTTACTTTCGCAAGAACATTATGTGGAGAAAATTCTTAAAAAGTTTGGACATTTTGATGATTCTCTTTTAAGCACTCCTTATGATTCTATCATACAATTATAAAAATATAAAGGTGATTCAGTAGCTTAATCTAAACATGCATAGATTATTGGAAGTCTGTTGCATTTGATGAATTTTACCAGGCTTGATATAGCAAATGTTGTATGTAGACTAAGCAGATATACCCATTGTCCAGACAGTGAGCATTGGATGGTTCTGGTTATATTGATGAGATATTTGAGAGGTACTATGAACTATGATATATTTTATAGTGGATTTCTCATTGTACTAGAAGGATACATTGATGCTAACTGGATCTCAGATTCAGATGAGATTAAATTTACTAGTGGCTATGTATACACTCTTGGTGGTGGTGCAGAATCTTAGAGATCAGCCAAGCAAAGTATTATTATAAAATCCTCGAGGGATTTAGAGTTTATTGCTATGGAACTGGCTGGTATTGAGGCTGAGTGATTGAAAAACTTCTTAGCAAATATCCCATTAGGAGAAAAACTAACACCATTAGTGTCTTTACATTGTGACAGTCAATTGGCGATAGTTATGACTAAAAATAAGACCTTTAATGGCAAAAGTAGACACATTCGGTTGAGACATAATATTGTCAGGCAGCTGCTAAAATATAGAGTGATCTCAATCGAATTTGTAAGGTCAGAAATAAATCTAGCAAATCCATTGACTAAACCTCTAGGGAAGAAACAAATTGATAACACATTGAGGGAAATGAGACTTAAGCCAATTTGAAATTAACAACAATGATAACCTAATCTTTGTGATTGGAGATCCTATGAAAGAGGTTCAGAAGTAAATTTGGCAAATCCATTGACAAAACCCTTAGAAAAAAAACAAATTGATAACACATCGAAGGGAATGAGACTTAAGTCAATATGAAATTAACAACGATGATAACCTAACATTTGTGATTAGAGATCCCATGAAGGAGGTTCATATGGGTAAGAATAAGTCATATGTTAATTCTGTTAGCACTAAATTTGTTGTCCCTTCCTGTGGTTTAAGAAAGTGCTAGAATGCATTGTTGGAGAGGCTGAGCAAAACTCTTAATGATTTCATATTCTTTATGGATGATGTATTAATTGCAAATACACTTGATAAAATCACCTAGATGAATGTGAAGTGGGGCCACTTCTATAAGACTATGACAAAGTTTCTAGAGCATTCGTAGAACACCAAGCACGCGCACTACTGTTTAAAAGCGCAAAACCGCCATTAATAGCAGAAACTGTGGGGTATACTCTGACTATAAAGCCTCTAGTACATAACAAAGATTTGTTAGTTCATAGAAACGTACGTTTTATTGACATTTCTGTGTACTAAATGTTATTGATTTAGGTCTAGTTCATAGTCCAAAAGACACCAGATTTGATATGGTTATACTTATGTGTGTAACTCAGATGATAATATTCTTTTGACACATGTAGGAGATTGTTGGAGTAGGTGTGTGAAAAGCCTAAGTCCCACATTGCCTAGAATAAAGAAAGTCTTAGTGTATAGATACTAAGATGTAATATTGGGCAAGTAAATGGGCTAAGAAGAGGAGTGGGCTTGCGCGCATAACAATTGACCAACGTAGGGGTAACATAGTTGAAAATCTCCGATTTTCCCCCTGCGCATGGGTTAGACGCGATATTGGGTATTTTTTACTGGAACTATTTTTGTAAAATACAAAAATATTTTGTATAAATATACTTGTCGAAAAAACCTTGTTTTTAGCAGTTTTGAAATTGAGACTATGAATTTCTTAAATTTTTGGATATTGAGGCTTTTAATTTACTACTTTAATTTTTTATTAATTGGCTTTAATCCCAACATTTAGAAACAGTCTCTGCTTTTAATCCCAATATTCAAAACATATTTTATTAAACCATGATTAAGCTGCCATTAATTATTTTTAATATTGTCCAACGTTCTTGTTCGCGTCCTCGGCTTATAAAAGGCAGTGCATGGTGTAGTTCATGATGCACCGAGCTCTCGGATATTTTCGAAGCTCTCTCCTCTCTTTTCCCTTTTTTTTTCTGAGTTTTTTTAGTTCTTGCTATTCTGTTTTCCTATTATAGGAAGGGTTTGTTTAATCTTGGGAAGTTGCCGACTTGTGGCGGAATAACTCTTAAGGATAATGTCCTTGAGCACGACTTGGATCAATTTATATTTACTATTTTGTTTGTTTCAGCCAACATAACAATGTATAGCCAAATTTGTCCAACAAATAACTCTCATTTTTTCATATTCTGGACCAAGAATCAAGGGTCTCATAATTCAATATGTATTGCTTAGAAGCCTTTTAAGAAGTGTTGAGGCTATTTGAACTTGGTCAATGGAAATTATTGTATGACTAGGCTTGGCATTGGGAATGGTGACGCACAACCAAACTTGTCTAAGAAACAACATACATTCATTTCCTTACATTTTGGACCAAAAATTAAAGGTTTTATGATTTAACATGTGTCACTTGGAAGCCCCCCATTTCCTCATATTTTGTAATAGTGCAAAATTAATAGGTGTATGTATGCAAACATCTCTAGGGATTGAAAAATAAAACTTTATAAATATTAGCCTTGCATCTTGTAACAATGTTAAATTAATACTGGCCTTGGTTTTAAGGAGGACTAATAGGCTTAACCATGTTTTAAAAACTATGGTAGAGTAGTTCTTAATGACAAGTTTTGCTACTATTTTTAGAAACTATAGTTAAATCAAACCATAGTTAAACCTTAAAATCTTTAGCAGTGGTTTAAATTCAATTTTTTTAAAAATTTATCTTGGTTTTAAATTTGAGTAAAGGAAAACAAATTTATATCCAAGGAATTTCCTCTGCTCTTATTAGTAAAATATATTTTTATCAAAAGGCAATAAAAAACAATACAGAAACATGGCCCTCCATGGTTATAAATCCATCTAATTGATTTGTTTTAACAAAATCCATTCATATAAAATGAGAGAAATACATTCATACAAAGTGAGAAAAAAACTTAGAAAGATTTTAAAGAAAATTAAATAATTGAAAAAAATGTAAAATTTATTACTTATATATTTTGTCTAAGAGTTTACCATCTACCATCAAACATAATAGATTTTATACTCTAACATGCATATTCAAATGCCAAACTCATCATAATTTGATTAAGATGCTAAAGGTAGTACAAAACTAAGTTTCCAAAAGTAATATGAATATAAATACACAACTACAGGATAGTACAAATCATTTACACACATTTTTTTATTAAAATTTTGATAGTGCAAACTATTCTAACACATACTTGAATTAATAAACAAAAAGTTATTAAGTTCCATCAATAATAACAACTGCACCAAATTTAAATAATGAAAAATAAAGCATAAAAAGTATACAAAATGAGGAAAAACTCATGAACTTTTAAGTTGTGAAAGATTTTCCTTTCACTTGGAACCATTCCACTAAGGGAATTGCCTTGCAAGAATCTATATAGAAAAAAAGAAGACAATTAGAATAAACAGAAAGTAAAAATACTATGCTATACTATACTATAAACAAAGACAATTAGAATGTAGTGCTAATATGATTGTGGAATCTAACATAGAAACAAAATATATAGTTTAAGCAACAAGAGGAAAATTAATCCAAAAAAGGAAAAACAAAGTAACAACAGGAGAATATAATGCATTGTTATAACAATTGCAGTTGTTTCTCCATTCTATTCATTTAGGTGCAATTAGCCTACGAAATGAGGGCCTGAACTATAAAATGAGGTCCATAATTTTGGACCTTGACTTTACATCCTTAGCCACTAATTGATCATTGAAATGAAAATTTATTAATTGTAAGAATTGCAAGAATATCTTAGAGGACAACATGTTATTAGAAATTAAAAGAAAATATAAGATCTTGATTGGTTGAAACATGTCACATGTTGCATTCTATAGGGTATTAGTAAAACATACATAAGTATTATATTAGTTGACTAGAATAGTCTTTTATTCCCAAAAGAGGCAACGTCACAACTAAAGCCATTTCATAATATCTTTTTTTTTCTTTTCTTTTTTCATATTTTCTTTAAACTTTTGAAAAATATATTGTGGTTTGATTTTTACTCTACATGTGACTATAATCAATTATTCATAAGCATTAGAGTATAAAGGTCTAAAAGACCACAAAAATACAAATGGATTTAGGTTTGGTCCATAATCATCATTTAAGTTGCAAAAATAGAAGTGCAAGCCTAAAACCCTAAATTATAAACACTAAACACCAAACCTTAAACTTAAAACTTTGAACTAGAAACTTCAAACCCTAAACTTAAAATCCTAAACTCAAAACCTTAAACCCAAAACCCTTAACCAAAAATCCAAACACCAAACCTCAATCTCAATCCTTGATGGTTATGCTGAGCAACCTTAAATAAACTAGGTTGAATAAAATGTGTAATATAGGATGCAACCTAGATCATTTCATTTGGAAATGGATTTTAATTATTTAAGAGAGCTTTCTAAGTCTTAAAAGAAACTTAAAACCTACTTAATTCAAGAGATTTTGATTGAACTTAATTAGTTAAGATTTAGATTGAATTAATAATGCAAACTACTAAGTAAAATGCAATAAATTAACAAGTAAATAATGGATAAGTGGCTAACTTTGAATTTATCCCTTGATATTTACTGTCCTTATCCTAATTCAATTATTAATGGTTATTGTCTAAGAATTTTTATATGTGTTCATAGTAATTTATCTTAAGTTGCTATATAAGGTTCAGTAAGTTAACTAATCAATATTGATTGAAACCTTAACTTCACATTAATTCATTAGTCCTTGTGATTAAGTTCATTGAACACTCAAAAAGAATGATTAATCAATTAAATTAACCTCCGAATTTTTATTTTAGAAGGTTCAATTAACTAATTAAATTTTAAGAAAATATCAAATTAAACATTTAAACATATAATTTTCAACTTATATTTCATCAAACACCTTAATTGCACAAGGTAAAAATTGGAGGTATATGAAAATTACAACACTTAAACCATTAAAATAATGATTCATTAATCATAAAAAATCTCTTCTAATTGATGTCTAACCAACTACCAATCATAAACAACACTTCACATTAATTCATTAGTTCTTGTGATTAACCTCATTGAACACTCAAAAAGAATGATTAATCAATCAAATTAACCTCTGAATTTTCATCTTAAAAGGTTCAATTAACCAATTAAACTCCAAGAAAATATTAAATTAAACATTCAAGCATATAATTTTCAATTTATATTTCATCAAACACCTTGATCACACAAGGTGAAAATTGGAGGTATATGAAAATTATAACACTTAAACCATTAAAATAATGATTCATTAATCATAAAAATCTCTCATAATTGATGTCTAACCAACCACCAATCATAAACAACACTAATTTTAGTCCAATACAAACTT
The DNA here is from genome assembly GCA_026724425.1 of Erythrophleum ivorense. Lineage (NCBI taxonomy): Eukaryota > Viridiplantae > Streptophyta > Magnoliopsida > Fabales > Fabaceae > Erythrophleum > Erythrophleum ivorense. Next base: position 6,316 of record JAIUCV010000766.1, on the reverse strand, counting down.
AACCAAGTTAGTATAAGAATAAAAAGAAAATATTAGAAAAAGAAGAAAGGAAGTACATAAATCTTACCCAAATCTCTAGATAATCTTCATGGATTCAAGCTCCAATCAAGGTCATCATTGAAGCTAGCTATAAGATGGAATTAAGCTCTCATGGAGTGAAAATAAAAAAGGAAAAATAATGAATGAGAGCTACGACCATCTAGCTTCCATATATGAATAGGAGAATATCGCATTATGCTTCCTCTCTCCTCAATCTCCTTTCGGACCCCCTACCTCTATCATGTGTTCCCCTTTCACGTCGTGTGTCATGTGTTCTCCCCCTCCATGTAGTGTGCCCGAGAGTGTGTGTTATTCTCTTGGACATGAATTTTTTTTCACAATCCTGAGCCTCCCTCCTCCCACATGAATGAATTAGTGGCCAACTGTGCATGTGTGTTTTTCTCCTTTGTAAATGTGTGAATGATGTTGTGGGTGAATGTGATTCTTCCAGCCACGAAATGTGTTAATTTGCTATGTGGAGCAGCCCGTGCATCTACGTGTGTGAAGTGAGCTGGACTTCTGAGTGTTATAGTGAATGAAGAAGACGTGGAAAAATCCTGTGAGTGGAGTGCATGTGTGTATATGTGAATCCCTTGTGACATGAAATTGATGCATGCTTCTTGTGTTTGCTACATGGAATAATTTGTGCCTTCCATTCATGTATCCATGTGAGAATATAAGAGTGTCGTGCTTGATTGTATATGCAATCCATGTGTTTTTTTCGTGTGTATGTGTGAAAGGGCTATGAGAGAGAGAGAGAGAGAGAGAGAGAGGAGAGAGAGAGAGAGAGAGAGAGAGAGAGAGAGAGAGAGAGAGAGAGTGCCTAGACGTGATTGTGTGTAAGTCGTGCAATGAGTGGGACTCAGATGTATCTCGTATGTGAAACTCCATGCACATTGAATTGAGACTTGATGTGTGGAAAAAAAACCTTTGCATGTGATTAAGTCTTGTAATGTTAATTCGTGTGTGATAATCTGTGCTTCCTTGCATGAATGTGTGGAGAAAATGGTGTGAAACTCCCTCTTTACATTATATGTCATACCTCTTTTCATAAAATTCCCTAAGTCAAAAGAAAATGAAATAAAATCAATGGTTCATGAAATAAAATTGTTTAGAAAATAAAATCATTAAAATGCCTAATTTAAGCAATAAAATTCTAAAAGATGAAATTTTATTTCCTAATCCAAATAATATTAAATAAAGCTCAATTATCATCAAATCCAAAAAAAAGTTCAAAATTTACAAGTAAGAATATAGAAAATACATAAATTATGAAT